>JANHMN010000013.1:65282636-65311176 GCA_030674055.1 Rhabdomys pumilio
GTGTGTGTGTGTGTGTGTGTGTGTGTGTGTGTGTGTGTGTGTGTGTGCAAAGATTATAATGCAGCCACAAACATATACACATTCCTACTAATATTCAATAAATTTTATTATTTTTTAAAAAATAATATACTATATATTCTCATAATTTGAATGAATGAATGAATGAAAAATATACATAAAGTATGATGTCAGGAAATACATGGAGACTATGTCACTGTTGCCTCTGGAAAAAAAATCTTGGTGTCTAGGTGAAAGAGATACTTCATTTTGGATAATATGCTACAGATATATATAACCTATTTAAAAATTAATGAAATTGATTTAAAAATATATTAGTTTTAAATGAAATTAGTTTTAAAAATATATTCCAGAATGAACCATATCCATTGTTTGTTTGTTTGTTGAGAGATGATCTTATGTAACCCAGACTATAAACTTATTCTACCTTTCAGGATGACTTCAAAGTACTAATTACCCTGCTTGATCCTTTGACGTGCTGTGATTACAGGCATGTGCCACTACATTCACGTTCCTGTGGGGGTTTATGGCATGTGTACTACAGTCTACAGTGAGCTTGTGGGACTCAGAAGATAGCTTATGAAAATTATTTTTCTCCTTTTACCTTGTAAGTTTGGGGCTCATATTCAAGCTGTCAGGCTCCAGTAACAAGTACTGAACTCAGTGAGCCACTTCATCGGTCTATCTACCCAGCATAACTGTGACATATTGTCTCACTGAACATCTAACAATTGCTGACCAGCAAGTTTACAGGATCCAACCTTCTCCACCCTCTAGTGTTGGTATTAAAAATGGGCCCTGTTGTGCCTGATTTTTACCTTGATGCTATGATTCAAGTACAGGTCATCATGCTTGTTTAGAAAGAAGTTTATCCAGCAAGTCATCTCTCCAGCCTCTCATTATTTTTTAAGACCATTTCTTGCTGAACCTGGAGTTACTGAGTTGGCTATGCTGGCTAGCTAATGAGCTTCCTGGACTTCCTGTATCTTTCTTCTGTTTTTTTGATATTAGAGAACTGAGCTGCAATGTCAGATATTTTGTATAACTACTAAGGAACTGAACAATAATCTTTCTTTTGCAGCAGACTCTTTACTGATTGGGTCATATCACCATCCTCAGTATTCTAGGAATTTAGTGTATCTGTTCCATGCATATGGAGATAATTTGTGCAAAACTGTTATCAGCAAAATAATAATTTGAAGAAAAAAATGAAGATTTCTTTGAAGTTTTTCATTATAAGAAGAGATTTGGAATATTGAAGGTAATATGGTTAAAGTCTATAAATATTTCCGATCATGGTCTTATATTTAATTTTCACTTAATCAGCCTTTACACAATGATGAACAAGACAGGTAGAACACAGGTAGTTTACTATCATCATAAACCAAATATTTGAGGCTGTACTCTTAAGGATCATATTGAAAGTAGCACTGAAATGATCCATTTTATAAATCAGGAAATCAACAATTTCAAAATTGTGAGTGAATACAGGCAGATATATTATGTGCATCTGACAAATATTTTACCAATATGTTAGATTTGATAGACTAGGAGTATAACATTTTAACTACCACAATAGGATATAAGAAAATGAGAAATTTGAGTTAATTGACAGATATTTGCATATTTAGTAAATAATAAATATTTTTAAATCAGCATGGACATATGAGTACAGTAATTTATAGACTAGTAAAGAAAAATTATAAAGAGCATCAATGATAGCCTATTCACATTTTTATCATATTTATGAGCAAGTGTTTTATAGAGAGAAAGGGCAGCCAAATTCGGTAACTTTCTGCGTTTGTTAGAGTCAGCTTACTAGAAATATCACCTTTAGTTTGAATTATTTGGGAAGTAATACTAAATCATTGCATTCTGTACTTACATCAGATTATAATTAATTATCCAACACAGTTTCTGTGTTTTCTTCTTTTCTTTACACATTTTTGCCCATTCTTATTTTTCTTATGCAATTGTATTTAAGCTACTTCATCTTAAAATTTTAAATAAAATTTCAAACCATCAAAATCTATGCATGCATATATATATATATATATATATATATATATATATATATCATACATCTATGTATAGAAGACAAAGATATAGCTTTCTGAATAAAAAAAATCTGACTTTGAATCCTGATATGATAGTTGGAATATATAATTTGTATGAAACATAAGAGTTTTATGTAAAATGTCATTTTAGGGATATTTCTTAGTAGATATTTGGAAATCATACAATACATTTGTGTTTCTCACTGTGTGAGAATCTTCAAATATGAGAATCTGTAAGCTTTATGGCTTAGGTTGAGATGTATTACTAAGAAATGTCTCAAACTAAATCTGTTTATGCAATCTTCTAAATGTATTCATCATATGATCAGTCAATATTTTTGAAAAAACTGTGAATGTGTAATAACATCCAAGAACTACTTTATAGGTAATCTGTTTTGGATATGTTTCCTAGGCATGAATCTCACATTTTTATCTTCAGAAGTGTGTGCAAAGTTCAAAGTAGAACAGAGACATCTACAGCATCCGATTTTGGTTGTAGGTTCAGCTTTTACATTAGTATCTTATATAGAGGCTTCCTGTTAGCATTGCTTGTCAACACTGGCAAATTTATGTAAACAAATGAAGAAAAGCAAGTGGGAATGAACTTAATATGAAGAAATGTATCATGTTCCGGGCTCAGAGTGTGATTTCAAATCAATTGATAACTATTTTTCATGTCATGTTTACACAACACTCTTCAACTGTTTATTTTAATTGGTTTTATACTTCTCTAAAACCTGGCATGATCCAGAGTTTATTAATAAATAATTCTGCATTCAGATCACTAACATACAAAAGGAAGAGACCTCACTCTCTTGAGAAAGTTAGGATATACAACCAAATTCCAGAGAATTCAATAAATTTTTATAGATCCTCATAGAGAAGATATATGCATATGTCCTTGTTCCACCATTGATCTATTAGTGATGATGATAAAGTAATAGCCAAGGAAGTTTAATGAAAAACATGAGTTCTAACAGAGATAAGTAAAACAATATTATTCAAGGTCATTTCAAAGATTGATATTTAAACTTTTGTTTATATACCTGAAGTTTCAAGCAAACAATTCTATAGAAAAATTATATAGTATGGCATATAATATATATATATACAAGAAAAATGTTTTCTGGAAGGAGACTAAACAGGTCAGCATTCTAGTATGAAATGGGAAGGGATTCATGAACCTTAACACCTAAGCATGGAGCGACAAGCATCTAATGATTTCTAAAGGTTTAAATGCCCGTTTTCTTTCATAATGGGGCTCCTGAAAAGTTGATCACATGCCAATAGATTACCCCACATCCAAATATATATTGTGGGCACAAATTGGAGTCACTGGATAATTAAATTTAAATATGCTGTTGGATGATAGGATATTAGACACAGAACTATGTTGATTTAAAAAGAGTTGGCAATTAATAAAATCAAATGCAGTTTATTAAACTTTCAAACACTAATACAATATTTTAAATCATTTATGGAAAAGATATAGATATTATATTGCTGTGATTTATTGTTTTGCAATTTGTTAAACAGAGAAAGCCTGAATAAATAGTTTATCTCTTGTTAAAAAAGAAGAGTAAAATACAGGAAAACCAAACAGAAAGGAAAAGAACAAAGCAAAAATTAAAACATCTGCTCTACAGCCCCTTATGATTCATTTGAATGTTTAGTGGTGTGTTATTGGGTTTCAGAATGGGGCTGTGAAATATTGTTTGGAGAGTATGGCGTGAACAAAGAAAAAAATCCCTATGTGGAAATAGAAACTGAAATCTGCAACTTTGCAGAGAGAAAATGCTCTCAGTATATAAAGTAAGAAGAGAAAGATGTGCTGGCCTGCTGATTGCCTGGGACAGAAACCAGATATGTATTTACAGCTTCAGCACCAAGCAAAGGGTCAGCATAGGAAAGAAGAAATTATCTGGCATGGGTAATACTTGTATTGTTAACAGCAGAAAAATTATTTATTTATACAGTATATTTAGTTGTATGCAGACAGCAAATCATATTTTCATTTCAATACTGCAGAAAGAGTTCAGATATTTTTCCTCCTGGTATCTATCTATAAAATGTTTACTCTATTTTCTAGTGATAAATGTGCATTCCTAGATGTATAGAAATATTTAGGGGAGTGTGGGAGCAATAGTTATGTATAAACTGTTACCAAGAATGAATGTACATTATATGAGTCTACATATGCACATTTTATTTTTTCACAAAATGAATACAAAATTTACAATAATAAAATACAACATATAGTACAAATCTTGTTATGTTTATTGTATGATGAGAAATATATCTTTGCCTAGAATCATCAGGTTTCATTTATACATTATTTTCAATAATAATTTGAAGAAGATAAGAAGAAAATTAAATGCTTACTTAAGTTCATGTTTATATTTTAGGATATTATCACAAATACTCGTATTTTCCTTTATTTCATTTTGCTCTTTCTGCATTCCATTAACAGCCCCAACTTCAATATTCTTTTACTAACTTGCTTGATTTTGGTTACGTTAGGTTGAAAGAAAACAAGAGGAATTTCCTAATTTTATTATTTTCTTAATTGAATTGTTAACTGACAAACTATTCATATAAAATTCCAAATAATAAGCATATACAACTGATTGTTTTTGAAAGTACAATTCTATTTTACTGGATCAGAATTATGCGTGTTAGAATAGTATCTGTCAGTCAGCCAGTTTAGATATGCTTAAAGGGAATGTAGGGACAAAGAGTGGAGCAGAGACTGCAGTAAAGGCCATCTAGAGACTGTCCCCACCTAGGGATCCATTCTGTCTACAGACACCAAACTCTGAAAATATTGCTGATGCCAAGAAGCATTTGCTGACAGGAGTCTGGTATAGCTGTCCCCTGTGAGGTTCTGCCAGACCCTGACCAATACAGATATGGATGCGCACAGCCAACCATCAGAATGAGCAAAAGGACTCCAATGGAAGGAGTTCGGGGAAGGATTGAAGAAGCTGAAGGGCTTTGCAACCCTTTAGGAAGAGCAACATCAACCAACCAGACACCCAAGAGCTCCCAGAGACTAAACCACCAACCAAACAGTACACATGGAGGGACCCATGGCTCCATTTGCATGTGTAGCAGAGGATGGCCTGGTCTGGCATCAATGGGAGGGGAGGCCGTTGATCTTGTTGAGGGTTGATGCCCTTGTAGGTGAAGGATCACCCTCATAGAAGCAGGGGGAGAGGGGATGGGATAGGTGGCATGGAGAGAGAAAAATCTGGAAGGGGGATAACATTTAAAATATAAATAAATAAAATAACAAAAAAAGAGTTAACTATATCTTGCAATACATTTAGCTTTAACATTTATTAAGGGTACAATAAAATAAATAATTATTGTGTAATACTCTAAACAACTTTTATTCCCCCCAGTTACAGGAATGATTATTTTCTCTAATTCAGATACCATGAAAGACATCCACTTCTCTATAAATAAGTCTCCTGTACTTAAAATGCTCTTATTAATTCTATTTGACCTGTCCACAGTTCCAGCATAACTCTGGTTTCATCCCTAATGTGTTTCTAATCTTCAAGCAAAATGTACTTTCTTTAAAATGTAAAAAAAAAAAAAATGAGTAGTTTATCATCACAATTACCTGTATTTTCTCATGTATAAAAGATATGTGTGGTTTTGTCCATTACTTCCTTTAAGAATTCTTTCTTTTTCTAATGCATGGGAGAGGGGGTTTATATATATTTATGCTGTATGCATAGGTATACTGATAAAAGCCAGTGCTTTGCAATGACCAGAGAGGGCACAAATTTTCCTCTTCCATCATTGCCCACCTTGAACCTTTGAAGTATGATCTCTGTCTCAAGTGTAGAACTCATAATCCTCCTGCCCTAGTAGCCCAAACACTGACACTTTGACTTCTACAGTTTCCTTCCCTTCTTCTGTGAGGTTGCCTGGTTGCTAAGGGAAGAGACCCAGTGGAGACCTCCAATTTAAACTCTCCACATAATGTCTGGTTTTAAGTACCTGCATCTACTCCCATCCACTACTAAAAGGAACTTCTCTGATAATTGGTTAAAGCAGCAATCTATGAGTAGAGCAGAATATTATTAGGGATATTTTTTGTAGTAGTGTTTGGTTACACCTCAGGTCTCTGGGATGCAAGGTTGTCTCTATTTCCTAGCCATTCAGGCTGTGTCCAGAATGGGTTCACTCCCATGTCATGTGCCTCTTGGTAATCCACACATTGGTTGTTCACTTCCACGAGATCTGTGCTACAGTTGTCCCTGCACATTTTACAAGAAGGACAGATTATAGGGCAAAGATTTTCTAGGTTGGATGGTTTGGTACTTTGAAGAAGCTTGTCCTCGATAGACTCATGGGGTTGAATATGCTTGGCCCAGGGAATGGCAATATTAGGGAGGTGTGGCTTTGTTGAAGTAGGTGTGGCTTTGATGGAGGAAGTGTGTTACTGTGGGGGTGGGCTTTGAGATCCCCTTCCTGGCTTCCTGGAGACAGTATTCTCCTGGCTGCCTTTGGTCATGATGTGGAACTCTTGGCTCCTTCTCCAGTACTGTGTCTGCCTGTATGCTGCCATGCTTCCTGCCATGATAATGAATTAAACTTCTGAATCTGTAAGCAAACCCCAATTAAATATAATCCCTTATAAGAGTGGCCTTGATCATGGTGTCCATTCACAGAAATAAAACTCATACTAAGACAGATGGTGTCCAGAATTTTTTTCTTTTTTTCTTTTTTTTTTTTTTTTTTTGGTAGCATACAGAGTACCTTACTTCTCCAAAGAAACTAGAAGGTCCTGGTGAAGGCTCCATGATGGCAGTAGCAAATACTCTTAATGCAATGAGCTGTATTAATGGTGTCTTCAGTGATGAGGCACCAATGTCAGTTTTCAGAGAGCAATACTCTGTACTAGTATCATCCAGGATTGGGGGTCTACACAGGATCTCTTCAGTTAACAACTCACTCAAAAGTAAACCCAGTCCACTACTGGGACAGACTCTGTACCTCCATTACTGGGGGGGGGGGTCCTCAATATGGTCATCCTAAAAACTTCCAGGAAATTTCCACTGTAGAAGATTTTCACAGAACTCCCAAATGGCCTTAAATTCCAGCAGTCTCTCCCAATACTCTTTCTTTCTGTCTCTTTTTGACCCCTCACTTGATGTTCCCATTTCTCTTGTCACCCATCTCTGAATCCACTCACAAAATCTATTCTAATTTCCTCTCCCAGAAGGTTCATGAGTGCCACCAAGAGCCCTGCTTTTACCTAAACTTTCTGAGCCTGGGGATTCTAGCATGATTTCCATTCACATAAGAGCTAATATTAATTTACAAGTGACTATATACCATATTTGTATTTCTGGGTCTTAGATATCTCACTCATGATAATTTTTCTACTGCATCCATTTGCCTGCAAATTCCATGATGCCATTTTTTAAATAGCTGTGTGATGCTCCATTGTGTACCACACCTTCTTTATCCATTCTTCAGTTGAGGAACATAAAAGATGTTTCTAGTTTATGGCTATTATGAATAAAGATATAATAAACATAGTTAAACAGGTGTCCTTGTGGTAAGATGGAGTATTTTTTGAATATATGACCCAGAGTGAGATAGCTGAGTCTTGATGTACATCAATTCCCAGTTTTCTGAGAAACTGCTATATTTTTTTCCATAATGGCTATTCAAGTTAGCATACTTACCAGCAATCAAAAACTGTTCCCCTTCCTCCCTACCCTCACCAGCACGAGATATCACAAGTGTTATTGATTTTAGTCATTCTGAAAGTTGTATGATGAAATATTAAAGTAGTTTTGATTTTTATTTCCCTGATAGCTAAGAATGTTGAACATTTCCTCAAATGTTTCTCAGCCATTTCACATTCCTCAATTGAGAATTCATTCTCTGTTTATATCTGTGCTCCACTTTTTAACTGGATTTATTGATATCTAAGTTTTTAGTTCTTTATATATCTTGGACATATGTCCTCTATTAGATATGGAGTTGATAAAAATATTCCCATTCTCTTGGCTTCCTGTTTGTCCAAAAGCTAGTGTCATTTGCCTATAGAACATTTTCAGTTTTGTGTGGCCCCTTTATTTATTGTTGATCTTGGTGCATGTGTTATTGCTATTCTTTTTAGAACCTCTCTTGTGCCAGTGTGTTCAAGTGTATTCTCTACTTTCTCTTGTTGGCTACATGCATTCACTAAATTGCCTTTATTATATTAGTTGTGTTCCTTGTATCTTAGGTCTCTCTAGAACTTTTTATCATTCAGGGGTGCTGAATTTTGTCAAAAGCTTTCTTGGCATCTCAGTAGATGATCATATGATTTGTTTCCTTCAATTGATTTGTATGGTGGGTTACATTTACTGATTTTCATATGTGGAACCATCTCTGCATCTCTGGGATGAAGGCTACGTGGTCATCATGGATCACATTTTTGATGTGTTCTTTGATTTGATTTGCATGTGTTTTATTGACTATTTCTGCATCTATGTCATAACAAAAATTTATTTGCAATGGTATTTCTTTGTTAAGTTTTTACATAGTTTGCATACCAAGATATCCATAGCATGATAAAATGTGTTTGACCTTGTTTCTTCTCTTTGATATTTTGAGAAGTAATTTGTAGACTATTGGCATTAATTCTTCTATAAAAATATGGGAGAATTCTACACTAAAGCAGTGTAGCCCTTGGATTTATTTTGGTTAGGAGACTTAATGACTGCTCCTCTTTCCTTAGGGATTATAGTTTATATATTGTTTATCTGATTAACTTTGTATGTAGTACCTATTGATAAAATTATCAGCTTCTTTTAGACTTTCCAATTTGACAGAGTATGAGATTTTGAAGTATGTCTTTATAATTCTCTGGATTTTTTGTTGACTCTGATTATGTCCCTTTTATTGTTTCTGATTTTGTTAATTTGGATATTTTTTATTAGCCTTCTAGTTTGGTTGGAAAAGGGCTTGTCTATATTGATTTTTCTTAAAGAACAACCTATTTGGTTTCTTGATATCCATTCTTTTAATTTGTCTTAGAGCTTCTGTCTATGGAAAAAAATACCATGATGAAAAAGCTAGTTGTGAAGAAAAGTTTTTATTTATTATTTATTTATTTATTTATTTATTTGCTTAAACTTGCATATCACTTTTCATCACTAAAGAAAGTGACGATAAGAACTCAAACATGGCAGAAACCTGAAAGAAGCTGTTGAAGAGGCCATAGAATTGTATTACTTATTGGCTTGCTTTCCCTGGCATGGCTAGCCTTCTTATAGAAGGTACCATCCACAATGGACTGAGTCCTCCCTATCAATCACTAAGGAATTTAAGAAAATTCCTTGTAGCTGGGTATTATGGAGGCTGTTGCTCAATTAAGTTTTCCTCCTTTCAATTCAAGTTTGTGTCAAGTTAACAGAAGACTAGCCAGTACTGTATTGCTCTCTTCTTTTCTATTTTATTGATTTCAGCCCTCAGTTTAATTATTTTATTCTATCTTCTCCTCTTGTCTGTGTTTTCTTCTTTGTGTTCTAGAGCTTTCAAGTATGATGTTAAGGTGCTAGTAGAGAATCTACATCTTTTCAGGGTTTTTTTTTTTTTTTTTCATGTAGGCCTTGAAAGCTATGGACATTCCTCTTAGCATCACTTTTATTGTGTCCCATAAATTTGTTAATGTTCCCAGTGTTGTTTTGCTGATTTGAGTGAAAATGGTCCCCATAGGCTATTATGGAGTGGCACTATTAGGAAGTATGTATGACCTTGTTGGAGTAGGTGTGGCTTTACTGGAGGAAGAATGTTAATGGAGATGCACAGTAAGGTCTCAGATTCTCAGACAAGGCCCAGTGTCTCACTTGCTTCCTGCTGCTTGTGAATCTAGATGTAGAATTCTTGGCTAATTCTCCAGGACCATGTCTTCTAGCTTGCTGCCATGCTTTCTGCCTTGAAGATAATGGATTTACCTTTTGAACTGTAAACCAGTACCAATTAAATGTTTTCTTATATAAGACTTGCCATGATCATGGTGAATCTTCACAACAAAAGTAATCCTAGGTAAGATAAATGTTGGTACAAGGAATTAGGGTGTTGTAATAAGTTGAACCACACATTTCTTTTGAATAATATAGAACACTTTGGAAATTTGAACTAGGAAAAAAAGTTGAATGCTTATAGTGTGGCTTAATAAGCCACACTAGTGGAAGACAGTGGTGTTGAGAGTGATTTGAACTATGGGGGCCCAGCTCAAGAGTTTTCATAGGAGAAGAATATTAATATGTGGCCTACAGATCATTCTTGTGATATTCTGGTGAAGAACTTGGCTACTTTCTGTCCTTGCTCCAAAAAATCTGACAAAGCTAAACTGAAGCGTTATGGATTAACAAAAGTTTTGACAAAGGACATTTTAAAACAATATTGTATATTGTTTGTTTGTTTTTTGTTTGTTTTTAATGATCAAGATTGTATTTCTTGGTTATTAGTGGCCATGCTCATGAGAGTCTATAATGAAATGAGCAATGAAAATTTAAAAAAATGGAAAGTTTGTGAAGAAAATGTACACCAGGAAGTATAAACAGATTAAGGAAAAACCTGATCCAAGTAGGAATAAAGGTGACCTCAGAGTAAGACCTAATGTAGCCAAACTTCAAACTTCTGAAAAAGAATGAGACAAAAGTAAAAGAGAATTAACAAAACATTTAGGTCAAAGGCTGATGTAAGCCTTTAATCCCAACACTTAGGAGCAGAGGTAGGTGGATTTCAGAGTTCAAGGCCAGCCTGGTTTACAAAACAAATTTCAGAACAGTCAATTTTAGGCAATGAAGGAAACCATCAAAAACATAAAGCTTGTGAACATGTAGTGTAACTAGAGGGCCATGTTCTTGCCCCCAAAAGCAGCAGAACATAGCAGCTTACATCACCTGGTTTTGACTTTAAAATCAACGATTAAAAAGGGGGACTATGGTATCTCCCTCCATCACTATAGAATGTTGTTGAGGAAAAGTTTTTTTCACAGGTGTTCCTGCTTTGATGCCTAGATAAGCCATTGAAATAAATATGTGAAGGTAAAGCCTGCACTGCCTCTGAGACTCCAAGAAGCTGCAGATGCAAGACCTGCGGGTTACCTTAAAAGAATGCTGCTAATAGCAAATAGAAAGAGGCCAAAAAAGAGAAGTGTATCGTAGTCAAGAAAGCTGAAAGAGTTGAAAGTCTGAAGAATACTTTGACAATGGACATGCCTATGCAGAGATTGAGTTCGCCCAGCTGGTTTGTGGTCTTCCTTTGTTTCAGTCCCTCCTGTGCCCCTAGTCCTCTCTTTTAAAATGGTAATGTACATCCTGTGCCATTTTGTGTTGGAAGTATGTGATCTGTTTTTTGTTTTGATTTTAAAGGGAGTAATAGTTAAGAAACTTCATGACGCTCAGAAAAACTTTGAACTTTATACTTAAACAGTGCTGATACTGGGATAGACTATGGAGACTTTTGAAGTTGGATCAAATGCATTTTGCATTATGTTAGATCTATAAGCCTTTGGGGCTTAGGGAGTAGAATTTGGCGATTTGAATGAAAATGGACTTTACAGGACATTAGGAAATTAGAGAGTAGTGCCTTGTTGGAGGAAGAATGCCTTTGGTATAGGAAGTGTGTTACTAGAGGTGGGCTTTGATGTCTCAAATGCTCAAATGAGGCCCATTGCGTCATTCTCTGCGTGATGTCTGTAGATCCAGATGTTGAAATATCAGCTACATCTCCAGCACCATGTCTTCCAGCTTGTTGCCATGCTTCCTGCTCCGATAAAGTACTAAATATCTGAAATTTAAGCCAGCCCCAATTAAATGTCTTCCTATATAATATTGTCATCGTTGCTGTGTTTCTTCACAACAATAGACACTCTAAAACAGAGTTGTATTCATTTTCATTTAATTCTAGAAAGGGTTTATTTTTCTATTTCTGTCTTGACTGAGTTCTCATTTAGTAGAGTTGTTCAGTTTACATTAGTTTGTTACGTTTCTGTTGTTGGTGATATCCAATATTAATCAATGATGTTCTGATAAGATACAGGAAATTATTGCAATATTTATCTATTTAGATTTGCATTGTGTTTATGTTCAACTTTTGAGAAAGTTCTATGAGTTGCTGGTAAAAGTCTACATTCTTTTTTGTTTGGATGGAATATAATGTTCATTTAGGTTATAGTATCTATTATGTTCAATATTTCTCTCTTAAATTTTGGTCTGCATGACCTGACAATTGGTGTGAATGTTGTATTTGAGTCTCCCACTATCAGTGTTTGAGGGTCAATATGTGATTTATTGTGTAATAATGTTTATTTTTACAAAAGTGGGGATCTTTGTGTTTGGGGCATTGATGTTAAGAATTGAAACAAAATATTATCTTGCTTTATTTTATATTTGATAAGTATATTTGATAGTATCTATTTCCATCTCTTTTGATTAATTTTGGATTAAAGTTTATTTTGTTAGTAAAATGACTATATCAACTATTATCTTGGGTTAATTTGCTTAGAATATCTATTTCCTACCCTTTACCTAGGTAAGGTCTATCCTCCTAGAATTCAACAGAAGGATGGATCTTATTTTTTAATTCATTTTGTGAGTCTGTATCTTTTTATTGAGGAAATATAACCATTGACATTGAGAGATATCATGACCAATGGCTGTTAATTTTTGTTATTTTTTATTCTTTGATGGTGATGGTGGTGGTAGTGCTGCTGGTGGTGGTGTATATGTGGTGGTGGTAGTGGTGGTGGTAATGGTGATGGTAGCTATGTGTGCTTCATTTCTTTAGGTTTTGCTGATATACGATTATTTATTTCTTGTGTTTTTATGGATGTAGTTAACCCCCCTGGGTTAGAATTTTCTCTTTAGCACCTTTTAAATTCTACTTCATCATGAAATATCTTATTTTCCCCACCTATATTGATTTAAAATGTTTCTGAATATAATAGTCTTGGCTGTCATCTCTGGTCTTACAGAGTTTGCAATGGATCCATCTAAGCCCTTCTGGCTTTCACAGTTTCCATGGAGAATTCAGGTATCATTCTAATAGGTCTGAATTTTTATGTTATTTGGTCTTTATTCCTTGTAGGTAAAATATATTCTTTAGTTTTTCTGTATGTTTAGTGCTTTGTTTATTATGAGGTTAAAGGACTTAGTAGTCCAATCCCTTTGGTCTTCTGTATGTATAGCTATCTCTTTAGGTTTAACATTTTTCTTCTAAGATTTATTTGAAAATATTTTTTTCAAGAAAATCCCTTTGTGCTAGAATTCTTCTCTCCTCTTTGTTCTTATTCCTCTTTGGGTTGGTCTTTTTACAGTATCTCAGATTTCCTGGATGTTTTGGTCAGATTTTTTTTTTTTTTAGAAGTAACAGTTTCTTAGATTTATATATCCATTTCTTCCATCATATCTTCAATACCTAAGATTCTCTCTTCCATCTCTTTTGTTCTGTTGGAATATTTAGAGCCTGCTGTGGTAGGATAGTCGGGTTCTGGTAGAGGTCTACGACCCTGCCTATTATTGATTATGCTTTTTATGCTGCTATATAGGCATTTTTTCCAGATGATTATAGGTCTAGGTGATACATTCTAGGTTTGCCTTTGTTGGATGGTGTTTTTGTTTCTTGGTTTCTGTTACCTTTCTGGATTTTCAGAGAGTGTGTCAGGTGTGTGTTTCTTGCATTACTGGCCTGCTTCGCTAGAGTTTCCTAGTTGAGTACTTGTTAGTTTTGAAGTCTGTGTGAGGGTGTTTGGGGTAGGCATGGTTTGTAGGATCCATAGGAGGCATGGACATGGACAAAGGGAGGTTGCTAATGATGTTATGTTGCAGGTCCAGGGAGAATACTGAGAATTGGCTACAGGAAAAAAGAGAATGTAAAAAGGCCGCTGGCAGCTATTCTGGTTGGTTGTGCAGGGTAGATATGCCCAAGTAAGAGGTCAGTCAGAGGGCATGATCTCTGGGATACAGAAGATTATCATGTAAATTTATACTGTAGAATCCTTAATGTCTCATTGGGTTAAATGAATTATTTATTTCATTATCACATTTTGCTTTTATTGCAAACTATGCATGGGCTGTTTCACACTTTATATATTAGATAATGACTTTTATCTTTGTATTGTAATTCAAAAAGCAGAAAAGTACAAGAGTGCTTAGATGAACCAAATGTCATAACTAACTGAGAAGCAGAATCAAAATACTTTAATCTCTTTGAGAACAAGATTTTTGCGTTTGATCCAAGTTTTGTTTTTTCTTAACTTAATACAAATAGATAGATTCTTTGTGAGTTTACCTCCCATTTAAAGGATAATCTAGATTTAGAATTCAAAGTGCTAGAAAAAACAACTTTTTTATTTCTTTTGTTTTGAGAAATTATAATTTTTGAGAGATTTTATGCTATTATGATTTGATTTTTGCCACTAAACAAATAAATGTAATTGTTAGACTATTGGTCTGTTCCACATGTGTCAATTCAAATAAAGATTTATTTTTTACCCCTCACAGGAAAGACAGTCACACATGTTGATCTTTCAGTTGTGTTCTATGTATATAATCTGATTAATATTCTTCAGTTAATTATCAGGTTTGATGAGTAAACCTGTGGTGTAGAAAATTATGAGATTCTAACTCATATTGAAATATTAGGAAATATAAACAGGGAATAAAAAGGAAAATATAAAAAAAATAAAAAGGGAAATATAAAGGGATAATTTGGATGAAAGTGTAGACTAGCAAATCTACTTTTCAATTGTTATTCTCAAATAAAGTTATTTTTAATACATTGGTACAGAAATAAGGATATTTTTGATACACTACTTCATACTTTATATATTAAATAATGATTATTGTTATATTGTGATCCAAACTTAAGCTTAGGTTTGATAAACGTAATACATATATGTATTCAGCTTTTACATGAGACATTGGGTCTATATAATTCTTTAAGATGAAATATGAATCTCTAGTCCTTTTGAAAACTGCTATTATGAATGGTTAGGGATAAATAAAAAATGCAATTTAATAGTCAGATAGTCTAAATCATGTTCATATTAAATAACAATTTAGTTAATTATAATAAGATGTTTTCAAGGTTACTCAGATAGAAAATACCTACAAGTGAACAATATTTGAAAAATTAGATATAATATATACATATATACATATATTTATATATATATATATATATATATATATATATACACACACACACACACACAACTGGATGGTTTTCTAAAACCTGAGAGATCTACAAAACAGGGCATTCAAATTTCTTTCATTATTAAACAATTTTTTGAAATACATATCTGTTTTTCGAAATACCTCCATTTCACTTCATTCATTCACTCATACCACTCTCTGCCAAGAGAAGTTAAGCAAGTCCTTCATAAGTCCTTTATAAAAGGTCTGTTAGATATACTGGGCCAGAAACTGAAGATGGGTGTTACAAAGTTATAGAGACTATTTTGGGAAACTTTTCAGGCAGCCAATTCTCTTTCATTTCTGTAATCTTGGAAGCTGCTTGCTGGCACTTCCTTCTTACTCAGGTAATATTTATTTCCCTTAAGATCTCTGACAGGTTTGAAGACTAGTTATAGTCTCACAATTAAGTTTGAGATATTTTGGTTCTAAGAAGATGTTTTTAGTTTGGAAATGCAAGTTAAAATAAAAATTAAGTTAGGTATAAAACTTTGAATACAACAAGAAAGGATGGATAACAAAAAATTTTCCTTAGTTACCAAATAGTATTGACTGAACATTGTGAATGTATATCATAACTTACAGCTTTTATAATAGTTTCAAAATTGTTACTTTTGTATATAGTATATTATTGTAAGAGAAAGAGCCTTTTATTAGACAAAGGAGGGAAATGTAAGCATAATATTTTTTGTGCATATGTAAAGTTACCCTTGTGTTATGCAAATGCTGATATCTCTGGTCCACATATCTTGATTCAGTCCAAATCTGACTTTGTTATGTTTATTCTTAGAAAGTCCTGTCTCAAGGTCATATAACCATTGCTCCTCATTCATTCTCTGTACTGTCAATAAAGGCCAAGGAAAAATTACAGAACTTTAGAGAGAATAGGTGAGACTTGTGATTCTTGATGTGGTGGAGAAAGAGGCAGGGAAAAAGGCAGGAGGGAGCTAAGAGAAGAAAGCTGTATCAAGAAAGGGCAAAAAACTCCAAGCCATGAATTTACTATAGTCCCTTAACTCACAGGCTAACCATCTCAAATCAGCTAAAAAAGTTTAACAAGGACTGGGTCTAAGCCTTGTATTCCTAATTGTGTTATATGCCGACGAGAGTATCAATATTCATCTCATTTTTATATCAATAAGAAGCTCGTACCAATGAAAGCCTTAAATTTGAAATCAAAGTAAATTTTGTACCGTTTAAGAAATTATAACTTTATCTTGATAATAATTATAAACATTTCTACCAATAGATTATGACTATGCAATAAATCCTAGCTAATCCTCCCTGTTGCAACAAAACCACTACTTTTCCCTAGAAAGGCAGCCCAATATTAACCACCTTAGTCCAACAAGCCCAGGGAATAGGGGCGCTGACTCTTTAACTTCTTCAAGCTGATTACGGGCATCGAGATATTAGAAGAGAGGTGGGGGGAAGAGTAGATGGATAAGCCTCTGACGCTGGGTCTTCACTGCATCCAGATGGAATTCCAGGATATCGGAGGTTTGAGCAGGTCTGCTCAGTTTGCTTGGTGAGTAGATACACCAAGACTGTGTTTTATTTAGAAATAGCTGAGAGTAGTTAACAGACAACAGTCCAGGTTACCTTACATAGATTGTTGGTTTTCAAAATGTCAGAAGTCCATAGAACTGATGTTACAAACACTTCTATATTAATGTTCAGTTTGATTAGAGACCTGTCTGCTCCTGACAGCTTCCTGGCTTGGATTCTAAGAAGAAATTGAGCATCTTTGGAGTTACTCCCATGGTGGGGAGACAGATACTAGGCAAGAACTGCCTCTTTCCATCTACTGACAATTTACTGTCCAGAAAAGGACACACTTGCAGATTAGTCGACTGATTATATCTGCCTTGACAGAGTGATCAGCCCTTAATAATTCTGCACCACTAAGGTCTGTCAGATGATTCTGGGCCAGAAGGCTGAATATTTGATGCTCCAACGTTCAGTAGTATAGGGGCTGTCCAGGTGTTAAGTGGTCTCTATAAACTGGCTAAGTTTTAGAAGCTATGCTTAATGCTTCCCATAATTTCAGTTAACTAAGTCAGTCTGGATTTCTAATGGGGTTGAAAACCTATAGTCTCAAAGTCAATTCTGACTATTTACTTTGAGAGAAAAGATCTGAGTGGGTGGCATTTAGCTGACAATCATTCTAAAGCCAAGGGTATGGGGGGGAAGCCAGGTTCAAAACTAAGTGTTTTAGTTAGGAGAGATGACAGAGGTTCTGGTTAGTCAACAAAATGATGGACTGGGTATTAGGACTATCTTGCACCTCACTGGTACAAATAGGCATAATTATGCTCTTATTGTATTATGAGAGAAAAGTTTTTTTTTTTAAACAGGAAAGGTGATATGTAGGAGGAGCTAAGGGGGAAGAAGTACCAAGAGGAAGAGAAGGAGTAAGGAGAGGAGAAGAAGAAGGAGAGGAGAAGCTAGGTGATGAGAGAGGAAGAGTGAGAAAGAGGGGGGGGGGGGAGACAGATATTCACGTGTCTCCACCAGTCAAAGATAGATTATGTATCCAGGTTGGGTATTGGGTTACACTTCTGATTGAACATTACCAAACTTATAAAGCCTTTGATTAACAGTTAAAAAAAATGTATAAAAGCAAAACGGAAAGGGGGGCATGGGATAGGGTTTTTTTTAGGGAGGGGGGATGGGGAAAAGGAATGGCATCTGCAATGTAAGTAAAATATCCAATAAAAAAATGAAGAAATGAGTGTGTCAGGTGTGTTTTTCTTACATTACTGGCCTGCTTTGCTAGAGTTTTTTTTTTAACTCTTTTGTTGAGGTGAGTACTCATGGTCTTTGCCAGTTTTACATGAATGGATTAAGTCACCCTTGTTTAGGTCATATTTGGGGGCGTCCTATTGATGAGACTTTATGAGTATAATTATAAGCATTACTAGCAAAAATATTCTCAGACTAAACTCCCTGTTTCTTTGCTGATTTTCTCCTTATTTACTGACTATTAGAATGAATGTATAACTAGCATATTGTTAGATTTAAATATTTTATAATATACATTCATTTAAATATTTTTTTATTTGGTATTGGCGATTTGTAACATTTATGTCAATATATTATGTTTAGAATGGGATAATATACTTTGTATGGAATACCTAGAATTCTGTAGTATACAAATATAAATATGTTGGCCTAATTCTATGTAGTAACTACTAACACCTATATAAAATATCAGACCATGTACTTGTACATGGTTAAACCAAAATTTAAATATGTATTAGTAAGCAATGTCAACTACCTATAAACATTGTATATTAGGAAGTTATTGATTACATAATTTCTCTCTCTTTCCCCTTATCTCTCTCTATTTGTCTTTCTCTTCCACTTGTTGAAACATGGTACAAGAAAAGAACTGTCTAAGGAAAAATCTGATTTTTTTTTTTTTTTGGAAAAGTAAACAGGACAAGAGTCTTGTGATCTTTGTTTCTTCAAAATCAGTGATTGTCCTTAGAATGTGTTTGTGGACTTTGTCCAGGTGTGCCATACAGAAATGACTTTACTCCAGATTACAATGACTGCTTGCTTGCATTGATTATTCAGAATGTTTACTGCCCGACCTATGCACTTTACTCATATGATGTTACCTAAGCCCCAAAGCATAAGGTCTGATGCTCTAATTCATTGTTTTCCAACCTGTTGATCAAGACTTCTTTGGGGTTTGAATGATCCTTTCACAGGACTTACATAAAACCATTGGAAACACAAATATTTACATTAAGATTAATAGCAGTGGAAATTTACAGTTATGAAACAGCAACAAAAATAATGGTTGGTGATCACTACAACCACACCATGAGGAACTGTAATAAAACATCACAGCATTAGAAGGTTAAAAACTACTGCTTTAAATAAAGTTGTCTATTGCATCAGAATTTGCTTTGACTCATGCGCTGGCTCCAGGTCCTCACATTTCTAGAGTGGGAACAGTTACAAAGTATTTAAAAACTTCAAATTATAGAAATATTATATAATGGCACTTAAAAGTATGAAATCAGCATCTAGAACTATGTTAAAAGCCAATTAGCATACTGAACATTTAAAATATTTATAGTTTTAGAGATTTAAAAAATATTAATTAAATAATTTATTGATGGCTTTTTGATCATTATTTTTTGGATGTAGTCTCAACGTCTTCAAATAAAATGAGAAGAAATAAATAAAAAAGAGCAAAAATAATCTTAATTACTTCCCTTAAGACATGATTAAAAGGGCAACTTAGAATATACTAATTAATGTCAGTGATAATGACATTATTGAATGACAAGCTCAGATATTTTTTGCCACTTGACAGAGCTGAAGTTGCAAATCACTGTCTTGAAAAGCTAGCTTATTCTTCTTATGCAATATGTTCATAGTTTAGCTTCAATCCACAGATGTACTATTTTCAATGCAATGGAAAAACACATAAAGATAAAATTCAGAACTACCAGGGGAGGATTTTCTCCACATGAGTAATAAGCAGTGCTTTCATATAGGATTGATAATTTTTCTATAGGATTAATTTAAGATGTAAAAATATAAACTACTTAAGCAATCACTTGAATACAAACATGTATGCAGTGTATGCAAACATATTGGAAGTACTCCTACCCCTATTTGTTCCTTGCCTTTGAACTAATAAGTAGTTAATCAGATTATAAAGGTCACTTGCAAATCAAAAGTAAACTGTAATTTCTTTGGAATTATGGAATCAGTGGTGAAATTGTTAAAGTTATAGAAATAAAAAATTATTGTGAAAAATAAGAATTTTATAGTAACAAGAAATGTATTAAAATAATGTTTACAGTAGTATGTAAACAATAAAAAATTATTGTAATAGAAGTGGCATGTGAATATATAGGACAAAATAAAACAATGATTTTTTGAAATTACTATATAAGTGAACCATAATTCATCAGAGGATTGAAGAACAGAAATAATAGTTAAGAACCCAAGAGTCCTACAAAAGCACAGCATATTTGGATACATCTTCAGTGTTACGGGATAGTTAACTGGACAGGCAGAAACTTATCATTAGTTATATCTCATTACTGCTGTGTGACTGCTACATGGAAGATGAATTAGATAAGCAACTTTAGAAATAAAGAGAAATTACTTACAATCTTATTTTTAATCTATCTCTCTATCTATCCATCTGTCATCTATCTATCATCTATGTATCTAACTATTCTCTAAATTTTTCTTTCTTCTTACTCTCTCTTTAAATTCATACAAATTTATAATCTTCTTTAATTATGTGTGAGGATATGTATTTCTGTTTCTGTCTCTGTCTCTGTCTCTGTCTCTGTCTCTCTCTCTCTCTCTCTCTCTCTCTCTCTCTCTCTGTGTCTCTGTGTGTGTGTGTGTGTGTGTGTGTGCACATGCATTCATAACTTTTTTTTAACTCATTCATTGTTGGTCCTATGTAAAGTGCTTAGTACTGATCATTTGGGATTATATGACCTATCAGAAATCGTTGGCAGTCATTGATAGCTTGTGGCTCTTAACATAGAAATAACAGCTTGCATATTTCCCCCATGCACGTTGGCCTGTCAAATTGTATGGTGATTTAAGCAGCCATATTGTTGAAAGTCAATGAGTATAACTTTCCAGTCATGTCTAGAAATCTCTAGTATCAGAGGTCCCTGTCCTCTGGCTTTCACAATCTTTCTATTCTATGTTCTATGATGTTCCATTAACAGCACATGCTGTAGTTTGCTTTTGTTGTCATTGTATATTTCAGCAGTCACTTGTCAAGAAATCTTTGAAGAAAAATTCTAGTAAAATAAAGTGAATTATTTTAAACAAGTGATTCAGGAGTTTGCATATTTTGAATACTTTGAAGCAGTTTACTTTCATCTATAATATTTTTATCCCTCAACATAACTCAAAATCTATTATGAGAATGTTTTTATTTTTCTCAGGACCCAATAACTTACTGTTCTTAATAAAATTTTAAATTGTAAATATTTATTTTCCATATATATATATATGAAAGAAACTCGCACAGGGTGGGAAAGAGTCTGGTGGCAGCGGGCCCAAGGCGCTTCCCACACCTCCACTAGTGGCAGATCTAACATTCACTCAGCCTCCGCAGCTGGCAGCTACAGTTCAAGGTTCCAGGGTTCCAAAAGCTGGCAGCAGCTGCAGGAAGGCCCAGGCAACACGTGGAGTTTTCCAAAGCTTTTATTGTTCATGATGTGGTGAATAGGTGTAGATGGTATGTGCTTCCCCCCCCCCCAAAAGCCAGGCTCCTCTGACTTTTTATAGGGAGGGGGAAAAGGGGAGGGGATAACTTAATTAGCTACGCCCCCCCTTTAGGTAACTCATTAATATTTTAATCTCTGGAGGTGGAGACCTGCTAATCACGCCCTCTACCTGTGTGCTACGTGACCAAAGGGCACAGGTTAAATGAAGTTACCTCATCCAAGGCCCAATATATATATATATATATATATATATATATATATATATATATATAATAAAAATAGAAAATAAAATAGAAAATAAAGATTTACAAAGATTATATATATACATATATGTATATACATATTATTTATATATGAATAATATTGGTAATGAGTACATCTTTAGGGTTTATCCAAAGGCTATTTTGATAGACTAAGATTAAGATAGCATATTAGTTACTATATAGCCCAAATCTCAAAGGTAAGACATGGTACATAATCACTGAGAAATGTCACTTGTCTCCATAGGCTAATATGAAAGGATATTTTTAAAATAACAAATGATAAATGCTAAAAATTATGTCACTGTGTTCTAAAAGCACACTTAAGGGATGAAGGTGTTATTCTTAAAGCTGGAGCTCATCACCCCATTATGACAGGATGGATATAATAGCAAAAGAGGACAAGATATCAAGAAGAACAGACAGCTGCCTACTGCATCTCCAATAGGTTTCAGAGCGTGAAAAGGAAGTGGAATTTGGTTATAAAAGTCAGAGTCAGACTCTTACACTGAGTCTCAACATTCTAATATTACACAACCCTTCCAAACAACACCCTTAGCTGGGGATGCAGCACATAGGCATATGAAGGGCCTTATGCATTCAAACTACAGTAATTGTAAGATCACTTGTTATATGCATAATAATATAAGTATGCTCATTAAAAGAAAATAGTGACCTACCTATGTTATCAAGGAATTCAGTAACCATGCCTATAATCTAGCAAAGTTAAGGAGATATAGCTTGAATGAGAAAGGAAAAAAATAAGGTGATTTGCTTGGTTCTCAACAACTCATCTAAATATTAAACAAATGATTTCATTTGTGGAACTTCTTTCTCATTTTCTTTCTTCTAACCAGTCTCAGTTCACACCCCCATCCTTCTCAATTTTATATCCTTATTTCTTTTTAAATCACAAACTCATAATTTTAGAGGCCAAGCAATGATGTGCAGTTGTCTGGACAAAGGTTATACTCTTAAGTAAAACTAGGTCTCCCTTTTCCAGACAACATCAAAAATCACTATTTCCTTAGATAGAAGTGTACAGGGTCTCATGAGACTCTGCTGTATCCACGTTGAAAGTTTCAGTAGCTTGATTGTGTTCTGAGCTTGAGAAGCCATTCTCAGCTTCTGCAAACTCATGAAAAGAGAGATCCTGTTGTATACATATGGTATTACTTTATTAAGGCCCTCTCTTATTTACCCTCTTATGACTATTTTGTTCCTTTCTCCACAATATTGTGACTCACAGGGAGAGATTATATGATAGATTTTCCTCTTATTACTGAGCATTTCACATTGTCTGCTTTTATCAGTATTGAGTTTATATTTTACTTTGTTGTTTATTATTTAGATTGTATTTTTGTTTACAATAGTTTCCTTGACTTCTCTTCAAACCCTCTGTATTTCTACTCTACTCTTCTTAAAATTATTGGTCTCTTTTTCTGTACACATATACTTTTTTCCATGAATATTTGTATTTGTAAATACACATACATTCCTCAATATAATTTGTTGAGTCCACATAATGCCATTTTAATATATGTGTTTAAGGTTGAATATTTGGAAAATCCAGTGACATGCTCTCCCTCGGGAGGCCTACCACTCTCACTCCTAGGCTATAGTTCACTCAGTTGAGTAGAGTTCTTTGTGTAGGGTTGAGAACTCAGATTTTTTTCATGAATTTTGTCATATTCAATGTTATCTTTCTTGTTCAAATTATGTTTGGGTAGTCATATTTGCAGGACTGTAGTTATACACCTTGACGTTTCTAGGAGAATAGCATGTACTGATCTCCTGCCTCTTGCAATCTTTCAGCAACCTCTTCTACAACGTTCTCTGAGTGCTAGATGTGGATGTGTTTTATAGATGCATCCATTATGACTGGGCTTCACAACTCTGCATATTCATTGACTGTGGCTTTCTGTAGTGATCTCTGCCTGAGAGGAAAGTACTACATAAAGAAGTTTACACTTATTTGTGTCTATAAAAGTTTATAGATGATTATTAGAGATTATGTTGTTTAGTTAATAAGTGGTTGTAGATTTTCTTCCAACCATGATTTCACTAGAATTTATTCATTATCTAGATTTTCAGTATAGGTCATAGTATCTCTCTTGTTGATCTAGTCTTCGGTCCAATTAAAGAGCAGTTGGTTAGCACCAAGGTATTTATGCCATTACTCCACCCATTCTCTTTGGTTACCACTGGATGTGGAAAGTACGTTTCTATTGCTGGAAGGACAATGAACTTTAGAAATAGGGCCCAGAGACTTGTGAGCTGAAAATTACCTGAATGTGCCTTGCTAAGGAATAGATTTCATGCTATCAGTACGTACCATACAAACTTCTGAAGGGACGAGGCAGCCAGCAGGTCTACAAAGCTATGATGTGAACTGAGAACTGAACTAATCTATGGGAAAAAATTGAATTTAGAGAGTCGTTTACTATTACACTCACTTATGAAATTAATAGTTGTAGTTTAACTTCTGAGACCTAGTGCTCTTTAACACTGGATACCTAGCCCAGGTCATGCTTCCTACTCTGGAGGGAAATTTCAATGCAATTATAAAGTAGTTGGTTAAACCCATGAAACACATGGTTTTACCTTGCCATTTCAGTAATTCAGTTACATATTACAAAGTTAGCACCTTGATAAGTTGGGAAAATTTTTTAACTTCTACAAACCTGCGTAGCACATTCCTATACTGTGAAAACTAAGATGCAGTGAGAGAACTCCCTGTTACTAACAGCTTGGATTTCTCCTGTGAACAAGATATGTGGTATTTTCAGCAATAACATTTCTGCACCAGTTTCTTAGTGGCAAGAAAGAAGAAGAGCAATGTCAACAACTGGAATTATATTGGGAGGCTTCAAAACACCTCTGATCAACAAATGTAATAAAGGAGATATCCCACACCTGGCACTGGGCTTGTCATTTGCCAAACTATGGCTTCTCAGAGGAATACCATTCCCTATGTAAAGTAGCTACAATTAACTTCCAAATATACAATATTTAGCTTTTTTCAAACAGCTTTAGCAGTATTACCTTCTCTCTTTATTTTTTCTAACTCTCTCACACTTTCTGAGCACTTAAAATTGTGTTTCCATCATTTCCCTTTCCTTTCAGGTTGCCATTTTAGTTATGTAGATTTATATGATTATTTAAGAAATATTTGGGTGGTATACAGAAGATAATCAGGTTCTAAATATTTTATTTAAATAACTCCTTGAAAACATGACAAAAATCTAGCCTTCAGAATATCATTATTTATCCATAACATGCAGTATTTTTTCCCTCTGGACAACAGTTCTCATATATTTTCTTCTCATATTTTCTGTCAAACTTTGCTTTAAACCATTTTGTGTTTATTACTAAGAATGTCTCGAGAGGTAATAAAAGTTCAAAGTGAAATTAATTGTAACTTAACATGGATTAACACCTTAAACTCAGTGGTTAAAGTGCTAATAGTGAAATCACTTGGGGAAAGTACTCAAATTGACCATCTCTAGAAAGATCAATGAGGCTTTGCTGGTCCTTGCAAAACAGGATTTTGTCGATGCAGGTAAAATGTGATCATGAACTGTCTCAATATTCAGTGGATACAGATAGAAAAACATCTGATGCCGTAATTTAATTGTTATTTAATACAGACCATTTTGAGAAGTTTTGGAATTCATTAATTTATTGGTTCATTTTGGAATCCATTAACTTAGTGGTTAAGTGAAACATATAGGGAAATTTACTAGAAAGTATAAACAACATACACAGTAACCCTAAATCCAAAGTTCTTAATAAGCTAGAATATTGATAGATTGTTGTTTTATAAGCTAAGATTTTATTGCTAAGAAGAGACACCACATCCATGGCAACACTTATACAGTACAATATTTTATTGAGGCTGGCTTATACTTTGGAGGTTTAGTTCGTTACCATGGCATAAAGCATGGTAACATACAAGCAGACATGGTGCTGGAAAGGTATTTGAGAATTCTAAATTCAAATCCACAGGCAGAAGGAAGAAAGAGAGAGAGAGAGAGAGAGAGAGAGAGAGAGAGAGAGAGAGAGAGAGACCCTAGGCCTGTCTTGAGCTTCTGAAACCTCAAAAATCAACCCCAATCACACACTTGCTCCAATAAGGTCACTTCTCCTAATAGTGTGATACCCTTTGGGTCTATTGGGGCCATTTTAATTCAAATCACCACAACTGCTATGCTTGAGGATAAGCAGTCACTCTTTTACAATGATATAAGTATATAACTGAAATTCATGATAAAATTGTAATTTATTATGGATGAACAATATGTATAACAAGCCTTCTTACTTTTTTTTTTTTCGAGACAGGGTTTCTCTGTGTAGCCCTGGCTGTCCTGGAACTAACTCGGTAGACCAGGCTGCCCTCAAACTCAGAAATCTGCCTGCCTCTGCCTCCCAAGTGCTGAATAATTTAACTTATTGAACTCTAGTTAAGTATGTAAAAATTGAACTGATAGAATGATGTATTAGTTAAATTAAAACTAGAAGTTGTAAAATTACCAAAATAAAGATAATTTTTCCATTTAAAAATAATCATGTGATAAACAAGATGTATCTAATGGTAAAACCAAGTACTATTCTGTCCTTAATTAGTCAGCTCTGAATTCATTTGAAAAGTTAAATAATTTTATTTAGTTCTGACCTATAATGTGCACACTGGTATTTATTTCAGAAATGTCTTTAAAAATGAAAATTTAACATTTCCAAATCATATGAAATTTTTTCTACAGTATCATAAATGCTTTTGTAATTAATGAACATGACAGAGTTGATGCATTTTGTAAATAATTTAACTGTTTTCTTCTGAAAAAAAAAGCTTCTATAATGTGGTAAATTTTATTAAATTAAATGACAATAATGTTTAGCAAGGAAAATTTTCATTTGGAGAAACATCACTCCTTAATGAGTTTTCATAATTAGACACATTGACAATCCTTAGCAGTTACTATTATTTATTTATTCTGATTCCCTTCTTCTAGTCTAATGACTATTATTCTACAGTTTTGTAAGAGGCAAGTAGAATTTAAAGGAGTACTTTTATTGGATAAATTATTTTTCAAATATTTCAATAACAAATTTATTAAATACAGAAAGCAAAGCTTATAAACATGAAACCATGGGTTACGCACTATTTTCTTATCTCTCTCTTCCTCTCCCCCATCTCTTTCTGTCGGTAAATTATCAAAGGAACATATATTTTGAAACTTAATACTTCTAATAACCTTTGAAACTCAAACTAGTTTTTTTCATCCTGCAAATAACACCAAGATATTCAATTTAAGAGTGGAATAAAATCAAGAAAACAAGGCTAATAATATTCACTCAATATTTATGCAAATATCAGTTTGCATAGATTATAAGATCTGCATGTCCCTACCTCCTGGGATCTCATCATTAAATTCTCATTAACCAGTCAATATTCCATTTTTTTTTATTGCTATTTTCATTTGTGCAGGAACAAAAAAACATTAAGAAACCTTAACAACACCTGGCTCAGAGTAAGATGATGTGTTCACAAATCAAGTAAAGCCTTTAGAGTCCCTAGTCTTGTAAGTTCTGTGAACCACTCAACTCCACTCAATGTGAGGATGATGGTATTTGACCTCATTTCTATTCCCAAGGTTTTCTGCGGCTCCTTGGAAATAACAGAAGTGCTTCATTGGCACCAAATGTCAAATTGTTCAGTGCTAAAAGAACATAAAATTTTAGTGCTATTCGGAGAAAGGTTAAATTGCCTAGGCTGTTCCAGAGAAATAAGAGAAAATATATATTCTAGAAAACAATGGGACTTAAAGGGTATCTAGAGTAGTAATGGTGAATCTGTTAGTATTATCATTATGTTTTTATATGATAACCAAGCAAGTATTGGGTATGATCCTGGTTTGAAGAAGATCGGTATTCAAAGGATTAAACACAAATAAAGTGTTTATGTAGACAGGGTTTCCTTCCCTGTGTCCACACTCACTTTCTGTGTGAACATAAAGGCAAAGATAGTACCCAGCCTTTCTAATCTGCAAAATAAAAATAATAACTTATATAGACAAATAACACATAAAACTGTGTGTGGAAATAAAAATAATAACTTACATAGACAGATAACACAAAAAACCATGTGAGGATAACAAATTGTACATGTGTGTTTATTAAATGAATATAATCTCAGTGAACACAGTGGTGTATTTCAAGTATTATATTGTCTAGTTATTCTAAACTTTCACTTTGGGAAACACTGTTCCTGGAGAACTTTGTATTTTGAAGATATTTAGTAAATTTGATTAACGTCTAAAATCTTAGCTCAGTTAGTTTGAATATGGTAGTCAGTTGTCTTTAAATTTCATATAGATACGCCCAGATGTCAACATTTTATTTAAAACTGAAGAGCGAGAAGGCATATTTTCCACATCAATGCAGAATCACAGGCAATTATGGTAAATAGCCAAGACATCCAAATAGTTGGAGTCTGATTGTAACAACAGAAAAGTCTATCACAGTGTACATAAATGTGACTATTATGGTTATTTAATTTCTACTGGCATTTTTGATTTGATGCCTAATGTCTAATTCTCTGGTAATAATGTTATAAACATAAATTCTAATTCTACAGTCCTATCTGTAATGATGACTTCCATAGTAATGCTATTTCTTCCTCTCTCTCTTCCTCTCTCCTTCCCCCTTTCTCTAATTCTCTCTCTCTCTCTCTCTCTCTCTCTCTCTCTCTCTCT
>JANHMN010000013.1:65311186-65324483 GCA_030674055.1 Rhabdomys pumilio
TTTCCCACTTCAAATGATATCAGTAACAATTTCACAACAGCTGTCATGGCAATTAAAACATTAGGAAACCACGTTTTTGTAAAAGGAGTTTCTGAAATAATTTACTGTGAGAACATCAGAGAAATACCTGTCTTTTATTGCCTCAGGCGTGTTCTCACCAATCCAGTTTTAAAGTAGAAGCTCAATCTGGAGCAGAGGGGGTAATAGCAGCTGTTTCGGGAGAAACTCTTATCTAAATAATAATACAATAGTGAAAACAAATATATTGAGGAAATAGGTTAAAGTTTACTTCTGTATACGGTATTTTCAACATTTTCTAAATGTTATTTTAAAACGTTGTTCAGCCATAATACTATCCTTGGCTGATGCTGCTGTTGAAAGCTATGATGGTATCTGTCACAATGCTATGTCAAGAGACCATGCTGATGTTTGTGGCATTTTCAGAAACCATGTCGAGATATGTGGCACAGGCTGACGCTGAAGACCATGTGGAAGCCTGTAGTGCAAGCTGTCATCAGAAACCGCATCGAAGGCCATAATCCATGTTCTTGATGACTGTAAAGGGCAAGTAAGCTATGTTTGCAAGGATATTGATGACTGAAAACTCAGAATTGAGAAACAGGGGCATAGAAGGCTTCTGTGACAATCCCTACTCACATCATACCTCTCCCATCCAAATAAGTAACAATCTAAACAGGACACCATAGAAAAACTCTTAAAATTGTGAAAAGGATGTTGAAATGTATCTTTCCACAACTGATAGCTTTTGGCAGGGATACAGTTAAGAAAGGAGTTGATTTTCTTAAGAGGTTGTCCACTGGCCGGGCAGTGGTGGCACACACCTTTAATCCCAGCACTTGGGAGGCAGAGGCAGGCTGATTTCTGAGTTCAAGGTCAGCCTAGTCTACAGAGTGAGTTCCAGGACAGCCAGGACTACGCAGAGAAACCCTGTCTTGAAAAAACCAAAAAGAAAAAAAAAAAAAGAGGCTGTCCACTAGAAGTTTGAACATGCTCCAGTGATTTTTTCTTTTTCTTTCTTTCTTTCTTTCTTTCTTTCTTTCTTTCTTTCTTTCTTTCTTTCTTTCTTTCTTTCTCACCTTTTCTTTCTTCCTTCCTTTCTTTCTTTCTCTCTCTCTTTCTTTTTTCCTTTCTTTCTTTCCTTCTTTCTTTCTCCTCCTATTCTCCTCCTCCTCCTCCTCCTCCTCCTCCTCCTCTCCCCTTTTCTTCTCAAAATTACAAAGGTGGGAAGGCAGACATGCAATGACTGAATACTGAGTGTTATAGGAACGCATAATGTGAAGTTCCCAAATAATCATGAAAAATTTGGTAAAAATTTTGTTCAAACAACCATAGCAAACATGAAAGATACAGAATTTTTTACAAAATCCTCATCAGCTGTATATAGAATTCTACAATATGATTCATTACAGTGTGTTGATGTGTGTGTATATATATATATATATATATACATATATATACATATATACATATATATGTATATATATGCATATACACATATATATTTCACTTAAAGGAATCATAAAAATGTAACATATTTAAACAAAACACACAGCTCAAAGTATATATTGCATCTTATTAGGAGTAGAAGCTACTAACCTTTAAGATAAAATTTCACTTACTAATGACAAAGAAATGCCTGAACATTAGTGAAGCCAGAAAAGAAGGAGAAGGTGATGTACTGAAACTTGGCTGGTGATTAGTTTGCATTTTTGGATCACAATTTAAAGCTAAAGATTTCCCCTGATTATTACTCTATTTTTGAGTTAGATTAAAACTTACCAGTTTTAATTATTATTTCGTGCTAGTACTTGAACAAATGAAAATATTCAAGTAACTACTGGCGTCTCAATATAATAGTAGTTCTTAAAGAAATAAAGCAGCAGAAAATGAAAATTAAAACAATATATCCTATGATTACTTAACTGAGAAATGTCTATGTACATAAGCATTTCACATAGCTATATTAAATGGTCTACCGAACAAAAAACATCATTTCACTAATTTCATGAAAATAGATTAATTTTTTATGACTGAAACTCTCTATATTGCATGTATTTTCTTTCATTTCCTGATACATCCTCACATTGATTATGTAACTTTTATCAATTGTGTCTTCAAAAAATGTGTAGGCCATTATCTTTATAGAATGCTGATTCCATTCCTTAGCATAGACAGTACAGCTGAATCAGAGTTTTGGGGTTTCATTTCTTGTTGTTTATTTGTTTGTTTTATTTGTTTTTCATGTTTTGTTTTATTGAACATAGTTTTCTTTCTCACATAATATATTCTGATTATGGCTTCCTTTCTCTCTACTCTTCTGCCCCACCTCCTCTCTCTTTTGATTTACTTGGTTTTCTTTTTCTTTTATTAGAAAAGAAACAGTCATTTAAACAATAATAACTGGGATGAGGGATATCATTTGAAATGTAAATGAATATTTAATAAAATCAGTACAATATAATATGTAATATAAAATAATAATGACAAACCAAAGCTAACATGTCATAATTAGACAAAACAAACAAATCAAAGGAAAAGAGCTCAAGAAAAAGGACAAGAATAAGAGCCTCACTAGTATACATGCTCAGGAATATTATAAAAGCATTAAACTGATATGTTATAATATATACACAGAAGACCCGATAGAGACCCTGCAGTCCTTGTACATGATCCCCTAGTCTCAGTAAGTTCATATTAGCTTTACTAATTTTGATTTAGAGGGCTTTGTTTTTTAGCATCCTTCATCTCTTCTGGCGCTTACACTTTTCTACTTCCTTTTCCTCACAGTACCTGAAGAACAAAGGTAAAATATTTGTTGGAGATAGCTCATGTAGGGCTGAGTGTTCCAAGTTAGCTCACTGTCTGAATGAATGGCTGTGGGGTTTTGTATTTATTTCCATCTGTCACAGAAGGGAGTTTCTATAATAATGTCTGAGCAAACCAACGATCCATATGTATGGCAGAATGTTTTGAGCAGTTATATTATTGCTACATTTTTATTAGAACAGTAATATTAGACTTTTACACCACATCCATCAGCTATCTCCCATAAAACTTTACTAAAATATGAAGGGAAAATGTCTAAATAACAAAATTAGTAATAAAAAGGGCTGATAAAAACAGACATTTAAGAAATCTTGTAAATCATAAAGACATAACTTAAAAATCATATACTCTATCACATTTGCTTTCCTGATTTCCCAAGGAAGTCTGTAAGGAATCCTGGAATGCTCACCTTAGATCTCTTCCCAAAACCCTCCCCACCCCCCTGCAATTTGGGTCTACATTGGCCAGAGCCAGCAGAGGCAAGATAAATGCTATCCTTTGAACTCTGATCGGGCCCATGACTATGTCTTCCCAATGAGCCTTTTCAGGGACCCAGGAATTTCCAGACCCATACCTCTGCCTACATGCTTGAGGAATTCTGTTGTCAGCAAAAACATCCAGGCAACCACAGGAACAGATTGCAAAAGAACAACGTAAGAACATAGTCAACAAGATCTAAAGCAATGTGATGTCACCAGAAAAACAGCTATTCCAATACATCAAGAACAAGAACTTCTTATATAAAATGTTATCAAATGATGGAGGCCTTTAAAGAGGAAATGAATAAATATTTTAAATAAATACAAGAAAATATAGTCTAACATGTGAAGAAAATGAATAAAATAGTTCAAGACTTGAAAATAGAAAGAGATGCAATAAAGAAAACACAAACTGAGAGATTCCAGGAGATTCAAAACCTAAGGAAGAGAACAAGAAACTATAGATGCAACCATCAACAACAGAATATAAGTGATGGATAAGAGAATCTCAGGCATAGAAGATAGAAAATAGAAGATAGAAGATAAAAGAAATCGATACAGTAGAAAGGAAATTGCTAAATCTAAAAAGTTCATGATGCAAAGCATCCAAGAAATCTGGGACCATATGAAAAGACAAAAATCTCAGAAAAAATAGAAATAGAAGAAGGAAAAGATTCCCAACTCCAAAAACCAGAAATCATTTTCAGCAAAATCACAGAAGAAAATTTTATCACTCTAAAGAAAAACATGCCTATATAAATACAAGAAGTTTACAGAACACAAAATAGATTGGACTAGAAAATAAATATTCCTACAACATACAATGAAAACATAAATGTACAAAACAAAGAAAGAATATTAAGAGATTCAAGGGAAAAAAGCCAGGTAGTGTATAAAGGTAGACCTACTTGAATTACATCCAAATTCTAAAAAGAGACTCTAAAACCCAGAAGGGCCTGAGCTGATGTTTTTTACGAATCTAAGGTACCACAGATGGTATCCCAGGTAGCAATATTTTTATATATAAATCCTGACAATGCATTCCTACTTCCCACCTCAATGGTTTATGTTCTTGAATGAAAGACAACACAAACACATATAACATTTATATTTTGATATACAGCTGAGTGACCAAGACATTGAGCTGATTAAAGCATATTAAAATATAAAGGCTGTGTGTGTGTGTCTTTAATTCAGGAACATACCTTTGAGTGGGTAGCAGAAATGCACCAGTGAAATTTATATATAAATATATCACTACAGACTAGTAAAACTAGCAAAACTTTCAATTATCACAGATGGAGAAAACAAGATATTGCATGACAAAATCAAATTTAAACAGGATCTATCCATAAATCTAGACCTACAGAAGATACTAGAAGGAAAATGCCAACCCAAGGAGGCTACCTACACCCAAATAAACACAGGAAGTAAATAAACCCACATCAACAACTAAAATACACACACACACACACACACACACACACACACAAACCATCACCAACATCAAAATACAGGAATGTTTTTCAACTAAATAGAATAATTTTCCAATAAAAAGACACAGTCAAACATAACCAATTCAAAAATGGAATTCATTATCAACATCATGTATACAAGAAACATACTTCAGCACCAAAGATAGATATTGCCTCAGGATGAATGGGTGGGAAAAGAATTTTCAAGTAAACAGATACAAGAGGTATATTGGAGTTGCCATTCTAATATATAATAAAATAGATGTCTAAGCAAAATTATTCAAAAGAGATGGGGAAGGACATGTCATACTTATCAAAGAAAAAATTCATCAAGATGACATCTCAATTCTGAACATCTATGTCCTACGTGCAAGGGTACCCATCTTTATAAAACAAACATTACTACAGCTTCATTTACACATCAAAACTCACACAATAATAATGGGAGACTTCAATATCCCACTCTCACCAGTGGGCGGATCACAGAGACAGAAACTACGCAGAGAAATAATAAAACAACAGAAGTTGTGAATCAAATGGACCTAATATATATCTAAAGAACATTTTACTCAAACACAATAGAATATGCCTTCTTCTCAGCACCTTATGGAACTTTCTCCAAAACTGACCAAGGCAAACTTCAACAGATAACCCCTTGGATTTTATAATATCTCCATGAGTTAAAGCTGGGATTCAGCAACAATCAAATCAACAGAATACCTTCAACCTCGTGGAAACTAAATGAATCTCCACAAATGACCACTGAGTCAGAAAAGAAATAAAGAAATAAATTACTTTCTAGAATTCAATAAAAATGATAGCATAACATACTCAAAATGAAAGCATTGCTAAGAGGAACATTCTTAGCATAGTGCCTTCATTAAAAAATTGGAGAAATCTCATGCTAGTAACTTTAAAGCACACTTAAAAGCTCTAAAAGGAAAAGAAATAAACATATCCAAAAAGAGTATATCCCAGGAAACACTCAAACTCAGGACTGAAAACAATAGATTAAAAACAAAGGAACACATACAAAGAATCAATGTCATCAAAAATTGATTCTTTGAGATCAACAAGGTTAGTGAAACTAACTAAAAGACAGAGGACAGTATCTAAATTTAAAAAAATTAGAAATAGAAGAGGAAGACAACAACAGAAACTAAAGAAATACAAATGATCTTTAGGTCTTACTTCAAAAGCCAGTATTCCACAAAAATTGGAAAATCTTAACAAAATGGACCATTTTTCTGATAATACCATTTATCAAAGTTAAATCAAGATTATTTAAACCATTCAAATATTACTGTAACCCCTAGAGAAATAGCAGTCATTAAAAATCTCACAAACAAAACAAATGCAGAGCCAGATGATTTTACTGTAGAAATTGACTAGAGTGTCAAAGAAGAGTGAATACCAATACTCTTCAAACTATTCTAGCAAATAGAAACAGAAATAACAGTGCCAAACTCATTGAATGAGGCCACAGTCACCCTGATACCTAAACCACACAGAGACTCAACAAAGAAAGAGAATTTCAAACCAATTTTCATTATGAACATTGATGAAAATTATGCAATAAAATATTTCAAAGAAAATTTAAGAATATATTAAAAAACATTATCCACCATGTTCAAGTAGGCTTCATCCCAGGGATACACAGTCAGTTTAATATATGAAAGTCCATCAAGGTAATCTACCATATAATCAGACATTTTAGCATCTGATTAGATGCTAAAAGAGTCTCTGATAAAAATCCAAGACCTCTTTCTTTTTAAATAAAATATTTGAAAAATGAATCAAAGAACACATCAAAAATATTATTCAGCATGATCATGTAGACTTCATCCCTGAGATGGAGGGATGTTTCAACATGCATAACTCAATATATGTAACCCATCATATAAACACCCTGAAAGACAAAATTCACATGATCGTCTCATTAAAGATAGAATTGACTTTTAACATATCTAGTAGCCCTTAATGATAAAACTCTTGGAGAACTTAGAGATAAAAGAAACATACTTAGCCATAATAAAGGCAGTTTAAAGAAAGCCCATATTCTTAATTTAAAAGCAGAGAAACTCAAAACATTTTTTTAAAATAAGGAACAGGACAAGGTTGCTCACTCTCTTTCTATCTCTTCATTATAATACTTGAACTTTTAGTTAGAGAAATAACACAACTGAAGGAGATAAGTGGATACAAATTGGGAAGGAAGAAGTCAATGACATTTATTTTCAGATGATATACAGAAATGATCTGAAAAATTCCACTGGGAAGTGACTACACTTGATAAATACTTTCAGCAATATGGCTGGATCCTAATTAACTCAGAAAAATCAGTAGTCTTTCTAAATAAAAATGACAAATGGTCTGAGAAAATATTAGGAAAACAAATATCTTTTACAATTTCCTTAACTGGTATAAAATACCATGTTTTAACACATATAGTGATTTTAATATTTAGGAACCTACACCATATTTTTCACAGTATGTACCAATTAATACATTTTCAAATAGTGAATAAGGGTTATTTTGTACTTACATTGATAAAATTGATAAATTGCTGATGTTTTTATGTTTGTTCATTCTGAAAGAGGGTCACCTTTCCCAGTATATTCACAAATTCATTATGTAGCAAGACATGACCTTAAACTTCTGATTCCCCTCCTTCTACTTCCCTATTGCTTGGATTATAGGCATGTGTCAGCACTGACTGATAAATTACTGATTAAAAATATTTAACTGAAATATGTCTAACATGTTTGTTTAAAATATACACTTTTTTGTATTCATTTTAGATCCTTCCTCTTTTCCCAATACCACCCTTACAAATCCTTCTGCCCATTTCTCCCTCCCTTTCTCGTCAGAGAGAGAAAGCCCCTCTTGGGTACCACCCTATCCTGGGACATTTAGTTCCAGAAATACTAGGCCCATCAACTCCCACTGAGGCCCAATCAGGCAGTCCAAGTAGGAGGAAGGAGTGTTCAATGGCAAGAAATAGAGATCTGGACAGCCCTCACCTCCACTGATTAGGTGTCCCAGATGAAGTCTAACCTGTACATTTGCTTCAGGTATGTAGGGGGTCTAGGTTCAGGTGCCGCATGCTCCCTGGATGGTGGGCTAGGCTTTGTGAACCTCCATGGTCTCAGGTTAGTTGACACTGTAAGTCCTCTTGTAGTGTCTTTGACCCCTCCAACTTGGTTACTCACATCTCTCTTCTACTTTTCCACCTGACTCCTGAAATGTCTATGTGATATTTGTCTATGGGTCTCTGTATCTGCCTACATCTGCTACTGAATGAAATCTCTCAGGAGACAGTTATGCTGAGTTCCTATATGAAAGCAGAGAAGAGTATTATTAATAGTGTCAGGGCTTGAATTTTTCATATGGGCTAGGTTTTGTTGTGTCTGTCATTGGTTGTCTGTTCCCTCAATCTCTGTTCCATCCTTATCCCAGCACATCTTGTAGGAGAGAAAAATTTTGGTTGAAGATTTTGTGGGTTATCAAACTAATTATAAATATGTCTCTGAAATAAATTCTGTTCATAGATGCATTACTGATAAAAAGTGATTGGTTTCAAAATAGGTTTTGATTTCATTGGAATTCTTATCCCTGTGTTGGTTTGAGTAGTCTTGGCTCATGGGAAGTGAAAGTATAGGGAGGGGTGGCATTATTGGAAGAGAGGTGGCTTTAATAGAGGAAGTGTATCACTGTGGGGGTGGGCTTTGAGGTTTCTAAGTGCAATGACACCCAGTATGCAAAGAGACCCTTCTCCTGGCTGCCTGTGGAAGGGACTCCCCTTTTGCCTGCCTTCAGGTCAAGATGTAGAACTCTCAGCTCCTTCTCTAGCAGCATTACTACCTAGGTGCTTTCATGCTTTTATTTATGAAAAGGATGATAATGGAATTAATCTCTGAGGTGTAAACCAGCCCCAGTTAAATGTTTTGCCTTCATAAGAGTTGGCTTGGTCATAGTGTCTCTTCACAGGACTCACTACCCTATACAGATACATAAAATTAAAAAAAATAATAGTACCCAAACTTATGGGACACAATGAAGACAGTGCTAAGAGGAAAATTCATAGCACTAAGTGTCCTAGTAAAGAACTGGAGAGATCTTACATTAACAGCCTTACAGCACACCCGAGAGCTCTAGAACAAAAAGAAGCAAACACACACAAGAGGAGTAGACAGACAGCAGGAAATAGTCGAATTCAGGGCTGAAATCAATGAAATAGGAAAAAAGAGAACCATACAAAAAGTCAGTAAAACCACAAGTTTTTTTTTGTTTGTTTGTTTTGTTTTTTTTTGAGAAAATAAAGAAGATAGAATAAACCCCTAGCCAAACTAACTAAAGAGCCCAGAGACAGTATCTAAATCAACAAAATCAGAAATGAAAAGAAAGATATAACAACATAAACTAAAGAAATTTAAAAAAAAATCATCTGATCCTACTCCAAAAGCCTATACTCATCAAAAGTACAAAATCTATATGAAATGTTTGGGTATTTTAGACAGATACCATGTACCAAAGTTAAGTCAAGAGTAGCTAACTAACAAAACAGGTTCATATTCCTTAAGGAAATAGAAGTCATAAAACCTGCCAACCAAAAAAAGCCTAGGGCCAGATGGCTTTAGTACAAAATTCTATCAACCTTCATAGAAACTAATACCAATATTCTTCAAACAATTCTGTAATATATAAAAAGAAAGAACACAATCTAATTCATTCTATGAAGCCACAATTACTCTCACGCCTAAAGTACACAAGGACCCCCAAAAAAGAGAACTTTAGACCAATTTCATTTATGAATATTGATGCAAGATACTCAATAAAATTCTCATAAACTCAATCCAAGAACATATCAAAACCATTATTCACCATGATTAAGTAGGCTTCACCTCAGGGATGCAAGGTTGGTACAATATATGAAAATCTATCAACATGATCCAGTATATAAACAAATCTAAAGAAAAAAGTCACGTGATCATCTCATTAGATGCTGAAAAAGCATTTGAAAAACTTCATCACCTCTTCACGTTGAAAGTATTGGAGAGATCAGGAATTCAAGACCCATTCCTGAAAATAATAAAAGCAATATACAACAAATGAACAGTAAATATCAAATTAAATGGAGAGATAGTTGAAGCAATTCCACTAAAGTCAGGGACAAAACAAGTATGCCCACCCTCTCCCTATCTATTCGATATACTTCTAGAAGTTCTAGACAGAGCTATGAGATAGCAAAAGGAGATCAGGGAATATAAATTGAAAAATAAGAAGTCAAGGTATCACTATTTGCAGATATGATAGTATATATAAGCAACCCTAAAATGTCTATGAGAAAATTTCTACAACTGATAAACAACTTCAGCAAAGTGGTTGAATATAAAATTAACTCAAATAAATCAGTAAATTTTCTTTATATAAAAAATAAACTGTTGAGAGAGAAATTAGAGAAAGCACATCCTTCACAATAGTAACAAATAATATAAAATATCTTGGGGTAACTCTAAGCATACAAATGATAGATCAATTTAGCAAGAACTTCAAGTCTCTCAAGAGAGATATCAAAGAGGACCTCAGAAAATGGAGAGATCTGCTTGCAGATAGGAGCCTAGCATGGCTATCCTCTGATAGGTCCAACAAGCAGTCGAGTCAGATGAAAATACTAGCACTCAACCAATGGACAGAAACCAGGTACTTTTGTGTTTGAATTGGGAAAAGCTGGAAGAAGCTGAGAAGGTGGGCAGCACCATAGCAAGACCAGCAGCAATCTTAACAGACCTGGACCCCAAGATCTTTAAGACACTGAGCTACCAACCAGGCAACACATATATACAGCAGAAGAACGCCTGGTCAGGTCTCAGTGAGAGAAAATTCACCTAACCCTTGACAGACTTAAAGCCGTAGCGAGTGTGGAGGTGTGGTGATATGTGGTGCGGGGATGGGGGGGGGTGGACATCCTCTTGGAGATGAGGGTAAGAAGTTGTGGGATGGAGAGTGATAGGAGGGCAGACCAGGGGAGGGGGCATTAAGATTAGACTATATGAAAGGATTAAAGAATTAGAGAGAAAGTGAGAGATGAGAGAGAGAGAGAGAGAGAGAGAGAGAGAGAGAGAGAGAGAGAGAGAAAATTTGATAGAAGTTGATGCTAAACTTTCAGAATTCAATCATTCTAATATCTAATAATAATACTCTCTCTTCTTCCCTGGAATGATCTTCACACACATTTTATTTCCAAATATTCCATTTTTATTATAATGTTATACATCTATTTCTGTCATTATGATCATACATTGACCACAAAATTAAACAACATGAAAAAAAAGACCTTTAAAGCATAGTAAACAGAAGTTGACTTTTTTTTTTTTTATTAATCTAAGAGGAAGAAGTTGTTTTGCATCATGTTAGAATATAAATGGGTGTCCACTGGCATTGATTCTCTCTTGACTGACAACCTTGGGTATCTATTTGTAGCGTTCTCTCTAACATTTATATCAGCCAGTTATTCTTTTTATTGTAAATATCTTTGTTTCTCTCTTGAATTTGCCTTTGTATCTCAAGACTTTAAAACATCACCAGTTACTTCAGTATCTTATAAGAATTCCTTTTGCATAGTTTCCCCTATACTGATTTATATCTCTTCTTACTGTAGTGCTTTACATCAGTAGCTCTCTTTGACAACTTGGCTTTGTACACACAATTGCATAAATAAGTGCACCTGTGAATTTTTCTGATGAAGCTGCCATTTGTCAAAAAAACTGGATCATCTTAATTTTTAATTTTCCACTGCATGAAGAAAGCCAATGTGCTTCTTTTCATTCTTGTGTGCTGTACTTTCCCATCTTGTGCTAAACCTTCAAGTAGGCAAGAAATTTGAAGTTTTACTATTTATACACCTTTATGCGTATTATTTTAGTTTCAAGTCTTCCTCTTAATAAATTCTCCAGAGTTTTATTCACAAAAGCATACACATACATTCAAGGAAGCTTATATTTAGGGACAACATTACTTAGTAGAAATTAATACTTTGCATGAAAAAATGTCTACAATAACTTCTCAACTTTCATAGGTAGGATGTATATGTATTTGTTTATGTGTATATATGCATACATATTTTTATATATCAATTAATGTTCTTTAAGCTTTTAAATGCAACCAAATTCTCTTCTCTATTATGATCAAGCACACTTGATGATTACCATTCTCTCTGTGATAATACCAAATATTTATTTAGTGTCTTCATTAACTCATAGCCTTTCACCATCATAGGGACAACCTGTTTAGCTTTTAATGACTATTTTGTAGGGTTGTACCTAACAAATTGTTCAATGTCTTATCAAAGCAACTATAGCAGTGTAGAACTTACATTCCCTTCTTCTAGCCCACCAGAAATTAGCAGCTTCCTGCTTTTGCTAATACCAACCTGAAAATAGTGTTTTTCTCTTACATCTCTTTTCACTTTTGAAATTTTGACATACAACTAATTACCGTCAACAGTGATTGCAGATTGTCATAACTGACACTGGTGCTAAACAACTAAATATATCCAGCAACTACCTAAAACACAGTCTAGAGGAAACTGAATAACCTGAAATGAATACAACTCCAAATGTAGCAAAAACCAGAAAAAAACCCTAAAACATACATTGTAAATGAGAATTAGCAACCATGGATATTTCCGAATTAGAATAAATACATGGTAGAAGTGGAACAAGTTGAAAACAGTTTAGAGCAGTCATTCTCAATCAATGCCTTATGTCCCACTTGGAAGTTAAGAGTCTTTCATGGGGATTCCCAAGGACCATTGGAATACACAGATATTTATGAGTAAGAACAATAGCCAAAATTACATTTATTATGTAACAACAAAAAATTTTATGCTTGAGGTAGGGGTCACCACAAAATGAGGAACTGTATTTAAGGGTCACAGAATTAGGGAGATTGAAAGGCAGAATTTTAAAGGTTGGGATCAAAGGTAAGAATAATGCAGAAAAATGTAAGAGTGCATTATTCAGTTTCTTTCTCTGAGCAATGGGTAATGAGAGTCTTTCTAAGTCTAATGGCACTGAAATGATGTGTAGAGAGCAGGTCAAAATTGTGAGATAACAGTAGCTATACATATTAAAGTTAGAGAGAAATGTAAGATTCACCTATAAACTAATCTATGAGGTAATTTGTGAGAAAAATCCATAGTGCTTTACAAAAGGTCAATGTCAGACTTATAAAGATATATCTATCAATAATTTCTTGATGTAAAATTGTATCTTCTTGATTCCAATTAGAAACAGAAAAATCTCTGAGAATCCTTAGGCAAGTAGCCTATCATAACCTCTAACTTCATGCGAAGACAAGAAGACCTTCAACAATGTTAATGCATGTTAATCATGAGGTTGTCCTATGATTCTGATATGCATGTGCTCACATGTATTTATCAGTCCTTCACACACACACACACACACACACACACACACACACACACACACACAC
>JANHMN010000013.1:65324493-65370819 GCA_030674055.1 Rhabdomys pumilio
CACACACACACACACACACACACACACACACACACACACACACACACACATATAGATGCATGTACACACAACCACACACGTCTGTATACACAACTGCACAAGTACCATAGGAACAAAACTGTCAAACTGAACAGATAAAGAACAGCAATAACAATTGGTGTGCTAATATTCCCTAATATGTAAATAATTCTTTACAGTTTATAAAACACTATACTGATGCTTAGTTTGCCTTCACAGAAACCCTGTTGAGTTTACAGGCCAGATGGCAACACTGTTTATTTACTGGTGAGAACTGAAAGTGACAGAATAAGAGAAAGAATACAGAGAAGCTGGGGAAGAGAATCAAGTTAGATTAAGTCACAAAATGTTTAGCTGAGAGGATTTTCTCAGTACTCTGGAGATTCTACTTAAAATGAACATTGTCACCAAAGAATCACTTTAATTTTAATACAGACACTGTATTGTATATGTGGTTCTGTTTTTCACTTTTCTCTTTGGATGTTCATGCATCACTACATACCAAGCAGGAAAAGACCAAATTTCACAGTCTGTGTTTGGTCTTTGGGTGTCAGGCCCCAGGGCGCACGAGTCTGATGTAACTTGGTTAGGAAGGTTGGAGCAGAGCCTAGTTCCCTGGTCAGACTTCGCTTGCATACCGGACTGGAAAGAATGAAATGAAGTCCACAACAGGTTGGGTACAGGATCTAGAACTGACAATGGATGCAGGGATAGAAGTGGGGATGGGGGTGGAGGTTGCCAGTGTTAAATCTTTTAGAACACAGCTAGGACGTGTGCTCTTTACTCAGGGTGAAAAAGGACTATATAAACTTTGGAAAGTGGAAAGGGATTTTTCTGAGGGTGAAGTTGCTTTGACCGAGATTTAAGGCTCTGGGGGTAACTCATATGATTGGAGAGGTATTCCAGAAAATTCAGCTTGTAATTTCACAAAGGATTACATGGCATTCCTCACGTAGAGAGTGAGAGTTGGCTCCCCAGACAGGGTAGAGAAGAGAAAGCCCTGCTAGGAAAAGAAGTCCTCCATTTGCACAAAGCTAAGGGAAGCTATCCAAGCATGGTACACTTAGACCTTAAGCAGCAGGGTTTCTCAACGTTTATATTTAGAAATAAATATACTATATAAAGACAGGGTAATTAGAGTGACAATACCCAAATTTTTAACATTTGTATATCATTTTGTAATATTCCTACTGGAAATTACTTTTGTAATTTTAATAAAAAAATGATATTTTTGGTCAGTTTCTACAGCACAGGGGATTATCTGCTGGCACAATGGAAGAAATAAATTATTCTGAAGCCACTGATGAAGCAGGTCTGTAATTTATTCTCAAATACCAATGTTCCACCAGAACTATTCTTGACCGTTCTGGAAATAACAGTTGAGACTGGGTAGCTCCTGTAATAAATAGAAGATCTAAAGATAGGAAAAGAATGAATATATGGACAAATGCTCCCGGCATAATATCTCATTAAAATCTAACTATAATGTCACAATAAATAAATGAATTTTATTGAAAATGAATGTAGAAAAATAAAGAAAAAGAAAATGAATGTAGAATGCAAAACCTGAATAAATTGTTTTTCTTAATACATTTTTTGATGTGTAACACCCACTATATTAAAATGTAACATAGTTAGTATTATGAAGTTGTTATCTTGATATGGTACTGTTTCAGTATTTGTCAGGATTTCATATTCTTTTTCAGAAGTGTTGGAGATCATTTGAATTTGAAATATACCACTGATCTTTTTTAATCAAGCTAGTAGTGAAATGAATGAAACCCAAGATAAATTTGGAAAATGTTTGTGTTTGAAAAAGTGGCTGAAATTATTAAAATTATGCACATTTAAAATTGTCCAAAATTTATTAGATTAATAACTCCATATTTCTTGAGAAAATGTCAATAAAAATGTTTGCCCTAATATTTAATATTTGTTTTCTGTATTGTCTCTGACTTATTAGTATGGTATTTAAACTTTCATGCTTCACTGAGATTAATAGTGCAGAGGGCAGAATAATATATATCTTTGTTAATGATTGTTTTAAAGATGTGGGCAGGGAAATCATTTTAATTTTTATTGTAGATTAAGTTATGATGTGCAGTATATAACAATATATGAATAAGACAATGCTTTCAAAAGATTTTTGTTCAGAAGTGAAGTGACAGGCTTTCTTCCTTTGTTTCTTGGTTATTTTTTGTTTTCCTTCCTTCTTTTTTCCCCTTCATTTCATTTAATCTCATTAGATTTCATTTCATTTCAGTTTGTAGCATCTGTAGATGACTGTCCTTGGATCTGGCAAAAGTTGCAATTGGATATGTGTATTAATTCTATTTTTTACCTGTTTTTCTTTCTATTTTATTCTTGTTATCTAAATATTATAGATTCACTGTCTATTTTAAAATAATAGTATAGTACATGATATTATTAATTTCAGGTTATTTTAATAACATATACTTCTGTGAATGTAAATGTTTTAGTATTTATGTGTTGCTAAAAATGCAGGACATAAAACAAAAGAAAGTTAGTCTGTAATATTTCTGATAGATACTTTCAAGTATAGTATTATAAAGTCACACACATTCTAAGGTCCAGCCAAAGCCTTTTGCTTCATTCTGTTTTGGATGTCTTCCTGCATTCCTTGGTTTGCATTGCAACTATGCTACTATAGGTTCTGTTCTCTGTACATGGTCTTCCTCTTATTGTGCAACTATCCCTATGGCCGCTCTTCTCTTTCAAGAGAATTCCCCTTCCAGAGATTTTGTGTCATTTTAAATGCAGTATGATGTTATCCTAGCACAGTAGTATTCCGAAACTGTATTCTAGCACTGGAAAACCCTATTTCAACAGCTGTCAACCTTCCAAATGCTGTGATTTTTTAGTAATTTTGCTACTTTAATGAATTGTAATACAGATAATTTTGAAGATAGAATTTTGATGAAGGAGTCACAAATCACAATTGAAGTCAGTTTATAGATTCCAGACAAATGAGAAATTTTAACAGTATTTGATCCACTATTGTATAAATTGAATTGAGAAGTCAATCTAAGATGGGAAGGAGCCAAGGAGGCCATGGAAGCAATAGGGTAATAGAAAAGAAACCATCTACAGCAATGTGGTTTCTAGACTTTAATCATTTCAGCCGATAGAATGTGTCCATGAAAGAAAAGCATCATGTCTAAAATAAAATCATACCTTCAAAATATTTAATAGTCACATGACTTCTATTGTATTGACTTTTGAAAGTATATGTCTTTACAAAGGTAGCAACTAACAGTGAGTAAATGGCTTTTAAATATAGGCAGGAAAAAATTCGTAGTAGTTTAGTATCTTATATATTTTTTCAATATCTAAAGTTTTTAGTCTATCATAATTATGAAAATATATTCTTTATTTGTTTCAAGTGTGTGGGTATATTACATAAATATGGTTTTTAAAAGAAGGCATTCTATATGAATATTTATATAATTTTCATTACAATTTAACATACTACTTTTTATGAATAAATACAAGAACCTAGGCTTGAAATTGAAGTGAAAGTTCAGTGGGGGAGTTGAAACATTCATGGAGAAAGTAAGCCAAACAACGGTTGTGTTGATTTTTAAACATAGCTCTAAGTTCATTGGCACATGGTAGTGTCAATTTTTCCTCCTCTTCAGTCAGAGTAGGCATGAGACTGCTCCAGCCAGCAGAGTTAAAAAAAAAAAAGTGACTTTGTGTACTATCTGAAACTGAATTATAAAATGCCATACAGCATCCTTTGCATACTCATGTTGAAAACTTTCTGAGCCTTTGCGTAAAAGTTGATCTTGATGATTTTAAATCACTATATATCTCCAGCTCTCAAGGGTACATTGCACGAAGTGTTTGAAATTTTCTATTTTTTTAAGTAACTAAGCCACTAAAATTTCAGTTAGCAACATCTCAAGAAAATCCATCTGCTGATTTTATTTAAGCAAATAATACATTTGAACAATCATAGACCCTGAGATCAGTTTAATTAATGTCAGTATCTATTGACTCAGACTCCTCCAGTGAATTATGGTTGTTTATACATCTCAAGGATGAAATGAGGAAGTGAGTTCTCATTAGAAGTTGCAAGAATTGAGTCATAAAACAGATCAATGTAGAAAGATTGTTGAGTATTCGTAGAGGTCATTAAATAGTAAAAACTATCATGAAGGAAAGAAGAAACTATTGACAGATAATTTTTTGAGTCCAATTTAAGTCAACATTGCCACTTACAACCTTTGCTAAGTAGAGTATTGAAATATTGAGTGAGCTTTGTACACACACACACACACACACACACACACACACACACTATAAGCAAAACAGCATTTATTATAATAAAAAATATAATAATAAAATATAAGAATATATATTAAAAATGAAACATGACATGTGGCATGTCAGAAGCTCATGTACACTTTCAGTTTGGCTTTCTTCGTATTTCATGGTACACAATGTAAAGTTGATAAGCTATTTGGTATACTATAGAACTCTATAACACATCACCGTTTAACCATTTCTCTAGGCATCAAAGTACAGTTGAAAAGTATTAAATTTGGTTACAAAATTATGTCATAAATATAACGAAAACAGTATTTCAAATTTTCTATACATAAGGGTCTATGTTTTTCACCTATTTTCAACTATATTATTTATAAGATAAAGCCCAATATCTACCAAAATATTTTGAGATGATTGTTTGGAGAGATCCCCAGATTGGCAAAAATGAGTTGGAGATAACAACAAAAATAAAGATAAACAGTTGAGAAGAAAATGAATTCTTCACACGATATAAAAGAATTTTATAATAATTGTCAAATACAACTATATTATCTTGTGTCAAAATTTATTGCAGTGACTCAGAATTCCAAACAGGATAATAGGCAATGAACTTTGAAGAGGCATTAGAGAGAGATTATCCATGTTGCTACATCAATAGGAAATAAAGATCAACAGTATTGGGTTCCACTAAGACAAGCAGTGCCTTTTTTGTTTGTTTGTTTTTGTTTTTGGTAAAAGTTGTACTTTTGCTGTAATCACTGTGACAGAGACAAGATTTATCTCCAATTGATGATGAAAGAAGGTTAGAAATCTTTTGGAAACTATAAGAAAAATCATAAAGTTTAATGGAAATGAATATTTACTCATTTGTCTTACTTGTAATTCTCCTGCATGTTTAGTAGATGACCTCCTATACATTAAGTACAACCTTCCACTGAACTGTGCCTCTAGACCTCAATGATTAAAGTGTAGTAGCTTACCGCAATAGTTTTAATGCACCTGTGATGTAGACACAAGTCTATTTCAGAAACTAGATCATATATATTAAAGCAATCTTTTTGCTTGGGCAAAGCATCCTGCTCATGCTCAAATGATACTCTAACATTCTTACTTTCTTTTGAGAATGCTCCTTCTCTCTTACAGCATAGCCTGAAATGAAGAGCACTCATGCTTAACAATTCTGGCAAGGATTGTATGCTCCTTAAGAAACACAGAATTTCCCAATGAATGGAAAACACAAGAAGATGCTGAAAGAAATATTCATGCTTTAATATTATTCAGGATAGAATAAAATATAAAATAATTTAAACTAATAATATAAATATTCAAATTAAAGTGGAAATGGGATTTTTGATCCTAATAATAATGCATGTTACTGATAATGAAAGAGAAAAATGATGTTTCAGAAGTTATCATATATCTCCAATTAATGTAGTATAGATTGTTTCTTAGTTTAAATAAAAGAACAAAATACAAAGACATTTCTTTATATAGTCTTCAGACTTTTAAGATTATTCTTTGAAATTATCTTCTTGCCCAAAGAAGTGGGTAGATATTTATTTTTGTACTGAACCCTTGGAAGAACCTCTGTCACTTGTGGTCTCAAGGTACAGTACATGCTTGGTAGAAGATCAGCACACTTTTGAGACCAGAAAATGAGAAAGCACTCTTTGCTTCTTGCCATTTCAAGTGATTTATTTCACTCAGCAGGCCTCGCTTATTGGCCTGGGAGTTTACTTTGTCCAGTGAGCCAAGAAGGGTTGGCTGTAAGAGGTCAGTGCAAGTGCCAAGCTCACACTGCTCCAAAAACAACAGCTATCAAATCAATAACCTCTCAGCCTCTGGCGCTGTCTGCCGACACTCAGCACCACCTGAGAGTTTTAACAAATAAAAGATGGAGACAAAAGGAATAACAAAATATTTGCTTTGAGGTTGGATAACAAAATGTTGAATAATGAGTATAAATTGCGTCAAGATTCAGAAAGGAATAAATCAATTTGATTTACCAAGTAATTTAATACTTGCTATCACCTGGCACCTACTAAAGTCATCAAAATTGATACATATGTATAAAAGTGTTCAGTTTGATATATGATGAAATAAATCTAGCCATATGAGTAAATTACTGAAAATGCATTTTGGGTAATTATGATTTATTATATAAAAACATAAAAGTACTATAATCTATTTAATTACATAAATTTACAATCTCTTCCAATTCACAACTAATTTGAAGACCAAATATAATTAGGAATAAATAATTTTTTTCTTTTTATTGGATATTTTCTTTATTTACATTTCAAATGTCAACTCTGTTATCCATTTCCCCTCCCCAGAAACCCCCTATCTCATCCCCACTCCTCCTTTTTGCTTTTACACATTTTAGTTATATGCAGATATTAAGTCAGTTCTAGGCTGAGGAACTAGCAATACAATAGATGCAAATAGTCAAAGAACAAGCAAGGCAATAAACAAAGTTCCGTGATCACCTTCATGATCACTGTTTCTAAGGGCTTATCAGGATGACCAAAGTATCTGAGCCTACTTTCCTGTCCTAGCCCAAAGTCATTTTCATGTCTGAATACCATTTCTTTGTTTTAGCCTAAGATTTAGATTCCTGCCTGAAGTTACTTCTTTGTTTTAGCCTAATATTTTGATTCCTACCTGAAATTACTACATTGTTCATGCTTAAGATTTAGATTCCTGCCTGAAACTACTTCTTTGTTCTAGTCTAATGCCATAATTCTGACTCAAGCCCACTCCTTGCCCTTGGCCAATGTCATATTCCTGCCAAGGAGCTCATTTCCTTGTCCTTGGCCAATGTCAGATTCTTGCCAATCAGTCCCCCACCCCCCACCTCTCCTTTTTTATTTCATAAACAAGACTGAGCCTGTTTTAGGTAGTTCTGACAAGAATGCCTTCCTTACCCATCATGGAAAATGCATTATCAAAAGCAATGCACTTTTGTCTTTGGTTGGTAAGGCTCTGTGCAGAATCTTACCCTCCTTTGGCTTTCCAGCCTGTTAAATTAATAACTAGGTCTGGGAGTCCATTTTCCAGTTCAAGCCATGTACGTTGACTGCCAACATGTTAATGTTGTTAAAGACAAGTTTTAACATGATAGGCAGAAATAAAAGTATTCCCAGGACAAAAAGGGCTAGCATGATCAAGCTATATATGACAATTTTGAAGCTCCACCAAAATAGAAATACAGACCCCAGTCCATGGGTAATTTTATCAGCAGTATCTGCCAGATCAACACTCAGCAGAGCAGCATTCTTTACATTCATAAGCTCACTATGCAAAGTTAAAACATCCAGAGAGGTGTTAGAATTATGACAAAAAAACTGCAAGTGTCTTTAAACTTCTTCCTAATTATGAGTATCACTGTAAATTTTAAAACTAACACAAATCCAATCATATTTGTCATGGCACTCGAGATGGCTCCTTACTCTTAAACTCTGAACCTCCTTCCAATAATTTGCATAGGAAAAGAGCATCAATCATTGTTCCAAGTACCTACATCCTCTTTTATATTCAACAAATTAGTAAATTTGCTAAATGATTAACAGAAATAGCTATCTTAACTTCTTGTGTCAAAGCAATTGCAAAAAAGAGTGGTGCTAGCAATTAATGTAATTAAAGATATTATACCAGCAATAATCAAGCCCACTAACCTCTTGGGTAGATAAAGCCTGACTCACTTCTTCCAGTACTTGCAAGTTTTTTTCAGGATACCAAGGTTCAGTAATACCTAGGGCAATAAAACAAAAGCTGATCGACCTCCATAAATGACATGCCAGGTTTCAACACATTAACATAACTAGAAAGTGTACAATCCATAACAGACATGCCAGGTTTCAACACACTAACACAAATAAAAAGTGTACAATCAACGCAACTCATATTAAATACTGTAGAAGAAACAAAAGTCATTTTAACTTGACAATTAAAAGAGCCTTTAACACATGTCCTAACACTTGTTTAAAATCTAGGTCCTGTCCCAATCTTATCTCTTGCATCATAGAGAACTGCAGCTACCTCCAAATATGTCTCTGAAAATGTCCAGAACCAGCCTTCCAAATGAAAACTGTTATTTCCAATATTGGATTGATGTCTATACTAGACCATAATTGAGTCTGAATAACTAGTCACATTAAGAAAAATACAAAAGTCACTATAACTTCTCTTTTCTATTCTCTTTTCCACAAGATCTAAAAATTTGAGTCAAGGCTGCTTGTCCCATCTGGGATATAGGCAAGCAATGGTGGGTAGGGAACTTATGTCCAATACAGACTCCCAGTCACCATTGTCAGGGCACCCAGCAAGATCACAGGTCAGCATCATTCTTTGTCTTGGCATCAGCATGTCTCACCCATTGCTCTGGCAGCCACCAAAAGCCTTCAGCATCTTGCAGAAAAACCACACAAATACCTTCTTCCCCATATTAAATACCTGATTGGGATCATGCCATATGCCAGTAAGTGGATTCTTTCCTTTCATCTAGGCATAAGTATGCTTAGTTGTAGAGCACTATAGACACTCAGCAGAAAGTTCCTTGGCAACCAATTTTTTTTTAAAAAAAAATATTAAAATAAAGAGAACATGATTTAAATAAATTTGTGGTGTATGAGGACATACCTCCTCCCTTTATATTTTATGAAGATATTGTTTCAAGTTTCCATGGTCCCCTTCCACAGTCCCTTGTCCTTGAGGATTATAAGGAGTTTTAGCAATATGGGTAATATTAAATTGCTGACAAAAGGTCTCAAACACTTGACTGCAATAGCCAGTTTCATTATTTTCTTTTTTTAAAAAATTTATTGGATATTTTATTTAGTTACATTTCAGATGTTATTTCTTTCCCTATTTCTACCCCCACCCCCCCAGAAGCCTCTTATCCTGTCTCCTCTCTTGTTACTTCTCTGATGGTGTGCCTCTACCCATCTACTCACTCCCCCATTTCTGCCCTTTAATTCCCCCACACTGGGGTTTTCAGCATTCACGGGACCAAGGGTTCCTCTTCTACCAATGTCTGATAAAGCCACCCTCCACAAAATATACAGCTGGAGCCATGTGTCCCTCCATGTATGTTCCCAGGCTGGCTGTTTAGACCCTGGGAGCTCTGGTTGGTTGGTATTGCCACTCTTATAATGAGTCTGCAAGTCCCTTCAGCTCCTTCAGTCTTCTCTTTACCTCCTCCATTGAGGACCCCATGATCAGTTCAAAGGTTAGTTGTGAGCATCCACCTCTGCCAGAACCTCTCAGGAGACAGGTCTTTCAGGCTCTAGTCAGCATCCACAACCATGCCTGCTTATGGTGACTGCACATGGGATGTTGGGTCTTTGTGTGGTTTAGGTATGAGCTTAGTTGTGGCTTCATAGATTGAATTGGTTAGAGTTTCTTTTGTTTCTATTTTGTGAAATAATTTGAAGAGAATTGATATTAGGTCTTCTTGGAAGGTCTGAAAGAATTCTGCACTAAATTCATCTGATCCTAGGCTTTTTTACGGTGGGGAGACTTTTAATGATTACTGCTGTTTCTTTTGGGGTTATGGGATTGTTTAGATGATTTAACTGATCTTAATTTAACTTTGCTACCTGATATCTGTCTAGAATATTGTCCAAATGGACATCCAGATTTTCCAGTTTTGTTGAGTATAGGCTTTTGTAGTAGGATCTGATGATTTTTTTTTTTATTTTCTCAGTTTCTGCTTTTATTCTCCCTTTTCAGTTCTGATTTTATTAATTTGGATACTGCCTCTGTGCCCTCTGGCTAGTCTGGCTAAGAGTTTATCTATCTTGTTGATTTTTTCAAAGAAATAGCACCTGTTTTTGTTTGTTTGTTTGTTTTCTTGTTTTTGATTCTTTGTATAGTTCTTTTTGTTCCTACTTTCTTTATTTCAGCAGTGAGTTTGATTATTTCCTATCATCTACTTCTCTTGGGTGTATTTGCTTCTTTTTGTTCTACAGCTTTCAGGTGTATTGTCAACCTGCTAGTGTATGCTCTCTCCAGTTTCTTTTTGTAGACACTTAGAGCTATGCATTTTCGTCATAGCACTGCTTTCATTATGTCTCATAAGTGGTTGATATGATGTGCCTTCAATTTCATTGATTTCTAAAAAGTCTTTAATTTCTTTCTTTGTTTCTTTCTTGACCAAGTTATTATTAAGTAGAGTGTTGTTCAGTTTCCATGTGTATGTGGGCTTTCTGTTGTTTTTATTGTTATTGAAGACCAGCGTTAGTCCATGGTGATCTTATAAGATGCATGGGATTATGTCATTCTCCTTCTATCTGTCAAGGACTGTTTTGTAGCCAATTATATGGTCAATTTTAGGGAAGGTACCATGAGGTGCTGAGAAGAAGGTATATTCTTTTGTTTTAGGGTGATTGTTCTATAGATATCTGTTAGATCCATTTGGTTCATAAATACACTTAATTTCACCATGTCTCTGTTTAGTTTCTGTTTCTATGATCTGTTCATAGCTAAGAGTGGGTTGTTGAAGTTTCTCACTATTATTGCGTGAGGTGCAATGTGTTCTTTGTTCTTTAGTAAAGTTTCATTTATAAATGTGGTTGCCCTTGCATTTGAAGCATAGATATTCAGAATTGAGAATTCACCATGGTAGATTTTTCCTTTGATAAGTACAAAGTCTTCTTTCTTATCTTTTTTGATAATGTTTGGTTGAAAGTCGATTTTATTCTATATTAGAATGGTTAGTCCAGCCTGTTTGGGACCATTTGCTTGGAAAATTGTTTTCCATCCTTTTACTCTGAAGTAGTGTCTGTCTTTGTCACAAACGTGCATTTCCTGTATGCTTCAAAATGCTGAGTTCTGTTTAGGTATTCAGTTCGATTGTCTATATCTTTTTATTGGGGAATTGAGTCAACTGATGTTAAGACATATTAAGAAAAATGATTGTTGCTTCTTGTTATTTTTTGTTATTAGAGATAAAATTATGTTTTTGTGGCTATCTTCATTTGGGTTTGTTGAAAGAAGATTACTTTCTTGCCTTACTAGGATGTAGTTTCTCTCCTTGTGTTGGAGTTTTTCATTTATTATCCTTTTAGGACTGGATTTGTTTAAAGATATTTTGTAAATTTGTTTTTTTCATGAAATATCTTGGTTTCTCTACCCATGGTAATTGCGAGTTTTGCTGGGTATAGTAACCTGGCTTGCATTTGTGTTCTCTTAGGGTATGTACGACATCTGTTGAGCATCTTGCTTTCATACTTTCTGGTGAGACGACAGGTGTAATTCTGATAGGTCTGCCTTTAGAAGTTGACCTTTTTCCCTTCCTCCTTTTAATATTTATGCTTTGCTTTGTACATTTGGTGTTTTGATTATTATTTGACAGAAGTAATTTCTTTTTCTTGTCCAGTCTATTTGGAGTTCTGTGGGTTTCTTGTTTGTTTACGGGCATCACTTTCTTTAGGTTAGGGAAGTTTTCTTCTATAATTTTGTTGAAGATATTTACTGGCCATTTAAGTTGGGAATCTTCACTCTCTTCTATAGCTATTATCCTTAGGTTTGGTCTTCTCATTGTGTCCTGGATTTCCTGGATGTTTTGGGTTAGGATCTTTTTGTATTTTGCATTTTCTTTGACAGTTGTGTCAATATTTTCTATGGTATCTTCTGCACCTGAGATTCTCTCTTCTATCTCTTGTATTCTGTTGGTAATGCTTGTATCTATGACTTCTGATTTCTTTCTGAGGTTTTCTATGTCTAGGGTAGTCTCTTTGTGATTTCTTTATTGTTTCTACATCCATTTTTAGATCCTGGATGGTTTTGTTCAATTCGTGCACCTGTTTGGTTGTGTTTTCCTGTAATTCTTTAAGGGAATTTTGCATTTCCTCTTTAAGGGCTTCTATTTGTTTGCCTGTGTTCTCTTCAATTTCTTTAACAGAGTTATTTATCTCCTTATTAAAGTTCTCTATCATCATCATGATATTTAAATCTGAATCTTGCCCTTCCAGTGTGATGTGGTATCCAGGAATTTTTATGGTGGGAGAATTGAGTTCTGATGATGTCAAGAAACCTTGTTTTTGTTGCTTATATTCTTGTGCTTGCTTTTTGCCATCTGATTTTCTCTAGTGCTCCCTGCATTCACTGTCTCTGACTGAAACCTGTCACCCCTGTTATCTTGATTGTGTCAGAGCTCTTCAGAGACCAGCTGTCTTGGTGATCTGGTGATTCTGGATATCAGAGCTCCTGGGAGTCAGGCTGCCTCTGGGATCCTGTAATCCTATGATCCTAGGAGTGTTAGAGTTCCTGGGAGTCCAGCTTTCTCTATGATTCTGGGGTTATTAGATCTCCTGGGACTCAAGCTTTCTCTGGGTATTGTGAGATTGGTTGCAGAGGTAGTGCCCAAGGTCTACTCAGTGCACTGACTCAGAATGGAAGGAATCCATGCCAATGGGTTAGGGTATTGTGTCTTCACCGTAGAAGACCAACAGTAGAAGAGTCAACTGCTCAGGGTGTAGTGGATCCTCACCTGCTCTGAGGACAGCAGGTCGTCTGGGATGGGACTGAATATGATGTTTTCCTGGGAGCCGATAAGCTACGAGTCTGTCTCACTAAGAAGGGCCAGGTGGAGGGGGCAGAAGGGGAGTGGCATTTGGTAGGACTTGCTTTTGGTGGATTATGTGTCTCTAGTGTACCACTGGTTTCCCAGCTGTAGCTCTGAGACTTTGTGGGGGAGGATTTTTCCCAGTTGCTCTGAGTGCAGGGGATCCTCTGGGATGGGTTTGAATATGTTATCTTCTCTTGAGCAGACCAACTATGTGTCTGCCCCAGCAAGAAGGGCCAGGTGGAGGGGTGGGGTGAATAATCTTATAAATGTTAGATACTTTAGAACTTTTGAATTTTTTTTGAAATTAATTACTAAAATTTGTTATATTTCATGATGTTTGAAAACCGTTTAAGCCCATTTTCTACTCTGTTTTCTAAATCTGTTTTATATTCAGACCGTGTTTTCAGCTTTAGATAATCTATCCTTTGCTGGGGTAGGAAATGAGGGGAGTTATTCTAAGATGTATAAAATGTTATTTTTAGAAAATGAACATGGCTTAAGTCTTATTGTTGGCTTGTTGAGTAGTAAGTGTAGTTGGCATTTTCCTGAAAAGCTATTTTCTCTTGATAAAACTTGTTGAGAATCTTTGAGCAGTTACTTTACCATTAGTGTCAGCTGTTGTTTTACACTGCTTTGGAGTTCACTTACCTCAGTAAATGTTAATCTTAATCCTGGAAGCATAAAAAAGAACATTTCCCAGGAAAGACTCTGTTTTGTCTTTCTTATTCTACGAAAAGCCAGTAACAATTTAGGATCAAACAGAAGATTGACTTTACTCAGAAGGCAAAACTGTCAGTTAGGCCTTTCAGGATGCATCTTCACGAATCCATGCAGCATTATGAAGTCAATTTATGAAAGCTAGAGCAACAGGAATTCCAGAGTAAGTGTTAGGGTTATGTAGAAAAAGATGATCTCAAGCCTTGACAGATCTCACTCTTCTCTTTCAGTTTAGAGGCATGAGAGAAAATCTGCAATGACTGAGAAGGAGAGAAGAAAAATATGTGCAAATTAATTTACAGTGACTTAAAGCAAAATTCAACTTTTAGTTTGAACAGAGGAGCCTATTATATTATACATGGTTTCTTAATGGTAATTCTAAATGGATGTTTTAGTTTTTTTAAGAACTGAGGAATGTAGGAAAAAGCAATAAGCATTATATATCTTTGTTGGTACAAATTATATTTTGACTCCAGGTTCTACCTAATTTTGGTACACAATTGCTTCTTCTCATTAGAAAATGATTATTTGAAACCTTTCAGGTAAAAATTAATTTAAATATCCCACAATTTAGGGCCATCTCTCATTCATAGAAGTCTAGGAATTCCTTGGGAAATGTGAAGGGCTATTGAATCTTGAAACTTAATCTTGCTACATAAAAAATTTAAGGAAAAAATTAGTTTTCTAGAGAAAAAACCCAGACCTATCCAACAGAGCATTGGAGGACAAGCACACACATACAAGAGCAGAAAATGAAAGAACAAGAAGTTAGTTTGCTGAGGCCAAGAGGTTTGTGCAACAAGAATTATTGATCTGAGCATTTTGTATCACTTTCATTTGTGATAATACAGTAAGGAACAAAGAATAAGAAGCTATCAGTAAGGAGAGGTGGAAAGGTCCTTGAACTAGGACTATGTTTCTGTTCCATGTTGAACCAGGCCTTGGTTCTTCAGGACTTGCTTGTCTCTTTCTCTGTATAAAATGAAAACAAAATTCAGCAATCTATGGAGATTTTCTTTGTTTCAATTATATCAATTTAAGGTGACAATCTCATTCTGGCCAAACTTAAATTGTCATACTACACATTTATTAAATAACTATTCCACACTTTGAATGTATAATTTGGAAATTGTGAGGGTTTTAGGTGTTTCTTTGTTTAAATTGTACATTTCTACTCAAATTGTTGACTCAAATTGTTATGTCTTGATTTATCATTTTAACTACAACAACATGTCCATGACCTTACTTGTCAAAAACAACAGAGTAATAAAGAGTTAAGCAAAATAATAAGTACCCAACAAATATATGACCACAATCTCTATTTATTGTGCCTATTGCTGATCTTTACTTTGTTTCAAGCCAGTCAAAAATATTTATTTGATTGTTGGGGACATTTTGTCATGCAAGGAGCAAGAACGCAAAAAACTCTCATCCCTTCTTTAGGATTAGAGATTATTAATGGCTGCTATGGAACACACTGTCATTTTATTTAGTGAGTCAACAATTGATGAGTTACTTTGCTTTAGTAAATAACCTGTTACCTGTCCAGGCTCTGTAAACAACTTTATTAATCTCAGTAAGGCACAGATAAAAACAAAGCATGAAGGTGGGCGGATGACTTGCTAGGAAGAAAAATTTCAGAAAAAGAGGGAACGAAAGAGAAAATGGGTAGTGAAAACGAATAAAATTCATTATGTAAACATATGAGAGTTTCAAACAATATATAAATATTTGAATTGTGTAACTAAAGAAAGCAGAAGTTAAAGATAATGATATAAGTCACACACAATCAATTTGGTTTTTGCTAATTTTAATTGAAGTACAAAATCTACAATAAACAGTCGTATTGTTTCATTGGTAAAATACAATAGGTTAGATTTTCATATTAGAATTCAGGTCATGGCTTATTTTACAACCATAGCTGAATAAACCAGCAGTTTAGTCTGCCAAATAAAAAAATCTATAACCTCAAAAGATTTGTGTCAGGCCTAGGGCCTTTTCATTTACTTGAACTGCAGAAAACTTAAGTCCCACATTCAGGTTCACTTTTTCCACATGACAGGTTCAATCAAGTCCTGGAATGAAATCTCCAGGCACTTAAATAGAGTTTTTACTCTCTCTTAATGTTAATAGGATTAGTAGTGTGCACAGAAGAGATGATGATGATGATGATGATGATGATGATGATGATAAATTAAATTTCAGGTTAAATACCAATCTAAAGTTAGAATTAAATCCTCCTAAATATCAACAATTTGCATAAATAAATACTTATTATCTGAGCACTCAAAATTTTATATTTGCTTAGGAATGATTAACTCTCTTTTCAGTGTATTAATAAAGGAGATTAAAACTAATTTTTTTATATCTGGCTTAAGAAAAGTCTTCTGTAAATATTAATAATTCATGATGGTAGTAGGTAGACTGTTGTTTCACAAAAGAAAATACTTAAAGTTGTAGAAGCAGTGAATAGATGCAAACTTTAAATAAATGAGGAATAAATGAGATTTCTCCTTGTAAATTAATTAAAAACATAATCAAATAAAGCAATGTATTTGTTACAATGACTGACAGATTTTAATGTTAAAATTTATGAGGTGTTAACTTTTGTTGCCTATACCAATTTAGAGAAAAATTCTCAAAAGAAAACTAACATGCCCCTAGCAACTAGGAAAATGTTGCAGTTTTATATAAAGATATTGGTATATGATTAGGTAGAAGAATTTCTAATGCCGGAAGGTGAATGTGACAAACTACTTTAAAATAAAATATATATAAAAATAATAATTTGAAGCACCTTCAAGAAATTTATGAGTATCATGTCAAGGTCTCTTAACAAGAAACTTTTTTGAAAAGATCTGTTAACACAAAGATAAATATCAGTCATTTATCAGTTAATAAAAACAAATGTGGAATGATTTTCTGATTTTTATATCATGAAATTGTAAACTATTTTGTATAAGTATTGGGTTCAGTTGTTTTGTTCTACATGTGCCTCAATTTTTCTTTTAGTTGACCTAAACTCATTTTTGATTGACTTATATATATATATATGTGTATATGTATATGTGTATGTATATGGGTATGTATATGTGTATGTATATATATGAAATAATTCATTATATGAAATAATCCATTATACATAAATTAATATAAATATAAAATATAGAAATATAAAATAAATTAATATATAATATAAATATAATAAATAATTATTTATAAATAAATATATATTATATATAACGAATTTATTTTGCAGTACAGCATAGAAAATGTTATTTGGTTTAGTCTTTAGCTTCACTTTTGGCAAAGAAATCACTAACTCACACTAAATTTTGATTTTTTTTTTGTTGTTAGTTTTCCTTTTTGTTTTTTCAAATATGGTAAAATTTATTCTAAAATTATCAAGTACATAAGTAGAACAAAACTGTCACCATTACTACATGATTTTAAGGTAGCATAGAGTTCTCTCATATGTTTTCTTTTTAGATTTTTAAATCAAAATTTGTTTATTTTCATGTATCATGAAACTTTATACTAAGCAGAACTGGTATAAAATGAAGTTCAATGATTCTATTAAAGTCCCAGGCTCTTTTTTTTCTCTCCCTTATTTTAAAAGAAACAAATGTAACAAAATAAAGTATCATAAGATAAAATAAAAGCTATCACATTAAATTTGAAAACAGCAAACCAACAGAAGGAAGAGAGTCCAAGAGAAGGCACAAGAATCAGAGACCCACTAGTTTACACACTCAAGAGTCCATAAAAACAGTAAACTTCATAATATATATGCAGTAGACCTTGATAGACCTGTGATAGGCCCATGTTTGCTGTTTTAGACTCTGTGAGTTCATGTGAAATCTGAGAGGAGAAATTTGGTGGAGATATCCCATTTGGAGCTGTATGTTTCAAGGTTTCTCTCTCTACATGTCTGGCTGTGGGTCACCACATCTGTTTCCATCTGCTACAGGACAAAGCTTCTCTGGTGATGGCTGAATAAAGCACTGACATGTGAGTATAGCAGAATATCATTAGTAGTCATTTCACTGTCATTGTTTTTAGACCACAAGTATTTAATTTTATCTTATGTATCTGGGTTATTTAATCTGATCTTTTGTTTACCTAAACAGTGTTTAGTATGGACTGTATTTCATGATTAAGTAAATCAAATCAGATTTGCTTGGAAATTCCCATAGGCTTTTTTTCTACCATTGTCCTAGCATATTTTGAAGGCAGGACAGAATCATAGATCTGTTTTGTGGCTGGGTTGTTATTTATGTTTCTCTTCAGTAGCTGGAATAATATTTTCCTTACCATCTTCATGAGTCGTGTGGATATCTTCAGCAATTGAGTCTTACTAAGGAAAACAACCTGCTGTCTTGGCACCAGCCTAGGTTGTGTGGGAATTTCCATAGGACCCCTTTGGCCAACAATTCAACTGGATGAAACCCAGGACAGCATTAAAAACTTAATTTGGGGAAAAGTATGTCCAGTTGGAGCTTTCTCTTCCCCAATATTTGGAGACTTCATTAGAGTTACCTTCGTATGTTTTAGGTATTGTCTACTGCATTAGATTTTTAAGTTATTCCTCAAATGCTTCGCAATTCTAGCTCTCTCTCTCTTTCAGCATTCTCTCCCTGAATGCCATCTTTCCTCACCTTGCCCACCAGGGATTCTCCTTTATATCCCAATTTACCCTCACTACAGCCATAATATCTATTCTATTTCTCCCTCCTAGAGAGATCCAGGACCCCCATCCCATATTTCCTTCCTCTATACCCAACTTCTTTGTAGGTTGGTTATTATTATTTAATGGCTAATATCCAAATATAAGTAATTACCTCCAATATTTGTATTTCTGGGTCTCGGTTACCTCCCTTAGTATGATATTTTTTCTACCTCCATCCACTTTTTCTGCAAATTTTATGATGTTATTTTTTAAAAACAACTGAGTAATACTCCATTGTATAAATGGACCACATTTTCTTTATCCATTCTTCTGTTGAGAACATTTACATTGTTTCTAGTTTCTGGATATTACAAATAAAGCAGTAATGAACAAGGCTGAGTAAGTATCCTATGCTTAAGAGTCATATACCTGGGTCTTAAGATAAATTGATTCCGAATTCTCTCAAGAACTGCCCTATTGTTTACTTTTTTCTTTTTCTTTTTTTTGCATTGAGAATATTTTTTTAATTTATTTTTTATTGGATATTTTATTTACATTTCAGATGCCATCCCCTTTCCCCATTTCCCCTTCCTAGAAAACCCCTATCCCATGCCACCTCCATCTTTTTGCTTTTATAGAATCTTTTTTAACGTTAACCAAAGGCTTTATAAGTTTAGTAATGCTCAATATCAATCAGAAGTGTAACCTAATACCCAACCTAGATATATCAACTATCTTTGACTGGCATAGACATGTGAACCTCTGCCTCCATGTATGGATCCCGTCTCTCTTTCTCTCATTCATCACCTAGCTCCTCCTCTCTTTCTCTTCCTCCTTTCCTTACTTCTTCTCTTCCTCTCCATACTCCTCCCACCTTAGCTCCTCCTACATATTACCCTTTCTGTTAAAGTAATACTTTTCTCTCAAAATAGAGTTAGAACATAACTATACCAATTTGTGTCAGTAAGGTGCAAGATAGACCTAATACCCAGTCCATCATTTTGTTGGCTAAACAGAATCTCTGTCATCTCCCCTAACTAAAAGACTTAGTTATGAACCTGGATCTTTTTTCTTGGCTTTAGAATGAATGTCAGCTGAAAATCATCCTCTCAAATCGTTTCTCTCAAAGTAAATAGCCAGGATTGGCTTTGAGACTATTAGTTTTCAACCCTGTCAGAAATCCAGAATGACTGAGTTAACTGAAATTATGGGAAGCACAAAGCATAGCTTCTAAAACTTAGACAATTTATAGAGACTGCTGTACACCTGGACAGTCCCTATACTACAAAACATTGGAGCATCTGATCCTGTCTCAGGATGATCTGACAGACCGAGTAATGCAGAATTATTAAGGGCTGATTACTCTGTCTTGGCAGATACGATCAGTCAACTATTCTGCTAGTGTGTACTTTTCTGAACAATAATTTGTCTGTAGATGTAAAGAGGTAATTCTTGCCTAGTGGCTGTCTCACCACAATTGAAATAAATCCAAATATGCTCAATTTCTTCTTAGAATCTAATACAGGAATCTGTCAGGAGCAGACAGGGCTCTAATCAAAATGAACATTAATACAGAAATGTTTATAATGTCAATTCTGTGGATTTCTGATGCTTGGAAAACCAACTATCCATGTAAGGTAATCTGGACTGTTGTCTGTTAACTCCTCTCAGCTATTTTTAAGGAAAATATAGAAAACACTATAACAATAAACTCAAAGCCTTGAATTTGCTATAGGCCCTTAATTCACAGTCTAACCATCTCAAATAAGTTAAAAAATTAAAGAAGGACTGGGTCTAAGTCTTGTATTTCTAAATGTTTTATATAGGCACAATGCCTATGATAGTAACAATATTCATCTCACTTTTATATTAATAAGAAGCTCATAACAATGAAAACCTTAAATTTGAAATCAAAGTAAATTTTGTACCAATTAAGAAATTATAACTTCACCTTGTCGGGATCCCATTGCTTGAGGCAGACACCCAACTGGTCTGCTCCAGTGTGGAAACTGCATCCGGAGACATCCTAGAGAGCCCACTGACCTCAGAGCTGCAGGTAGGATCACTTGCCCACCACACTATGCTCCAGAAGCACAACTGGCAGCAGGGAGCCCACAAGGCACACCTGGCACCCAAACCCGACCCCTGCAGAATACCACTTCCCTTCTGCCCCTCACCCAGATCCTGGTGGCTGGAGCAGACACCCAGCTGGTCTGCTACTCTGTGGAAACCACATTAGGAGACATCTTAGAGAGGCCACTGTCCTCAGAGCAGGGGACACCATATCCCGTGGCATCCTAGAGGAGCCAGTGAACTCAGAGAAGCAGACACCATATCCTGAGACATTCTAGAGGAGCGACTACACTCAGAGCAGCAAATAACTAGCTGGTCTACTACCATGGAGGCACCATATCCTGAGATATCCTAGAGGAGCAACTGTACCCAGAACAGCTGGAGCTCAGAATCACAGAGACATCTGGACCCTGAGGAGTTCTGACATAACCAAGATAACAGGAAAGGCAGGCTCCAGTCATAACCAGTGAGTGCAGGTAGCACTAGAGCTAACCAAATGGCAAAAGGCAAGCATAAGAATGTAAACAACAAAAACCAAAGTTACTTGGCATCACCAGAACCCAGTTCTCCCACCATAGCAAGTCCTGAACACCACATCACACAGGAAAAGCAAGATTTAGAATTAAAATCACTTCTCATGATGATGATAGAGGACTTAAAAAAGGACATAAACAACACTCTCAAGGAATGTGAGGAGAACACAGGTAAACAGATAGGAGCCCTTAAAGAATTGCCAGAAAACACAACCAAACAGGTGAAGGAATTACACAAAACCATCCAGGATCTAAAAATGGAAGTAGAAACAATAAAGAAATCTCAAAGAGAGACTACCTTGAAGACAGAAAACCTAGGAAAAAGATCAGGAGTCATAGACACAAGCATCACCAACAGAATACAAGACATAGAAGAGAGAATCTCATGTGTAGAATATACCATGGAAAATATTGACACGACTGTCAAAGAAAATTCGAAATGCAAAAAACTCCTAACACAAAACATCCAGGAAATCCAGGACACAATGAGAAGGCCAAACATAAGGATAATATGTGTAGATGAGGGTGAAGACTCCCAACGTAAAGAGCCAGTAAATATCTTCAACAAAATTATAGAAGAAAACTTCCATAACTTAAAGAAAGAGATGTCCTTAAATATACAAGAAGCCTACAGAACCCCAAATAGACAAGACCAAAAAACAAATACCTCCAGTCACATAATAATCAAAACATCAAATATACAAAACAAAGAAAAGATACTAAAAGCAGTAAGGGAAAAAGGCAAAGTAACATATAAAGGCAGACCTATAAGAATTACACCAAATTTCTCACCAGAGACTATAAAAGCCAGAAGGTCCTGGACTAATATTATAAAGACCCTAAAAGATTACAAATTCCAGCCTCAACTACTATACACAGCAAAACTCTCAATCACTATTGATGGAAAAACCGAGATATTCCATGACAAAACCAAATTTACAAAATATCTTCCCACAAATCCAGCACTTCAAAGGATAATGGATAGAAAATTCCAACACAAGGAGGGAAACTGCAACCAAGAAAAAGCAAGAAAGTAGTCTTCCAACAACCCCAAAAGAAGATAGCTACACAAACATAATTCCACCTCTAATAACAAAAATAACAGAAAGCAACAATCAATTTTCCTTAATATCTCTTAATATCAATGGACTCAATTCTCCAATAAAAAGACATAGTCTATCAGACTGGATACATAAACAGGACCCAGAATTTTGCTGCATACAGGAAATGCACCTCTGTGACAAAGACAGACACTACCTTAGAGTAAAAGGGTGAAAAACAATCTTTCAAGCAAATGGTCCCAAGAAACAAGCTGGAGTAGCCATTCTAATATCAAATAAAATTGATTTTCAACCAAAAGTAATCAAAAAAGATAAGGAAGGACACTACATACTCATCAAAGGAAAATGTACCAAGAAGAACTCTCAATTCTGAACATCTATGCCCCAAATGCAAGGGCACCCACATACATAAAAGAAACTTTACTAAAGCTCAAAGCATACATCAATCCTCACACAATAATAGTGGGTGACTTCAACACCCCACTTGCAGCAATGGACAGATGATGAAAATAAAAAATAAACCAAGACACAATGTAACTAACAGAAGTTATGAACCAAATGGATTTAACTGATATCTCTATAACCTTTCATTCTACAACAAAAGAATATACCTTTTTCTCAGCACCTCATAGTACCTTCTCCAAAATAGACCATATAATTGGTCACAAAACAGGCCTCAACAGATACAAAAAGATTGAAATAATCCCTTGTACCCTATCAGACCACCATGGACTAATGCTGGTCTTTAATAATGACAAAAACAACAGAAAGCCCACATACACATGGAAACTGAACAACGCTCTACTCAGTGATTACTTGGCCAAGGATGAAGTAAAGAAAGAAATTAAAAACATTTTAGAATTCAATAAAAAGGAAAACACATCATACCAAAACTTGTGGGACTCCATGAAAGCAGTACTAAGAGGAAAACTCTTAGCTCTAAGTGCAAAAAAAAAAAAAAAAAAAAAAAAAAAAAAAAAAAAAAAAAAAAAAAACTGGAGAGAGAATACACCAGCAATTTGACAGCACACCTGAAATGAAAGTGTAAGAACAAAAATACCCAAGAGGAGTAGATGGCAAAAAATAATCAAACTCAGAGCTGAAATCAACCAAGTAGAAAGAGAAATAACTATACAAAATATCAACAAAACCAGGAGCTGGTTCTTTGAGAAAATCAACAAGATAGATAAAACCTTAACAAGACTAATCAAAGGGCACAGAGACTGTATCCAAATTAATAAAATCAGACTGAAAAGGGAAATATAACAACAGAAACTGAGGAAATTAAAAAAAAGTCATCAGATCCTATTACAAAGGCCTATACTCAACAAAATTAGATAATCTGGATGAAATAGACAATTTTCTGGACAGATACCAGGTACCAAAGTTAAATGAGGAGCAGATAAACCATCTAAACAGTCCCATAACCTCTAAAGAAATAAAAGCAGTCATTAAAAGTCTCCCCATGAAAAAAGTCCTGGACAAGATGGTTTTAGTGCAGAATTCTGTCAGTTCTTCACGGAAGACCTATTACCAATTCTATGCAAACTATTCGACAGAATAGAAACAGAAGGAACACTACCCAATTCGTTCTATGAAGCTACAATTATGTTCATACCCAAACGTCACAAAGACCCAAAAAAGAAAGAGACCTACAGACCAAACTCACTTTTGAATATTGATGTGAAAATACTCAATAAAATTCTTGCAAACCGAATCCAAGAATACATCAAAACAATCATCCATCATGATCAAATAGGCTTTATCCCAGGAATGCAGGGTTAGTTCAATACTCAGAAATCCATCAATGTAATCCACTACATAAATAAACTCAACGAAAAAAACTATATGATCATCTCACTAGATGCTGAGAAAGCATTTGACAAAATTCAACATCTCTTCATGTTAAAAGTCTTGGAAAGATCAGGAATTCAAGGCACATACCTAAACATAGTAAAAGCAATATACAACAAGCCAGTAGCCAACATCAAACTAAATGGAGAGAAACTTGAAGCAATCCTACTAAAATCAAGGATTAGACAAGGCTGCCCACTCTCACCCTTCCTACTCAATATAGTACTGGAAGTCCTAGCCAGAGCAATTAGACAACAAAAGGAATTCAAAGGGATACAAATAGGAAAAGAAGTCAAAATTTCTCTATTTGCAGAAGATATGAAAGTATACTTAAGTGACCCTAAAACTTTCACCAGAGAACTCCTAAACCTGATAAACAGCAAAGTGGCTGGATATAAATTCAACTCAAACAAAACTCTACACAAAGGATAAACAGGCTGAAAAAAGAAATTAGGGAAATGACACCTTTCACAATAGTCACAAATAATATAAAATATCTTGGAGTGAATCTAACCAAGCAAGTAAGAGATCTGTATGACAAGAACTTCAAGTCTCTGAAGAAAGAAATTGAAGATCTCAGAAGATGGAAAGATCTCCCATGCTCCTGGATTGGCAGGATTAATTTAGTAAAAATGGCCATCTTGTCAAATGTAATCTACAGGTTTAATGCAATTCCCATCAAAATTCCAAATCAATTCTTCATAGAGATAGAAAGAGCAGTTTGCAAATTCATTTGGAATAACAAAAAACCCAGGATAGCAAGAACCATTCTCAACAATAAAAGAACTTCTGGGGGAATCATCATCCCTGACCTCAAACTGTACTACCGAGTAGTAGTGATAAAAATTGCATGGTATTGGTTCAGAGACAGGCAGAAAGATCAATGGAACAGAATTGAAGATCCAGAAATGAACCCAGACACCTATGGTCACTTGATCTTTGAAAAAAGAGCTAAAATCATCCAGTGGGAAAAGCACAGCATTTTCAACAAATGGTGCTGGCTGAACTGGAGGTCAGCATGTAGAAAAATGCAAATCAATCCATTCTTATTCCCTTGTACAAAGCTCAAGTCCAAGTGGATAAAGGACCTTCACATAAAACCAGATACACTGAAACTAATAGAAGAGAAGATGGGGAAGACCTTTGAATACCTAGGCACAGGGGAAACATTCCTGAACAGAACACCAATGGTTTATGCTCTCAAGAATTGACAAATGGGACCTCATAAAATTGCAAAGCTTTTGTAAGACAAAAGACACTGTCAATAAGACAAAACAGCAACCAACAGTTTGGGAAAAGAACATTACCAATACCAGACCCAATAGAGGGCTAATATCCAACATATACAAATAACTCAAGAAATCAGACTCCAGACAGCCAAATTACCCTATTAAAATGGGGTACAGAGCTAAACAAATAATTCTCAACTGAGGAAATTTGAATGGTCGAGAAGCACCTTAAGAAATGCTCAACATCCTTAGTCATCAGGGAAATGCAAATCAAAACAACCCTGAGGTTTCACCTCACGCAGTCAGAATGGCTAAGATAAAAATTTCAAGTGATGGTGGATGTTGGCGAGGATGTGGAGAAAGAGGAACACTCCTCAACTGTGGGTAGGATTGTAAGCTGGTACAACCACTACGGAAAGCAGTCTGGCGGTTCCTCAGAAAATTGGACATAGCATTACCTTAGGACCCAGCTATACCACTCCTGGGCATATACCCAGAAGATGCTCCAAAATGTATCAAGGACATATGCTCCACTATGTTCATAGCAGCCTTACTTATAATAGCCAGAAGCTGGAAAGAACCCAGATGTCCTTCAACAGAGTAATGGATACAAAAAAATGTGGTACATTTACACAATGGAGTACTACTCAGCTATTAAAAATAATGAATTTGAGAAATTTTTAGGGTAATGGATGAAACTAGAAAATATCATCCTGAGTGAGGTAACCCAATCACAAAAGAACACACATGGTATTTACTCACTGATATGTAGATATTAGCCCAAAAGCTTGAAATAGCCAAGATTCAACTAACAGACCACATGAAACTCATGAGGAAGAAAGAACAAGTGTGGATGCCTTGGTCCTACTTGGAAGGAGTGACAGGATGCTCAAGGGAGCAAATATGGCAACAAAGTGTGGGACAGAAAGTCAAGGAGGGGCTGTCTGGAGACCATTCTACCTTGGTATCCATTCCATGTGCAGTCACCAAAGATAGACTATGATACGGATGTCAGGAAGTGCATGCTCACAGGAGCCTGATGTAGCTGTCTCCTCGGAGATCTGCCAGAGTCTGACACCTGTTTGATTGTGTTCTCTTGTAATTCTTAAAGGGATTTTTGTGTTTCCTCTTTAAGGGCTTCTACCTGTTTACCTGTGTTCTCCTCAATTTCTTTGCGAGTGTTATATATGTCCTTCTTAAAGTCCTCTATCTTCATCAGTAGAAAAGATTTTAAATCTGAATCTTGCTTTTCTGGTGTTATAGGGAATTCAGGACTTTCCTGTGTGGAAGAACTAGGTTTTGACAATGCCAAGTACTCTGATTTGCTGATGCTTATGTTCTTGAGCTTGCCTTTTATCATCTGGATCTCCTTTGTCCTACCTGTGCTGTCTCTGACTGGAGCCTGTATTTCCTATTATGTTGGTTGTGTCAGACCTGTTTGGGGTGGGTGTTGCTGCTGGGGTTAGAGTTGAAGCCCAAGATCTGCTCAGTGCTCAGATACAGACTGGAAGATACCAGTGCCCTGGGCCAGGAGTCAATTTCTGGCTCACAGTGGATTCCAGTTACTCCCTGTTTGGAGCAAGTGTTGCTGTCTTTTTATCTAAGATACTTCCAGGATTAGAGCTTCTGGGAGCTCCACCCCCCTCTTGGTTTTGTGTGATTGGGTGCAGAGTTGAAGCACAGGATTTGCTCAGTGCTTGGTGCACAGACCCTGGTGTATTTCTTTGTATCTGTTTTCTTAAGTATATTTTTCTACAGTTCTAATTTTAGTAGTTTTAATTACATTTATTAATTTAATTAATTTTCATATGTATACCTCTATTTTCCAGATAAGTTTTTATTTTCTCCAAATTAAGTATTAGGGAAACTGTCTTTCTGTATTTGTTAGTCTTAGACAGTTTTTGAAAATTATAAATATATGTGTATTATGTGTCTAATTTTGTACATATATTATGCTAGTTAAATTATTATATTTTGCCAGGTAGTCTTGATTGTTACCCACCATATATACATAGGAAAGCAATATAAAGTCAATATCCTGAAAATTTTGGAATCAAATGTGGGACATAATTGCTACATAATCAATACAAAAATTTTTATAAAATTTAGTAGAAGATCATTAAACTCCATGACATCTCTTGTCTTAAATTTAAATATTTTTAAAATAAAAGAAATAGTTTCAACATTTTGTGGAAAGTTATGCTATTTAGATAAAATAACAATGTTAGAGTTTGATTTAATGATAAAATGTATCATTGTAGTCTTCTGAAAAATGAGTCAAAATATCTTTTTAATTTTTTATTAATTAAAAGTAGATTATTTTCTCATACAATTTCTCATAACAATGTCCTCTTATTTTACTCCTCTCATTACTTCTCCATCTCATCTCACCTCTACATGTACTAATTTTCTTTCTGTCATTAGAAACCAACAGATTTCTTGGAGATAACAACCAAATATAAAATATAACGTATTTTGTTTTTAAGAAAATAGTCTCATAGATATACCAAGCTGAAAGCTAAATATATCTACCGGTGTAGATTTCTGTAGGCTCTATTCTTGTTACTCCTGGCTCTATGAGTTCATATCAGCCTTGTACTTAGTTGATTCAGAGGTTCTTATATTTCTGGTGTGCTCTGGTTTCTATACTTTTTACCTCATCTTCCACAAGGTTCCAAGAGCTCTGACAAGAGGTATTTGATGGAGACATTTTATTTTTAATTGTGTGTTCCAAAGTCTCTTTCTCTCTGTAATGTCTGGCTATAGATTTTTACATTGGTTGTCCTCTGTGTTAGATTCTACATCTTATTGAGAATTTTTGCCTCTTTATCTTAATGAAAATTGCTTTGTAATTACATTTTTCTTCAGTCTTTATGTGGTTTTAGTATTTTGACAATTTTATTTTTTTAGAAGAAGAGAAAAATATTTACAAGCAAGCATCCTAATATCTACTTCTAAAAGCTCACCCACATCTATTATATTCGTGGAAAATATTCTTCTATAATAAATATGAATTTTGAAATAAAGAATTTATATAAACTATGGCATGCATTTACAAACTAGTGAGTACAGTTTTTCTTTAATTATATGCTGTTATTCATGAATTTATGGTTCATGATAAAAATATTTCCAAACGTAAAGTATCACAGATGTAACGTTTCTTTCTTTCACGTGTTTCCATGATATTCTCATACACTGTGCTCCCTTATACTTTCTGAGACTGTGCTTCCACATTCTTTGCCACGTAGCTGCTTGTCTACTATGTGTCTGACTGAGCTTCTTACTCACTCAAACTGCATAGCATTCTCTTTTCTTCTCTATCTTGTTTCTCTTAGCTGCTGCTGAGGTATACAACTTTTCTGATTTGGATTATTTTTTTTAAACTCTAATAAGAATTTCCATGATTTTTTTAAAAAAGTTTTTAAAGTTTTGCATGCCACAATGTCAGTCCTCCTCAGGTTAATGTAACAAATCATTATAACCCTCTGTGAAGTATAACTGTCACTTTAAGTACTTCCTGTTTTCTAGGTTTTGTTTTTGCACCCACCTCAGACACCACATCACACTCACTGTGCTCATTACATGGCAAAGTATTCCGATTAATTCTTCCATTATTTTTCTCACACTCTGAAATATTTTTCTTTTTCCTATGCGTGTTTCTCAAGCTCAGTTTCTTATTGTGAGAGCAAGACAATCCAATTGGTTCTTTGTTTTTTGTTTTCTTCTTGCCAGCTTCTAATATCTTTTACAAAAACCCTTTTAAAACTGTGAACTCATAAATGAGATTTTTAATTGTGTTGTTGGGTTTTCCTTTGCAAGCATGTCCTTTGAAATTTTGGCACTTATAAACATTGTGGGAAGTGATAATATCACTGAGGCTTCTGAAGATAAGTTGAATACTTCCAAATCAGCAGAAAAGCTTAGAATTCTAGGGTTTCTATGTACAGGTTATTGTAATAATTCATGAATATATAGAAAATGACAGATTCTAAGTATAAAGTTTTGGATAAATTCTTTTATTAGTAACTACTTTATAAATATTCTGTATATGTACTTTGTAATTAATATTTATAGAAAAGTCTGAGATATTTTATTATTATGGTAGAAATATTGAGTTGTCCTATCTCTAACATGTATTTTATATATTCAATTTTTTTCAAGAACACAACAAAAATCATATGATCATGCTGAAGACATATTGTCAACATCATTCATGAAGATTTGAAACAAAAGCTCTTCCTTCGTGAGAATATCTGCATATTTGAGTAAGTGAGGACTAAAAGAATGTTATTACACAATTTATTTCAAAATAGCAAATCATCATAGCCATGAATTTTCATAGACAGATCAACTCAAGAAGATTTAAAAGCATAAATAGGATCATTTTGGCTGATAAGGTATAGTTCATTTTTTACTGACTGTTGTTTTCAAACTTTTATTTACTTATGTTTGTATTATAGAAAATATGTCTAGTTTATAGTAAAAAAAAAATTTTAGAGCATTCCAGAAGTAAATATTTTATGTTATAATACTTACCTGAATCTATTTTTGGAATATTTAGATATAAAATTTTTTATTACTTAATAAAAAGGCAATGCATAACAGTTAATTTTCAGTTAATGTAAAGAATATTTAATAAAATATAGATATTTTGTTTTTATGGTTTCTGATTTTTAATTTCTTTTACTACCATTATTTTTGTACTTTTTGCCTTTTAACGTGTAATTTAGAAATTGAAAATTAAGGTAAAAATATCTTTCACATTTCATTTACCATAGCATAGAATTGTCTGTTTATTGAATAGCTACTCCTATTCAATAAGGTAAATGCTTAAGAGTATACTATCCCATTTTCATGAAACTCATCATGTGAGAAAAAAATTAAAGATTTGTAGTATTTTGTGTGGATGTTTTTTGTTTTCTTTTTTGCATAGTACTATAATCACAACATTCACTGCTCTTCCAGAGGTCCTGAGTTCAACTCCCAGCATCCACATGGTGGCATACAACCATCTGTATTGGGATCTGATGCCCTCTTCTGGTGTGTCTGAAGACAGCTATAGTGTACTCATATAAGTGAAATAAATAAATCTTTAAAAAAATAGAAAAAATGTGATGCTTTAATTTCTAAATTCATTTTCAAAAGTCATAATTTTTCTCTTTCCCTAGCTAGCACCCAACAAATGAGACAAAGACAACTACATTTATTTAATTAAGATTTGGTGCACAATAACGAGGCATTCATTTACCTATCCTAATCCTCTATATTAATCTGATTACTTCCCAGACAAAATCCATGATATACATGCATTTTAATATTGGTTTGGCTCTCTGAGCTTAAGGTGTTTTTCTATAATGTCTCTACTGAACCTTCTTCACCTGGTAAATATGTTTTTTCTCCCCTCTTTCTCCCCTCCTTTTGGATGGCAAAAGCCCAACCATATTTTCTTTTTTGTCTAGCCAATCTGATCAGCTATTATGGACAAGTCATAGATTAATGAGGATCAGTGCTTACACAAACTTGAGATGAAAGATTCTTAGAATAAGCATTGCAAGGCCATGTTCAGAATGCAAGAAGATATGACAGTGAGGGAGCAAAGAAACCATCATTTAGATAATACTTTTTATAATTTAGATAATTAAAAGTATAATCTTTATACAATGCACAAAACATTATGTTGACACTAATTCTTATAGTAAAACTGCTGTTTTTACTGTAGAAAATATATAAGTAACTATAATAGGTACAGCAAACATTATATTTTACTTATAAAAATTAATATAATTCTTTATAGTTTATTATACATTAAAAATTACTGAATGAATCATCATACTTTTAATTCAATTTCTTTCATTTTTTCTTTACACTTCAGATTTTATTCTCCTCTTCGTCCACTCTTATGCTGTTCCACATCCCATACCTCATCCACACCATCTGTGTCCACGAGGATGTTCCCACACCTCGAACTCCAGCCCACTTGAACTTTAAACTCCCTGGGGCCTTCAGTCTCTTGAGGGTTCGATGCAGCATCTCTGATTGAACACAGACCTAGCAGTCTTCTGCTGCATATGTTTTGGGGGCTTCATATCATTTGACATATGCTGCTTTTTTGGTAGTCCAGTGTCTGAGAGATCTCAGGGGTCCACATTATTTGAGACTGCTGATCCTCCTATAGGGATGCCCTCCTCTTCAGCTTCTTTCAGCCTTTCCCTAATTCAACCACAGGGGTCAGCAGTTTCTGTCCATCAGTTGGAGACAAATATCTGCATCTGAATGTTTCAGATGCTTGCTGGGTCTTTTGGAGGGCAGTCATGATAGGTTCCTTTTTTGTGAGCGCTCCATCACTTCAGTAATAGTGTTAGGTTTGGGGAACCTCCTCTTGAACTGGATCCCACTTTGAGCCTGTTGCTAGACCTTGTTTCCCTCTGGCTCCTCTCCATTTCCATCCCTGGAGTTCTTTCGACAGGAATAATTATGGGTCAGAATTTTGACTGTGGAATGGCAACCCCATCCCTCATTTGATGCTCTGTCTTCCTGCTGGAGATAGGCTCTATACGTTCTCTCTTTCTATTGTTGGGCATTTCTTCTAAGGCCCCTCCCTCTTAGTTCGAAAAGTCTCTCACCTCCCAGGTCTATGGTGCATTCTGGAGGGTTCTCCCAACCTCCTACCTCCCTAGGTTGCCTGTTTCCATTCTTTGTGCTGGTCCTCAGGGTTTCAGTCCTTTTCTGTCACTCAATATTAGATCAAGTTCCCCTCCCCACCTTCTCTCCTTGCCCTGTCTACTTTCCATCCCAAGTCCCCCATTTGTGATTTCTTTTTTTCTCCTTCCCAAGAGGGTCTTCACTTGGGCCCTTTAGCTTGTTGATCTTTTTTATTTCTGTGGACAACATCTTGGGTATTCTGTACATTTCTCTTTTTTGGACCAATATCTACTTTCTTTTATTAATTTAAAGAATCATTTCATGTTTCACAGGGAAAACCTGTCATAAAGAGAAATATTCATTTAGCTTACAGCAAAATTCTTCAGCTTTTCTGGTGAGAAGTGTTAAGATCTAGAATGTGAAATGAGAAGAATACAACACTTGTTATTTAAGTGTTTAAGATATTGTAGCTATAAACAGTTGCGTGTTAATTTATTTGTAATATGTCAACATTTTCAGTTTTAAAATATGAATGTAAAGTTACCATAAAAACTTGGGAATACAAATGATTAAATATTGAGATTAGCTAAGTCCAAAATCTGTGCATTTCACTGATGTTTTGGGGAGCTAGAGAGCCATTGCAAACCTATGGAGGTTCACATTAGATTTCATAATTTCATTTAAATTTGCAGAAATTCAGTTTCACCAATTCATTAATTTGATAACAATGAATCTGAACTGATATGGAATATTATCCATTAAATAAACATGTAAATATACAAAGTTCCTGTAAATATCTTTTATATCTCTTCAGTGAATTGAATGGGTAGCATTTTAAATCTCAATAAGAAATTGAGAGGTTCATTAAAAAGGAAAGAAATATTCATAGAAAAATTCTTGTACATTGCCTAGTTTATTCTAGGTGTCTACAAAATTTCCCTGGAACTATAAGTCAATGTGGTAATGTGCCACATGGCATGTAAATTGAACTCCTGTCCTGAACTGCTGAGCGACATCAGCAGCATGATATTCTATATTTTTAGTTATTTATACCTTTTCTCTTTCAATTTTCATTCCATCCTTGCTTGCTTGAATACATGTCTGTTAAGATGTTTGGTATCAGTGACTAAGCAGCACAATAAGGCAAAACAAAAACTGATAACTAAATATGTGCCTGCACAGTGAATTCTAAAAAATGTACACGAATAAAGTAAACCCATTCGCTCTGTGTGTGGTCTTGGTATCTGTGGTACAAAATTGATGGAATGGGCTTCATGCCTCAAAGAAAGCAGAAGAGTAAAAAAAAATAATAATAATAAAGAAAACACAAGAGAACTTCTTAGCAACTTTATGATAAAATTCTGATATTTTTCAAAACATTATTATGCACACATAACACCAAAATGATAGCAAACAGTGGAGGAATAATCATCCTTCATTGTCTGGCAAATGGTTATACCACACAGAGAATGAATAGTAAGTGAGACTAGTGACTGAGAAGACAGATGTTGTCACGGGAATAGATGGAGCTTCTCACCAGAAATTCATTTCTAATACTAAAATTATACTGAATTGGAATAGTCTAATTTGAATCTTGGGGAATCTTCTTTTTCCTCACTGTTTGCATTAATTTTTATAGATGATTTGTTTTTATTTGGCTATTGTGAGTGATTGCTTTACTAGAAGATCCTGTCCAAAACTCTGTAGAATAAGTTCTTGGAAAACATTTACTTACCTACTGATCAATTGAAATAAAGCATGAAATATTAAATATTCACTCAATAAAAAAGGAATTATTATTTTATTGTTTTATAAAATATGTAACATTCAAAAATTTTAGGCAGAAAATTAAAAATCATGTATATAGAGACAACATGAACAAAAAGCTTGTGAACCAATGCTGATGCAGGCAAATAGCCAAAAAATTAAAAAGATTCTTTAAAATATGATTATAAACAATTAAACTTTTTATAGTGTTAAGGCTTGTCTTTTCAAAGCTCTCCTATAATATGCTCTAAATTTAATTCATCAATAACAGAATGTTATATGGAGTAATATGGCATAAAAACAAATCACACAATCTCCAGTAGGTGAACCTTAAGCTGACTTCAAAATTTAACTCATACTGTATTCTCAGAGACAATGAAGAAATGACAATACCTTGTTCAGTCTAGTACTAATTTTGAACATTAAAATTCCATTTTGAAAAAATACATTTCAGTTCTGAGGTCTCTAGGGTTTGTCTGCCCAGTCGTTAACAGAATATTGTTCAAATTAAGTTTGTTTCTGCTTCTCATCATATGTTTATCTTTTTCTGTTGAGAAACCACCGTGGAATATAAGTTTCAACTAATATTCTTGTACAGTCAGAAAAACAACAATTACCTAAAATGTTTATAAATGGAAATGTGGTTTGGCTGATTTGCATTATATTGTTGATGCGAAATTTATAATTTTGCTTAACTAACATTTAGTAATTGTTAAAATAACTCCTTTGACACCTAGACAATTTTTAGCAACTTATCTGTCTGCTATTTTTAAAACTACCTTAGCTTTTTTTTCATAATATGGAGTGTGTGTGTGTGTGTGTGTGTGTGTGTGTGTGTGTACTTCTCATCTCCTCTTTAACTTTCTTCTTCAGCACACAATAGTTTCAAACATAAACTGGGTATTTCTGTACCATGCTGTTTCATATATCACCTTACTAAAGAAATAACAGCAACTAAGATGTGTAGTTGCACATGGTGAGCAAATAGAACACAGAAAACAGCTGTCTTGTTTAATTTGCCCCAAATCCTGTATATTGCTGTTTTAATCAACTATAAATGAGGCTTAGTGATTTACTGACACATACTTAGGGCCTGATGTCAGCCTTCAAATCACTCTTGCTCACTTTTGCCTTCACTCGTTTCAGCTAATCGAAAGATTTTTGTCCTCTTTTTTTTTTTCTAGTCAGAGCTTGATCAAAAAGTAAGGACTAATGAGACTGCAGATGAGATGGACCCCAGGGTACAGAGAAGGACATTTGGATCTGCCTTTTTGCTGGCTTCTGCTTTCAAAGAGCTAGCTGGGCAGTCTGTGAGAGCTTATGCTCTTGGTATTGATGCAGGAGAGCTAGTGGGCTGATAAGCTCAGCTACCACTCAGACCCAGATCCAGGGCTTTGTGTTGGCCCTCCTTTACATCTACTCCATCACTGAGATGCTGGAGTTTCTGAAGGGGCCAGGTTTGCAGATCCAGAGCTGCACAATTTTCATGACAAAGGTCAACAACAGCATATCTGAAAAGAGTACCAGTGAGGAAGCAGTATTGATAGTGTAGCACAAGCCAAAGCCTTAAACCAAACAGGGACGCATTGCAATGCATATTTGCAAGTAAAGAAGTGTGGACAAAAGGGTATACTGTGGGACACACTGTGATACACTACAGCTTCCACAGTGAGATGTGTTCTTCTTTTTCCTTTTACCTTTGGTTGGGGGGTGGTTACAAGGTCAAAGAGTATGTACAATGGAACTGAATAAGAGGGACTGGGGTGCATGATATGAAACTCATTAAGAATCAATAAATAAATGAAAACTTTTTAAAAAGGATAATATTTAATATACATTATGTTATAGTATTGTGTGAGATATTTATTAATGCTGTGGCTTGGTCCAGCTAGCTACCGGGACTAGAAGCAGCCAGAGGCGCCAGGAGCATTGGCCCTAGAAACCCAAGATGTTAGTGTGGTGGTTTCCTCCGCTGATCAGCTTCATGAAGTGTATTCCCCCAAAGCATGGCCTTTAAGTCAACTCTGCCACCCTGAAGGTTCTCAGCTCAGAGCAGACAATGCCAGCTAACCTCACAGTACCCAGTAGAAAGAAGACTCTTAATGATTATTAAAGCTTATTCAATAGATTTATATAACAGCAAATAGTACAAAAGATACCCACATGATTAGAATTGTTACCCAATATCTAAACTTTTGACATGAGTAATTACTTAAGACTGTTAGAGACTCATATGTCTGTCTCCATTTTCTTCTTCTCCCACTTTCTCCTTCCTCTCCTTCTCTCCTCCTTCTCCCTTCTTTTCCCTTTTTTCTTCTCCCAGCTCCACTTTCTCTTCTCCTGCCCAATCATCGAGCTCCACTGCAAATACAATGTGGCAGGAAAATTCCTGCAACATTATATACTACAGTTTATTTTTATATATTATGCATTGTGTATAATTTTATGTTGAGATAGATATTATGCTTCCTGGACACCATATCAAACAACTTTAATTTTATATTATATATAAAAGAAAAATTCAATTTGTAGGAATTGATTCATATTTTTAATGATTTATTTTCCAATTTGGTTGAAAAATAAATTATTTTGTAATTTTATTACATAGTAAGACAAAGCAAAAATGTCATAAATGACAGGCTAGATGACATATCTGTTCCTGTCACTGTGTATCCTAGTGAGGCAAGTCTACAAGGCCGCATACTCGTCAGTAATTCACTTTGATCTGAGAACATAATCACAGTTAAATTTTCACTGATTTTAATCTTTTCACAATTATTTTCTAATAGCTTTCAGAGAGAGAAAATTAGAAACAGAAATAGTAAGTAAAGTTTCCTGACTGAAAATGGGTTTTATGTGAAATTGATCATGAATATGAAATTCAGGGACAAAATACCATGAAGTACACGTATTTCATTTTCCTAGAATAAAATTTGCAAGATGAGCTAAAACTAAGGAGTATAACAAAACACACACACACACACACACACACACACACACACATGCACACACGTGTGCACTCACACGCATGCATGGGCACATGAGGCTTTCTAGCCATCCAGTCTAGCTGATCAGTGAGTACCAGGTTCAATAAGAGATGAAAGCTAGAGCTTTCCACACATGGAGAGAAGTGAAGGTTAGAGGACCATTGAGAACAGCATGTAGAAAGCCAGACTTGCTTGATACATGTTTGTCACCTACTTAGGATGCAGATGTAGCAGTACCAAAAGTTCAAAATCTTCCTGGGCAACTATGAAACTATGAGACTCTATCTCAAAATAAAGAATACGAAGAAGAGGGAGTGAGAGATAACTTGGTAGTTAATAACACTGGCTGCCCTTCCAGAGAATCAGGTTTTGAACATACATCCAAATCATATGTACCTCCAGTTCCATAGGGATACAGTGCCATTTTAGCTTTTGTGGGCACTGAGCATCCACACAGTATACAGATCTACTTGTGGATAAAACACTCATGTAAAATAGTGTGTGTGTGTGTGTGTGTGTGTGTGTGTGTGTGTGTGTGTGTGTACTAAGAAAACATGGGGTATAGCTTCATAGTCAACCACTCACCCAGCATTACTAAGACCGTAGGTTCAATTCCCAGTATAGCAAAAACAAATAGTATAGGAGAAGAGATTTTCTCCCCCTAACTTCAGTCCTTTGCCTGGTTTTCAATAACATGCGTTTATTTGATATTTGAAAATTTGAGTCTAGCATAGTTGTGATTTTAATTTTTTGAAAGCCTATTTTCTTTGATGGTTCTTAAATATTTTAACTTCCCTTATAGTCCACCACCCACCAGAGGTAGTGGAAAACAAAGAATACAGAGGAAGTGGAACTGTTTAGAAAACGTTCTTTGGAGAAACTCCCATGTATATTGTCTGGAAATCACAATTCATAGGTCAGCAGTGGCAGCTCAATCTACTTGTAGACACTTCATGGATGTAACAGCAGTGTACATTGGTAGAGTCATGAGAGCAAACATGACTCAGCAGAAGTTGCACTACCTAGCAGAAATAGCCAGGCCCCAACCTTGGCTAAGTCAGCAGGAGGGACCAGCAAGAACTTTAAGAGAAGTTTTAGGCTCTTTCTTTCTCTCTCTCTCTCTCTCTCTCTCTCTCTCTCTCTCTCTCTCTCTCTCAGCAAAGCAAAGATCAGTGAAGACCATACGCATTTAGTTACACAAGCAAGTAGTCAAGCTCAAGCCTCTGTTACTGATTGTTCAGTTCTATTTATACTCCCTCCAAACATCACTTGTCTTCCACAAGGCTTGCCTCAGCACGTGCATGTTTCAGCTGACATCACTCTGCCAATCAGCTGGAGTCCATGTAAGTGGCAAGAAACTACAACACACCACCAGAAGTAATTTGGTGCCTTTCTCTCTATGGAGTCCCAACAAATGGAGCTTAACTACACAATGGTGTTGAACACATGAGTATTATTAGTCAGGAATTCTTCATCGTGTATCCTTTCACATGCTTGTCTTAGCAGAACAGTTTCTCACCTGTGTCTGCTTCAGTGAAACACTCCTTCACATGTCTGCCCCAGCAAAACACCATCCAACACAACTGACTTTCCAAGAAACCATAAGTTTACAGTTCACATAGTAGCACAGACCTTTAATAAGACAGAGGCAGGAGACTTGCAAAGACAGTCTAGAAAACATAAATGAGACTCTACCTCAAAAAAATAAAAAACCAACTCATAAATGCAATACCAAAGATTTCCTAAATCATTTATGTGTTATGCTTTCAACTAAAATATGACCGATTGCAAGAAGAAAGTAAGAATTTAAAAGTGCTAAAAATAAAAAATTATAAGTCCATGTTTTAAAATATCCTATGGGTAATTATTAATAGGTACATTTGGGCTTTAAGATTATGAAAATTGAGGTTGACAATATACTTGAGTTCCATCCTTAGGAGCTACCTGGTAGAAAAAAACCAAACCAAACCAAAACAACAACAACAAAAAAATAACTAATTCCAACAAGCTGTCCTCTGACCTTTAATCTGTGTCATACACATGATTCTGTGCTCATGCACCCTCCCCATCCACCAATATGTAAATCAGTCTAATAAAAAGTAAAAAAAAAAAAGAAAGAAAGAAAAAGGGAAAAGAAATTTAAAAAAGAAAGAAAAAAGTAAATCAAGGTATCAAAATAAGATAATAATTCTTAATTGGTGAAAAAAAGACAAGATGAATATCTTTATGGTGCTGGATTCAAGTCACTTTATTAAACACAAAGACTACACTCATGAAGACATTCAAAGCAGTGAAGGCAGGATCAGTGCAACCTCTAGAAGGTGAAGAGATGGCTTGCTTGTGAGGAGGGCCACAGTGGAGGACCTTAGGCTTTCATTTCAACATCAGGGAACTATTTGACCCCTTTCAAAAGATAATTTGGAAAGACTGAAAATATACTTAGATCTGAGGAAGGCAAGAGCAAGATGCATTTTTCAAAATTAAACTTTACAGATTTCCTTGTTCTAGGAAAGATCAGACATCAAATTGCTTTCAATGTTAGCAAACTATATACTTGGTATTCTCTTTGAAAATATTAAATTTATGAAAGTTACATCAGGGTTATATAAGTAGGGTCTAATTAGTTTCTTCAGTACCAACAAAGAATACTGACATCTAAGAATGCAAAGGAATTGTAATTTTCCAACTTTTCATGCCTGTTCATGATTCTTTTTGCTGAAAAAAAAAAAAAACCATGTTGAAATCCTCATTATTCCCTGAAATAAACAAGGTTTGACATGTATTTTTGCACAGTCACATAGCTATATACTGTTTCATGAAGACTAATATTTTTGTTCACTTGCATTATATTATTAAAGTATATTTTAATAACATTAGCTCAAATAATACCTACTCCTGTCATACTTATGATTCCTATTGCTGCAATTAAAGACCAAGAACGAAAAGCACACAGGAGAGGAAAGATATTATTTGGCTTATGCCTCTATGTTTTAATTATTCATAGAAGGAATTTAAAACAGGAACCCAGGCAGGGCAGCCTCCAGGCAGAGCAGAGACAGAGGCTGTGGAAAGGTGTTGCTTAGTGGCTTGCACACCATGGCTTGCTCAGCCTATATACTTATAGAACCCAGAACCAACAGCCCATGATGGCACCACCCACAAGGGGCTGAGCCCTTCCCCATCAATCATTAATTAAGAAAATGCCCTATTCGGTTGTCAATAACCCTATCTTATCAAAACATTTGCTTAATTGAGGTTTCCTCTTCTCAGACGACTTTAGTTTGTGTCATGTTGACATAAGAACTTTTTCAGCACAAATACAAATAGTTGACTTTAAGCATTTCAAAGCATCCAATGAAGCAGAAACAAAGAAATATCAAATACTTTAATTTTTCCAGGACGCAAGGAATGAGAGAGGATGCCTACCTTATTAAGGGCCCATTTGATTTTTTTCCAAGTGTACTGAGAGAATTCTATACACTCTAGTCTTATTATTCAGTAAACTAAAGACCTAGAAACAAAAGGTAAATAGATCTTTATCTATAGATATTTTGTTTAAGTTTACATATTTAGTTTAAGTTTCATTTCCCTAAGTGGGGTTTGTGTGGCTTATTAAGATTAAAAGTCTGTGCATAAAGATGAAGTTTAAAAACAGGTATATTAAAGGAGTATTCCAACCCTCAATTATTTGTTCACCATACAAATTACATGATTTACACGAAGAAAGCTGTATGAAAAAAAACTTAAAATGGTTCCACTATCAAGTAGTGTAATAACTGAGAAACAACAAATTAGAAGGCATTAAAGCTACCATGTCACTTCTTTAAAGAAGTTCCAGAGGTCAAAGTCAAACTAAATGGGACAACTACTTAAAAGAGAAAAACAAAACAAACAATCAAAACAATGACTGGAAGGTAATCATGAATTGAAAACCATTACCTTGATCACCTATATTTAATTAATTCTTTTCTATAAGAGTCACTTTCCCAAATCAAAACGATGACAACAAAAGTGAACCAGGTAGACAAATGACATAGGGACATGGTTCTAAGCATTAAAAACTAAATTTTCAGATCCAACTACCACGACTAACTCACACCAAAACACTCCATCACAATGAAAATATGCACACTAGTGTTTGTGATCTATTATCAGCAGGTGAGCTAGTTAAAAGGCTTCAAGTAGAACAATGACACTCTGCATTTCCTATGAGTAACCAGCCTTTAGTTGTGTTTCCCAGATAGAGTGGGATTTATACATGCCTGATTTCTTAATTATAACTGGGTTGTTCAGGACTGAAGTTCTTTCTAGGTTTAAGTTACTCCATAATCAATGTGCTATGTATGTGTTCTCCAAGGAACAAATGAAGTACCAAGCATTGCATGCTCCTTGGTCTTCATAACAGCCATGTGTGAAATCAAGAGAAGTAGGGTAAATGTGTTGCTTCTGTCATTGTTTTTTGGACCCTGACTAAACATTTATTTATTTATTTATTTAGAATTCTTGTTACTATGATGGCCATATTAGAGAATATACAAAACTCTAAGTGAGTCTGTGGAGTGAAAAATTATAAAAATCATTTTATAACATATATATATAGGCTTTTCTCTAAGCCTCACTTTAAAGGGCATGGAAAATTTTCTCTGAAACGAGCCAAGAATGCAGGCCAGCTGGTTCCAGAACTGGCTGACCACAAAAGAAGAGTGCAAGTCATCTAAGTGGTACTGAGAAATAATTGAGCAAGTGACAGGGCAACAATTGAGAAATAGTTGAGCAAGTGACATGGCAAGACCACATTTTTTAGAAGAATGAGTATACAGAGTGTTTTCCACATGACCCTCGTTCACTTAGGTTGGGTTCCTCTGGAATTCTCCGCTATTTTTATGTTGTATTTCCTTAGCAACCCCTCACGCCCCTCCTCATTCCCTTGGTTTGTGGTTTTTCCCTTTAAAAAGCCCCTCAGCCTGCTGGGCTGGGTCAATTCAGCTCCTGCGTGAGAAAATGAATTGACCATTGGCCGGCCAATTCTCACTAATAAAGCCTCTGCTGATTGCATCCAGGTACAGTGTCTTGTGATCTTTTTGGGTGGCCATGACTTCCCAAGACTTGAGTGAGGGTCTCCCGAGCTTGGGAGTCTTCAAATCAATGTCAAATTGAGATGAAACACAACTAGAATCTACAATCATTCTCACTGAAATTTGATTACCAAGATACAGACTATTACATAGATTTGACCTATTAATAAATCAACTAATTTGCACAAAATCTTGCATTGAATGGATGGTGGGGCTGAAAAGTATTTTTTTTCTTCTCAAGGCTGAAAAATCATTGTCAAAATATGGCCAGTATTTTACAGCTTATAATAATTTATATAATGTTAAAAATACTATGTAACAAACAAATCATCAGAACTATATTAGAAAGATAACTATATTATACAAAGAAAGGCTCAAATCAATACACAGATATTTACTGACAATTTTTTACTGTGGTTGTTGTTGTTATTCAGTCAATATTCAGTTTCTAGTGATATGAAAGGTATGAAGGCCCAAGAGGTACTTAGAATATTCACAATTATATGTATCTTTTATAAAGCTACAGTAACTATATATTTAACTTTAAAAAGTGGAAGAAATATGCTCTTGTCATATTTCATAAAATAATAAAGAAATAATAAATAATATTTTCATATTTCATAAAATAATAAAGAAAACCAGACATTAGATACAGAGTTAGTGGAGACAGATTCCAAAGACAAATAATATGGTAAAATTTTACCCAAGGGAAAAGCAGGATTTAAGGACTACCTATTTTGTTTAAAACAGAGAATGTACAATTATAAGTGTGTTTTAGGTTCTTCTGTCCAATAACAATGTGGCTTACAGATCTATTTCTATCCCATGTGTTTTAGGAAAGGATATGTGAAAAGACTTCAAGTATTAGTGGAAATTCAGACATTTTAAAATATACATGTCATTTTCTCCTCACTTAGTTCACTATAAATAGTGCTGTTCTATTTCTTCACAAAGAAACAGGCCGTAGAGCAAGGTTTCTTTTGTTACTCAGTTATTCAAATGTATATTTTAAGTCAAGGAAGGTATCATTCTTATTTCCTGGGAGTCAAAAGTCAAGACAATGCAGAAGAAATCAGAGATCTGCCCTTCCAAAGAAGTAGCAATCTTAGCAATGAAACTTCAACTAGAAAATACCTGTGTGTGTAGATGTGTGAGGAAGTAGTTGCTATATAATGAGCCTCAGCTTTTCTTTGTTTTTGTTTCACCTTTATTGAAAATACACTTGTATTATACACTATATGCTGACTATAATTTCCCTTGTCTCTACTCCTCCCAGTTTCTTCCCACCATCCCTCCCTTCTAGGTCAACTCCTTTTCCGATTCTCATTAGGAAATAATCAGCTTCCAAGGACAAAAACCAAACATATATATATATATATATATATATATATATATATATATATATTATATATATATATATTACAAATATACAAAGGAAATGTAGAAAATACATATTTCTTCTCATTGTTTTACCCTAGATGCCCCTTGTATATATATTATGGTTTCTAGTTTCATCAGCAGTCAAATCTTCAACCAAATTCATCAAATCTTTCACTGGCATTAATAGTCACAAAAACTTGATATGAAAGTAGAAGGAAAGTTAAGTGTGATGAGATGGGTGATCAGCAGGACCAGGCGAACAACTAGATGATGGGAAATGTGAATATGATCAAAATCTATGTATATAAAGAGTATAACAAATATCCCTGAGTAACTAATATATACAAATAAAATTACATAATGAGCAGATATAGAAAAGCAAAGCGACCCAACTGGTATAAAAGAAAAAGTATTCTAAAATATGGGTATTTAGTATAATAGTAGATTAGTAGCATCAAGCTTATTTGTATTAATATAAATTAATCAAGCTTAAAAGTTTAATAGTATTGCATATTTAGTGGCAACCAAGTTAGCTCATATGTTCTATGGGAATAGAGCCTAATTCAACACTGACTTTGTCATATGTCAAAAAAAGAAAACATTGACTCAGTTTCCCTATATTCTATAGATACTAGTGTGGACACTGGTAAACACAATGAAATTAATTAAACTGATGAGAGAAAGAGAAAGAGAGAGAGAGAGAGAGAGAGAGAGAGAGAGAGAGAGAGAGAGAGAGGAAAGTCTGGTTTTCTGCCACCATACCTGTTCCTCTTAGAATTCATTCAAAGGATCAAGCAGAGAGCAATTATGTGTAAGGTTAACTAATGCATCTGGGCAAGATGAAGATGGAGCACACGTTGTTTTCCTTCAGTTAGTTAATTGGTATGTGGAGAGGTTGTATTTAAGTCAGTGTGAAGAAAAGAGGTTTGTCATTTGGTCTTAACGATTTCCTGTTTAAGAGTGAACAGAATGTCAGGTTGTTGAAAGATAGTGCTTCTCAGGCCTCCAGATCTATCTCCTTTCCTGGGACCCTATGGAGATGCCTTTCAAATTAGACTTTTGCTTACTTGATAAACAGCAAATTTGCAAGTAGAGAAAAACAGTAGTGAAAATCTGATAACTATAGTAAGAGTCTCAACAGACCTAGCTAACTCCTTCTTCTACTTCATTATTTGTAGCAATTTGGAACTCTGTACTCAAAATAAAATGAGAGAATGGCAACTTGGTTTGGCCTTGAAGACTTCATACATATTTACAAATCAAAATGCCTGTGTCTCAAGTCTAATATAGTCTAATACAGTCTAATTTAGTCTACAAGTCTAATATAGTCTAATCCCTACACATAAACTAGACCTACCCACTGACATGTAGATTCCAAACAGTGTTAATTTCTATAGTCTCATCTTAATTTACATACTCATAATGTAAACCAATATTGCTTTATATATTTTAATGAAGGAAGAGAAAACTCCACAAAATCATACCATACTTTGCTCTCTATCCCATGTAGGTCACATAAATGCAATGTCTTTATTCCCAGGCTATCTTTATGGTAACTTAATAAAAGTTTTATTTTTTAAATCTTTTTAGAAAATAACTCGTTTGAAAATACAGTACTTAGATTTTACTCTCCAAGGAAGAAGAAAAAGTGTGTTTATCCTTTAGCAATTTCTTGGAACAACTTACAAATTTTCTAAAGTTGCTGACATTATAGTTCCCTAAAGTAACTGTGTTCTCTTATTTAAAAGTTTTAGTTTAATATTATCTGTGGGGTTTCTATTGTATTTTATTTAGTCAATTTATCATTAAAGGATTACATTTCCAAGGAAGTCCATTGTAAAGTACAAAATCTAACTATAGAATGTAGTTTTCTGTACTATTAAAAACTAAATGAGAGTCTACATTTTCACTTATATCCACATGTATTTCAGTATCTACATCAGTCTATAGGCCTCAATAGTTACTATATACAAAACTAAAGAGAACTTTTTCATCTCTGTTTATTTCTTAGTGATGTTAGGATATCTGAGACACAGTCTGTCTTCTTGCTTAACATCGCCCAAGATTCCAATAAAAAAGGTATCTTATAAATAAGTGGCTTAAATATGAATAAATCACATGCTAATAAACACCAAATTAATTATTTAGTTTAGCATATCAATTACAATATTTGCATAAGTTAGAAAAAGAAAAATATTAAATTATTTTTCTGATAAACTTTATTACATAAATCAGTAAACCAATAAATATTATTAAATTAGGAACAACTTCAAGTCACAAATAAAAACATAATATGATGTTTGTATTATTAGAAATATATTATATATCTAAAGTGCGAAGGGAATTTAGTGTTACAAAATAAACACTATGAATTTGGAGTATTTCTTCTCATGTATATGGGTGTATATGTGAATGTTTATAGCTTGAATAGTAATATGTGTCTTCTTCCAAGTTAAAAAGTATTATAATATATATATATATATATATATATATATGTTATACCCGGGCAGTACCTTAGAATATATAGCCTTGGTGTATCTACTCATCAAGCAAGCTGAGCAGATCTTTTTGAACCTCTGATGTCCTGGAATTTCAGCTGGATGCAGTGAAGACACAGCATCAGAGGCTTATCAATTTACTCTTCCTCCCACCCCTCTTCTAATATCTCAATGCCCATAATCAGCTTGAAGAAGTTAATGAAGAGTCGACGCCCCTATTCCCTGGGCTTGGGGACTGAGGTGGTTAATATTGGGCTGTCTTTCTAGGGGAAAGTAGTTGTTTTGTTGGAACAGGGAGGATTACCTAGGATTTATTGCATAGCCATAACCTACTCACAGAAATATATATAATTGTTATTAAGATGAAGTTATAATTTCTTAAATGGTACAAAATTTACTTTGATTTTCAATTTAAGGTTTTCATTGGTATGAGCTTCTTATTGATATAAAAGTGAGATGAACATTGCTACTCTCATAGGCATTGTGCCTATATAACACATTTAAGAATACAAGGCTTAGACCCAGTTCTTCTTTAACTTTTTTAACTGATTTGAGATGGCTAGACTGTGAGTTAAGGGCCTATAGCAAATTCATGGCTTTAAGTTTATTGTTAGGGTGTTTTCTATATTTTATTTAGAAATAGCTGAGAGAAGTTAACAGACAACAGTCCAGATTGCCTTACATGGATAATTGCTTTTCAAAACATCAGAAGTCCACAAAATTCAGGTTCCAAACATTTCTGTATTAATGTTCATTTTGATTAGAGACCTGTCTGCTCCTGACAGCTTTCTGTCTTGGATTCTAAGAAGAAATTGAGCATCTTTGGATTTATTTCAATTGTGGTGAGACATCCACTAGGCAAGAATTGCCTCTTTACATCTACAGACAAATTATTGTTCAGAAAAGGACACACTTGCAGAATAGTTGACTGATTATATCTGCCAAGACAGAGTAATCA
>JANHMN010000013.1:65375819-65417368 GCA_030674055.1 Rhabdomys pumilio
GAATAGAAGAAGATTTCTGTCTCAAAATCCAAGAAAATATTTTCAACGAAGTTATGGAAGATCATTTTGCAAGCCTAATGCAAGAGAAATGAATAAAGGTACAAGAAGCTTATAGAACACCAAATAGCTAGGAACAGAAAATAAAATTCCAACCATATAATAATCAAAACACAAAACATACAGACAAATAGAAAGAATATTAAAATATGCAAGATAAAAAGGACTAAGTAACATATAAAGGCAAATATTACGTACTCTGACTTGTCAATAGACACTCTGAAAGCCAGACAGCCCTAGAGAAATGTCTTTCAGACTTTAAAAGACAGCCAAGATTACTATACTCAGTAGGAATTTCAATCACTTTTGTGGGGCAATGACATCAGAACTCCACATTACTCAAGGACCATTAGTAACTCCTGACCTAGTTCAAAAGACCTAGGTCTTTCTCTCATCTCATCTCTCTGTCTCTGTCTCTGTCTCTGTCTCTCTCTCTCTGTCTCTCTCTCTCTCTCTCTCTCTCTCTCTCTCTCTCTCCATGTTCCCACCCCCTGCCTCTTAGTCACACTGTGGCTACTAGCCTCCACTCTTTGCCCCTCCCCCAACACCAGAATGAAAGATCCTACACAGATAACAGAGCTGTATTTCAAAGAACAGCTGTCCAGAGCTCTCTGTTTTCCTTCCCAGCTAGCTGGAGCCCAACTCTAAGGTCCCCTGAAGTCCCGTGTGGGCCAAAAACCTAGATCCTCACTAGCCCTCTTGCACTGGCCAACAGGTTACTGTTGTTGCAGCTAGAAACACAAATAAAGTACAGTACAGGTGCTGCCTCTCACTTGCTCTGGACCTGGTGATAACTATGCTATCAAGTCACTATGCTTCTTCTTTTGAGCTTTTCTTTGAAGGTGGCCTTTCATCTTGTTCCTCTCTACACTTAGGATATACCAGTCAAGAAAAAACAAATGGGGAAAACACAGGGACCTGTCTGCTAGAGCACATAGCGATAGAGTGGCAGAGCAGGACACTCCCCCCACCACAAACACACCTAGGCCCTCCAAAAACAATTTTTAAAAGGTCTTGCTGCTAAAGATTCAAAAGAAAAACACACCTGAGTCAACAAAATGTTTTTAGGCTTTGTTTAATTGCTTGTTCTCCCTAATAGGAATACCTAAAACAATGTTCGTGCTTTTCAACCCCAAATCTTCATGTTTCTTTATTTAAATGTTAATTTTTCTCCCTAGCACATGTGACTTAATTCCAAAAATTTCTCAATTTGTTAATCTATTCCCACGGGTCAAACCAACTATGCTGATAACCATTATTTATTTCTTAATTAACAACCAGTTTTCTCTTACAGACAAATGATTAGTGCTTATCCTAGATACATAATTATCATGTTATTTCCTCCTCAGCCATTCTAATCAGACTTAAAGGATGCCTTCCAGGACTAAATTCATCAAACACCCTTGCTTTTCTAGGATCATAACAAGGGACCATGATGCGCTCACAAGGAAACCATTACAGTTTTAATACACATTACCCACCATATGCAGAAATTCTCTTGCTGAGGTTCTGCTCCTCTTTTGTGGTTACTCTACAAGTATATCTCTACCAAAGAAAAGAACCGTGCTGCTACCATAGATCCAGTCAGAGATTACCATTCTAATGAGGTACTTAGAGGTCTAGAGGGTTTAGTCAATAAGCTATCCTTCTTAGACATTTCACCTGCAAAAGGTATTTAATCTCAAGCCCACTCTGAGAAGTGGGATTGGTTTTACACATTCACTTTTTATCATGACAATAAATGCCTTAAAACCATGAACTGCCTCTTTTCATTGGGATCTGCCTTGGGGAGCCATGGAGAAGGCCTTTGTCTAGAGAGTTGCTTTCTAATCTTCTATAGAAGGTCTCTCTGCATTCTGGCAGTCATGACTGCCACCAAGCCCAAGCCTGCAGTCAAGCCAAGGACTCTACCAGTGAGACCAGCCAAAGCTCCCTTCTCCCACATCCAGCCCCAGGCTAGATCCAGCCCACAGGCCCAGATTCCATCCTCAGCTCTTCCTTGACTTCCATCAGTGCCTGGGTGTTCAAGATCCTGGGAAGTCCACAGACCAGGTCTCTTTACAGGCCAGTGGACCCCTAGCCAGCTCTGGCTGTTTAATGCCTCAGACTGCTCTTCCCCACCCCTGAGAGGTCTCTGAGGTTTCCTTACAGCCCAACACCTACCTGGAGACAGTGTGGGGTAAGGACCATCAAATTTCCTGCATCCTACCTCACTGGGCAACCATACCTTGTGGCAGAAAGGATGTGGGACCCATAACCCTACACACATTGGATGGAGAAACTAAGATATTATTTGACAAAACCAAATTTAATATCTATCCATAAATCCAGTCCTACTTAAGGAAAATGCTCAAAAGAGAGTGTTAACTACACCAATGACAACACAAAAAATAAATAATCTCACACCAACAAAACTAGAAGAAGAGAAGGACACACCAACATAACAATCATTGATCATTAATGTATCTCAATATAAATGGACTTAATTCCCAATAAAACTATATAAGCTAACAGAATGGATGTGAAAATAGGATCCATATTTTTCTGCTGCATAGAAGAATCACACTCCAGAATCAAAGTTAGATATTACCTCAGCGTAAAGGATGTAAAAAAAAAATATTTTTCAAGCAAATGTATCCATGAAGCAAGCTGGTATAGCCATTCTAATATATATATATATATTATATGACTTCAAGCAAAATCTAATCAAAAGATATGGGGGCGAGGGGAGATTGCTTCATACCAATCAAAAGAAAAATCCACCAAGTTGACATCTCAACTCTGAACATGTAATTTTCAAACACAAGTGCCCCAATTGGTAAAAAAAAAAAAAAAAAAAAAGCATTAGTAAGCTTAAATCACATATCAAATCCCACACAGTCCCATACATTAATAGTATGAGAGTTCCACACTCCACTCTCACCAATGGAGAGTTCACCCAGCTAAAAACTGGATACATACACACACACACACACACACACACACACACACACACACACACACCTTTCTCTCAGCATCTCACAAATCATTCTCAAAAACTGATTACATACTTGGTCACAAAACAAATGTGAACAGATACTATAAAACTGAAACATTCCATTGTATTTTATCAGACCACTACAGATTAAAACTGGATTTCAAAAATGAAAGCAACAAAAAGCCTCCAAACTCATGGAAAATAAATGAGTCTCTAATCAACAACCATTGAGTCCTGGCAAAAAGTAAGAAAGAAATTTAAGACTTCTCAGAACTCAGTGAAAGTTAATCCACAGTATACCCCATTTTATGGGACACAATGAAAATGGTGCTAAGAGAAAAGTTCATAGTCCTAAATGCCTTCATAAAGAAATTAGGGAGATCTCATACTACTGACTCTATAGCACACATGAAAACTCTAGCACAAAAGAAGCATACACACACAAGGAAGTAAAGGGCAGGAAATATTCAAACTCATGGAAGAAATCAATAAAATAAAATAAAATAAAATAAAATAAAGATCAATAAAACAAAGAGTTGGTTCTTTGAGAAAATTAGTAAGATAGACAAACCCTTATACACACTAAAATGTAGAGAAAGAATATCCAAATTAACTAAATAAGCAACAAATGGGAATTTTAAAAAAGGCATACAGGAAATTCAAAGATCATTAAGTGATATTTTAAAATGCTATACTCCACCAAGTTTAAGAATATAAAATAAATTAAATAATATTTTGATAGATATCACTTAGTAAAGTTAAATAAATATTAGATAAATGTTTTAAAGAGACCTGTAAGAACTAAACCATTAGAAATAGAAATTAAAAGTCTTTCACCAAAAGAAAAAAACAAAAACAAAAATAAACAAACAAGCAAAAAAACCAGAGTCAAGGACCAGATAATTCTAATGCAGGATTCTACCTTTTCAAAGAAAAGTTAGTGCCAGTACTTCTAAAACTATTACACAAATTAAAAGTAAACATTGCCAAATTTATTTTTGAGGTCCTAGTCACTCTGATACCTAAACCAAACAAACTCAATAAAGAAAGAGAATTTTTGATCATTTTCCCTCATGAACATTGATCAAATGTGCTCAATAAAACACTCACAAACCAAACCCAACACATCAAAAATATCATCCACCATTATCAAGTAAGTTTCATCTCAGGGATATAAGGATAATTTGACATAAGAAAATCTGTTAATTTACTCCATGAAAAAAAAACTGAAAAAAAAAAAAACAAATACATAATTACCTCATTAGATGCTGGAAAAGTATTTAATAAAATCCAACACCTCATTTTGATAAAAGTCTTGGAGAGATCAGAGATACTAGGACTCTATACAAAGACAATAAAGTCAAAATACACTAAACTGATAACCAACATCAAATTAAATGGAGAGAAAATCAAGGCAATTTTACTAAATTAAGGAACAAGACAAGGCTCTCCATTTTTGCCAAATCTTCTCAAGATAGAATTTGAAGTTCTAGGTAGAGCAATAGGACAACTAAAATATTTCAAGGGGTTATGAATTTGAAAGAAACATCAAATTCGTTATTTGCACATGATATGATAGTATACATAAGCATCCCCAAAAATTCTACCAGGGAACTCATACAGCTAAAAAATACCTTCAAAGAGGTAGATGAATACAGAACTTACTAGAAAAAACAATTCTTTCATATACAAATGATAAAAAGGCTACAAATAAAACTGGAGAAGCAATACCCTTCAAAATAGCTATAAATAATATGTAGTATCTTGTAACTCTAAACTAGTAAGTGAAAAATCTACATGTCAAGAACTTCACTTATTTAATGAAGAAAATTGGCAATGATATCAGAAGATGGAAAGATCTCCCATGTTCATGTATCAGTATGACTAACAGTAAAATTGGCTATCTTACAAAAAGCAATGTACAGATTCTATACAATCTCCATAAAAAATACAATTCTTTACAGAACTTGAAAAGAGAATACTGAACTTCATATGGAAAAATAAAATCCCCAGAATAGCTGAAACCATCCTGTACAACAGAATCCAGAGGTATCTCCATCCCCATCTCTGATTTCAAGGTCTACTCCAGGAATATAGTAATAATCCCATGACACAAGGATATCTGACATATCTGACCATATCTGACAGAGGGATAATTTCTAAATTATATAAAAAAGTCAAGAACTACACAACCAGAAACTAAATAAATGATTTGAAAAATGAGATGTACATATAAACAGGATTCTTTAATGAAGAATCTGAAATAGGCCAGAAGCACTGAAAAACTGTCAAACTCAGTCATCAGGGAAATGCAAATCAATATAACTCTGATATACCACCTTATATCTGTCAGAATGACTAAGATCAAACACAAAGTGACAACTTATGCTCATGAGGATGTAGGTCAAGAATAACATTTGTAAAGTTTTAGAGACACTTTGGAATCAGTATAGTGGTTTCTTAGAAAAATTGAATTTGGAATAAGTCTACCTCAAGACACATGTTTACCACTTCTAGACAATGCCCAAAGGATACTCCATCATACCTATGGATACTTGCTCACTATGTACATAGCAGCTTTATTCATAATAGTCTCAAACTGAAAACAGCCTATATACCCCTCAACTAAAGAATGGTTAAACAAAATACATTGCATTTTTACAGTAGAGTATTACTAAGCTATTTGAAAAGAGACATTATAAAATTTGCATACAAATTGATGGATTACATCCTGAGTGAGGTAACCAAGCTTGGAAAGGGCAAATATGGTATATAGTGATGTATAAGTGAAAATTAGCTGTAATGTAAAGGATAGTCAAGCTACAATCCATAGACCCAGAGAAATGCAGAGGTGGGGTGGAGTACTCAAACTCAGTCACTAAAATAAAGTGGCAACCTATAGAATGGAAAAAGATTTTTACCAAGTCCACATCCAGTAGATGACTAATATCCAAAATTTATAAAGAACTCAAAAAACTAGACATCAAAACAAACAAATGGAAAAGAATTAAATATTCGAAGCAAAAAGTGGGTTACAGTTCAAAATAGAGAATTCTCAATAAAAGAATCTTAAATGGTTGGGAAACACTTAAAGAAGTGTTTAACATCCTTAGCCATCAGAAAAACACAAATCAAAATTACTTTGAGATGCCATCTTATACAAGTCAGGATGACTAAGATCAACAACACTGGTGACAGCTCCTTCTCGTAAGGCTGTAGAGAAAGAGGATCACTCCTCCATTTCTAGTAGGATTGCAAACTTGTGCAGTCACTATGGAAAACTATAGGGCCAGATTCCAGATGACAGCTCTGCCTCCAATCACACAGAACCCAGAGGAAGCCAGGCTCCCAGGAGCTCTAACCTGGGCAGTATCTTAGGTAAGCAGACAGCAATGCTCATCCCAAACAGGGAGTAACTGAGACCCACAAGGACCTAGGAAGTCACCCCTGGCCTGGAGCACTGGTTCCTTTCAGTCTGGGCCAAAGCACTGAGCAGATCTTGGGCAGCAGCGCTGCCCACAATCTCTAAGAACCCAGAGAAAGTGGGGCTCCCACAGCTCTAACCTGGGCAGTATCCTGTCTACACTGAGCAGATCTTGGGCTCCAGCTCTTACCCTAGTAGTTACACCCACCCCAAATAGACTTGACCAGAAAAAAAATATGTTATATCACATAATAATCAAAACACCAAATGCACAAAACAAAGAAAGAATATTAAAAGCAGTAAGGGAAAAGGGTCAAGTAATATGTAATTGAGGACCTATCAGAATTACACTAGACTTCTCACCAGAGACTATAAAAGCCAGAAGATCCTAGACAGATGTCATACTGACCCTAAGAGAACACAATGCCAGCAAAGGCTATTATACCCAGCAAAGCTCTCCATTACCATGAATAGAGAAACCAAGGTATTCCATGACAAAACCAAATTTACAAAATATTATTCTACAAACTCAGCACTACAAATTATAATAGCAGAAAAATTCCAATACAAGGAGGAAAATTATACCCTAGAAAGAGCAAGAAAGTAATCTTCCAACAAATCCAAAAGAAGACAGTCACACAAACAATGCCACCGCTAGTAACAAAACTAACAGGAAGCAACAATCTCCTCTCCTTAGTATCTCTTAACATCAATGGACTCAATTCCCCAATAAAAACACATAGACTAATAAAAACACATGGATACATAAACAGAATCCAGTATTTTGCTGCATACAGGAAATGAACCTCACTGACAAAGACAGACACTACCTTAGAGTAAAAGGCTGGAAAAGAATTTTTTAAGCAAATGGTCCTAAGAAACAAGCTGGAGTAACCATTCTAATATTAAATAAAATCTACTTTCAACTTAAAGCTATCAAAAAAGGATAAGGAAGGACATTTCATAGTCATCAAAGGAAAAGTCAACCAACATGAACTCTCAATTCTGAACATCTATGCACCAAATGCAAGAGCACTCACTTTCATAAAAAAACTTTACTAAAGCTCAAAGCACACATTACACCTCACACAATAATAGTGGTAGACTTCAACACCCCACTCTCAGAGATGGACAGATCATGGAAACAGAAACTAAACAGAGACACAGAGAAACTAACAGAAGTTCTAAAACAAATGGATTTCACAGATATATGTAGAATATTTCATTCTAACACAAAAGAATATACCTTTCTCTCAACACCTCATGGTACCTTCTCCAAAATAGACCACATAATTGGTCACAAAACATGCCTCAACAGATAAAAGATAATTGAAGTAATCGCATTCATCCTATTGGAAAGCCCACATTCATGTGGAAACTGAACAACAGTCTACTCAATGATAATGTGGTCAGTGAAGAAATAAAGAAAAAAATTAAAGATCTTTAAAATTTTAATGCAAATGAAGATACATCATACCAAAATTTATGAGACACAATAAAAGCAGTGCTAAGAGGAAAACTCATAGCTCTAAGTGATTACAAAAAAAAAAAAAAAAGTAGAGAAAGCAGACACTAGCAAATTGACAACACACCTGAAAGCTCTAGAAAAAAAGGAAGCAAACACACCAAGAAGGAGTGAATGGTAAAAAAAATAATTAAACTCAGGGCTGAAATCAACCAAGTGGAAACAAAGAGAACTATACAAAGAATCAATAAAACCAGGAACTGGTTCTTTGAGAAAATCAACAAGATAGATAAACCCTTAGCCAGACTAATTGGAAGGTAGAGAGAAAGTATCCAAATTAGTAAAATCAGAACTGAAAAGGGTGACATAACTACAGAAAATGAGGAAATTAAAAAAATTCATCAGATCTTACTACTAAAGCCTATACTCAACAAAGTTGGAAAATCTGGATAAAATGGACAATTTTCTAGACAAATACAAGTTAACAATGTTAAATCAGGCCCAGATTAACTATCTAAACAATCTTGTAACCCCAAAAGAAATAGAAGCAATAATTAAAAGTATCCCCACCAAAAAAAAAGAAAAAAAAATTCAGGGACCAGATAGTTTTAATGCAGAGTTCTATCAGTCCTTTCTTCAAAAAAGTCTTAATACCAATTCTCTATAAACTGTTCAACAAAATAGAAACAGAAGGAACACTACACTATTCATGCTATAAAGCCACAATTATGCTCATACCTAAACCACACAAAGGCCAACAAAGAAAGAGAACTTCAGACCAATCTCCCTTATGAATATCAAGCCAAAAATACTCAACAAAATTCTGGTAAACCAAGTTCAAAAACATATCAAAACAATTATCCATCATGATCAAGTAGGTGTTATCCCAGGAATGCAGGAATGGTTCAATATATGGAAATCCATCAGTGTAATGCACTATATAAACAGAGTAAAAGAAAAAAAAAAACCAACATGATCATCTCACTAGATGCTGAGAAAGCATTTGACAAAATTCCAAACCACTTCATGATAAAAGCCTTGGAAATATCAGGAATCCAAGGCATATACCTAAACATAGTAAAAGCAATATAGAGCAAATGAGCAGCCAACATCAAACTAAATGGAGAGAAACTTAAAGCAATCCCAATAAAATTGGGGACTAGACAAGGTTGTCAACTCTCTCTCTACCTATTCAATATAGTACTAGAATTCATAACCAGAGCAATTAGTCAACAAAAGGAGGTCAAAGGGATACAAATTGGAAAGGAATGAGTCAAAAATTTCACTATTTGCAGATGATATGATAGTATACTTAAGTGACCCCAAAACCTCCACCAGAGAACTCCTAAACCTGATAAACAACTTTAGCAAGGTAGCTGAATACAAAATTTACTCAAATAAATGAGTAGCCTTCTTCTACTCAAAAGATAAACAAGCTGAGAAAAAATTAATGAAACTACACACTTCACAATAGTCACAAATAATATAAAAAAACCTTGTTGTGACTCTAACCAAGCCAGTAAAAGATCTGTATGACAAGAACTTCAAGTCCCTGAAGAAAGAAATCAAAGCAGATATCAGGAGATGGAAATATTTGTCATGGCCATGGCTTGAAAGGAATAATATAGCAAAAATGTCTATCTTGCCAAGAGCAATCTACAGATTTAATACAATCCCCATCTATATTACCCCATAATTCTTCATAGAGTTAGAAATACAAATTCTCACATTCATTTGTAATAACAAAAAAAAAAAAAGAACAGAATAACAAAAACTATTCTCAAGAATAAAAGAACTGGGGATATAATCATCCTTGACTTCAAGCTTTACTTCAAAGAAACAGTGATAAAAACTGCATAGTATTGGTATAGAGACAGGCAGAAAAATCAACAGAATACAATAGAAGACCCAGAAATGAACCCCCATACTTATGGTCACTTGATCTTTGACAAAGGAGATAAATCCATTCAGTATAAGTATAGCATTTTGCCTAAATGGTGCTGACTCAACTGGAGGTCAGCATATAGGATGCAAATTGATCCATTCTTATCTCATTGTACAAAGCTCAAGTCCAAGTGAATCAAGAAACTCCACATAAAAAAAGCAACACTGAAACTAGTAGAAGAAAAATTGCAGAAAAGCGTCAAACACATGGGCACATGAGAAAAGTTCCTGAACAGAACACCAATGGCTTATGCTATAGATCAAGAATTAACAAATGGGACCTTATAAAACAGCAAAGCTTTTATAAAGCAAAGGACACCTTCATTAGGACAAAGTGGCAACCAACAGATTGGGAAAATATCTTTTCCAAATCTACATCTGGTAGAGAGATCATATCCAATGTATACAAAGGACTGAAGAAATCAGAATCTAAAAAAATCAAATAACCCTATTAAAAATGGGGTACAGAGCTAAACAAAGAATTCTCAACTAAGGAAACTCAAGTGGCCAAGAAGCACCTAAAGAAGTGTTCAACATCCTTATTCATCAGGAAAATGCAAATCAAAACAACCCTGAGATTCCACCTCACACCAGTCAGAATAGTTAAGGTCAAAAACTCAAGTGACAGCAAATGCTGGCAAGAATGTGGAGAAAGAGGAACACTCCTCCATTGTGGGTAGGACTGTAAGCTGGTACAACTACTATGGAAAGCAGTCTGCTGGTTCCTCAGAAAATTGAACACAGTATTATCTGAGGACCCAGCTATATCACTCCTGGGCATATACTCAAAAGATGTTTCAACATACAACACAAACACATGCTCCACTACCTTTATAGGAGGCTTATTTAGAATATCCAGAAGCTGGAAAGAATGCAGATGTCCTTCAACAGAAGAATGGATACAGAAAATGTGGTACATTTACACAACGGAGTACTACTTAGCTATTAAAAACAATTAGTTCATGAAATTCTTAGGCAAATGGATGGAACTGAAAAATATCATCCTGAGTGAGGTAACCATATCACAAAAAAACACACATGTTATGCACTCACTGATAAGTGGATATTAGCCAAAAGGCTCACAATACCTAAGATACAATGCACAGACCATATGAGGGAAGTCCAAAGTGTGGGTGCTTTGGTTCTCCTTAGAAGGAGTAGTAAAATATTCAACCAGAGCTCCCAGGGTCTAAATCTTCAGCCTAGGAACACAAAAGGATGGATTCATGGCTCCACCTATATAGGTAGATGAGGATGGCCTTGTCACCCATCAGTGGAAGAGCAGGGCCTTGATTTCTGAAAGTTTGAATTCTCTAGTGTTGGGGAATTCGAGAGCAAGGAGGCTGGATAGGGTGGATGGTGTGGGCACACCTTGTAGGAGCAAGGGGGATAGTATAAGGAGTTTTGGGGGGAATGGGAGAGGAATAACCTGGCATGTCTGTTATGGGGGTCTATTAACCAGCTTTTGTCTTACTGCCCTGAGAATTCAAAAACCTTGATTCACTGAAAAAAGCTTGAAAGTGCTGAAAAAAGCGAGTTAGGCTTTAAGCAGAGGCTAGAGCTTAACAGGCTTGATTATTGCTTGTATAACAGCTTTAATTTCATTAATTGTTTGTACCACTGCTTCTGCAATAGCATTGACACAAGGAGTTAAGACAACTATTTTTGTTGACCACCTAGCCAAAAAAAATGTTACTAATGTTTTGAGTATACAAAAGGGTTTATATAGGTATCTGGAACAACGAATGATGGTCTATAACCTATTAAAATTATCTGAAAGAGGTTCAGGGGTCAGAGTTAGGAGACATCCCATATGTCATGACAAGTACCATTGGAGTAGTGTTACTTCTAAAATTTACAATGATTGTCATTATAATTACAAAAATGTTTAAAGACACCTGTAGTGTATTGGGCATAATCCTAAAACCTCTCTGGGTGTGTTAACTTTGCATAGTGAAATTATGACTTATGAAAAATGAATATGAATTTAAAGAATGCTGCTCTGTTGAGCTTTGATGCTGCAGATAATGCCAATAAAATTATCTATGACCTGAGCTCAGTATTTCCAACTTGGTCAAATTTCAGGAATGGCATGTATTGATTGATCAGGCTAGCCCTTCTTGTCCTGGGAATATTTTATTTCTGCCCATCATGTTAAAGCTTGTCTCTAACTACATCAACAGGCTGGCAGCCAAAGTACATGACTTGAAACTAATAATGGGACCCCAGACAGAGTTATTGATTTAGCTGGCTGACAAGCCAAGGACTGGTAAGCTTCTGCACAGAGCCTTACGAACCTGAGACGTACTTGCATTGCTTTTCATAATGCATATTCCATGATGGGTAAGAAAGGCATTATTTTCAAAATTACCTAAGACAGGCTCAGTCTCGCTAATGAAATAAAAAAGGGGGAGAGAGGTGGTGAGCCTTTGGGGCTGCTTGGCGAAAATCTGACATGGTCCAAGAACAAGGAAATGGGCTGCTTGGCATGAATCTGACGTAGGCCAAGGACAATGAAGTGGCCTTCAGGCAGGAATCTGATATTATGCTAAAACAAAGAAATAATTTCAGGTAGGAATCTAAATCTTGGGCTACAACAAAGAAGTAATTTCAGGCAAGAATCTAAATATTAAGCTAAAACAAAGAAATAATTTTAGAGAGGAATCTAAATTTTAGGTAGAACAAGGAAGTAGGCTTCATACATGAAAATGACCTTAGGCTAGGACAGGGACGTAGGCTCAGATACTTTGGTCATCCTGATAAACCTTTAGAAACAGTGATTATGGGAGTGTTCACATAACTTGATTTAATGCCTTGTTTTTTCTTTGACTATTTGTGTTTATTACATTGCTTGTTCCTTGACTATTTGCATCTATTTTATTGCTAGACTCTCAACGTAGAACTGTTCTTAATACATGCATGTAATCAAAATGGTATAAAAGCATAAAGGAAGAGGGAATATAGTATGGGGGTTCTAGAGAGGGGAAATGGGGAAAGAGGATGACATCTGTATTGTAAATAAATAAAATATCCAATAAACAACACACCAAAGTTAAAAGACAATGAATTTTACATTTGATGGTACAAACCTGTAATCCCAGTTCTTAGTCAGAAGAATTGCTATAAATTTGAGGGCAGCCTTGACAGATAGTGAGTTCCAGGTTGGCCTGAAGGATGGTGTTGGGACAAATAAAACAGAGAAATTTCATCCTAACAAAGAAGACAACAATTAGAAGCTATGTTCTAGAAAATTAAAAAACAAAATATAAAAACTATTTTCCAATCATGCTTCTAATATGACAGCATCTTACTTTTCTTAATATCCTAATGTGGGTTGAACCACAAGAAAACAGTATGATGTTTAAAATAGGATATGTGCCAGAAATGTCTTTTTCCCAAATGATGTATAAGTTTTTATCAATTTGGAGAAAAAGTTTAAATCAGTAATCAACAAATTCAATTAAAACAGTGATGTAGTAGTCACTATGACTAGTACGTAAAAAAATTTGAGGTAGAGAATAAACAAAAGGGTGGAGCAAATGAAAGTCTTGTATGTGGTATTAGAGATGCAAATGAGTATGGTCACTATGAAAACATCATATGCATTTTCTAAACAATGAAGTATTTAAAATTTTTCTCAGGCTATTAAACATAAATAGATTTCATAAACTAAGAATTTTGTTTTTCCCAGAGACATGCAAACAATCATCTATTGACTGCAAATTGGACAGGGATGTGTGTACAAGATCTAATTTCAACAAAGTTCAACTTGGGAAGACAAAGAGCATGTGGGGATCACATACAGAGCACCGACGAGCTGCTACTTACAAGTGACTTCAATGTAGCTGCAACACAGGAAATTTTCATCACACCATGAATAAATATTTTCCTATACCTGCACAGATGGAATAACCCTTCAATTAGCTTTCAACCAGTTAACATATACTAGCACCTCTTGAAACAGTGGGTCCAAAATCCATTAGGATAGCATTATATTTGACTGAATGTGAAGTAAAGGCAAGAGTGGTTCGGACCTCACATGAGTATCCTGTGACCTTCCCCCACCACTGCCATTGCTATGTCCATTATGGACATCATCAAGCAACTGGCATCTTCTTGAGGATCTCATGCATATAGTCACAGCTCTTTTGATGTAGGTGATAACTGATATGCTCAGAGAATGTCACGTTACTAAGTCTATTTTGGATATTTAGTCAAAAGAATAAAACCCAGTGTGTCAAAGATACACATTCAGTTCCTCTTATTGTCTTATTATTCATAATAGAACAAAATAGATTAAACTTAAACATATATCAATGAATACAAGGAAACAAATTTAGAAGCTTCTTTGTATTTCAGGTTGAGAAAATTAAATAATTTAACACTTGTTCAAAATACAGAAATCAAATGTCTATGAGCTGTACAGCCCAAATTGGAAGATCTACAACACAACGCTTATACCTAAAGCTGAGAGACTATAATGGCAAAAGGAGCAAAAGATTGTAAGGGCCAGAGGACCAGGATATTTATTATGAGATACTATATTTTTATATGACAAAGATGCTCCATGAATAAAATCTCAACAATTTGGTAATATAAACAAAGACAGAAGTATGAAAACATTAGCATGCTGACATATATATGAGAATTTTCACAGGGAATGATGCCTATATGAGGACCTATAGATAATAAACACTTTTTAAGGACTAGTACATGATATAAAGCCTATCACATTCTGCTAACATAGCCAAGAACTTGGTACTAAGGAGAACATAGGCATAGGGGAAAACTTAATACTATTATTTTGCAAAAGGTACAAAGAAATAACATTACTCATAGTTGCATACTTCTATACTCATAGGTTAGAGCCTTAGTCCACTGATAACAGAGAAGTTTTTCTTGCAGTAACTGAGAAATAAAACAGAAGTCTAAAACTAGACAGTGTCCTGAGAGAGAGAAACTTGGGAACACATATTTCTACTAATTTTATAAACATAAGCAAGCCTGCTAATAAATATTTAGGTTTGAATTCAATTTTAAAAGTTTGGGACAAAAATTGTTAGAATTCTCTGATGTACTGATATATGGACACATGTCAGTAATAACATGAATGGTAATTGGCAGCTTTTATACTGAAATTGTTAGCTAATTCATGTTTGATGTCTAGTTAAATTAATTGCTATCTATGTAGTTTAACAAGCATGCATTACCTAGTCCAACTTAATTGATTTCTTAATAAAAACTTATAAACACTCTGTGAAATTGACACTTGAGACAATGGTTACAATGCTGTCTAGAAGCAGATAACACTCAAAAAAAATGGTACTTGACTTACTCATATCACAAGCATTTGTAGATCATTTGTTTATTCTAGTGTATGTGTACTTGATCTAGAGAAATGAAGACTGCTGTGTTCCTGCTCTAAGAAAAAAAAAACAAGGTAGTTCATTGTACCAATATATTTTATTGTGTGATTAAAATTTTAAATTTGATTGTATATGTATTTGAGAGAGTATTTTCAAAATACTTTAATGCAAATATATACTACTTTTAATTTATATTGTTATAGTTGCTTAACTAAGCAAGACTAAAAACACCAAAACTATCTTATTTTATTTTTTCAAATTTGTTTTACAATAGTATTCAGTGTTATTAATTAAAAATAAGTTTTGATTATATGCATTTATATTTTTCTTTTAAATCTTATTAATTTCTTATTGATTAAAGTTACAAATAAGTTACAGCAGACCTATTCAATAAAGAATTCATGAATATGGGTATAATTATAAACTATCAAATTAATTCACTATTGTTGTATTATAAATAATATTTTAATGTGTTTGTCGTAATTTCAGTTCTCTACAAGTGAAGGTTATGTACTGCACCTTTTTCTCTCTTTTCCAACGATATCTGTGATGACCACTCTTGAGTGTTAACTGGACTGGGTCAGATGTCAGCTAAGGTGAGGTCAATGAGGGCATTTCTGCAAGGATCAACCAATAGGAGATAACTCTTCTGCTTGGCAAGCATCATTCTGTAGGAGCTTTGATTTGAGGAGCTCCAAGAAATTAAGGTACTAGGTGCTAAGATTATAGCAATTAGTATTCTCCAGGGATGAGCTTTCAGGTTTGATATTTTTTGTCCTATGTGCTTAGTATTTTTATTTTTACATGGTAAGTGAACTTTTATTTATGGTCAAATTGACTTGGTATATTGGATGCTTCTGTTCTTTTATAGGCATCTCCTTTAGTTTAGGAAACTTTTCTTATATAATTAAAAAATATTTTCTAGGCTTTAGTTCTGGTATTCTTCTCCTCCTATTCCTATTATTCTTAGCTTCTGTCTTTTTAATATTGATGGTAATTTTCTAAATGGTTTATGTCAGGAACTTTTTAGGTTATACATTTTTTGAGTGGGATATCTTTTTCTTTGATTCTATCTGCAATGTATGAGTTATCTCTTCTATCTCCTTTGTTCTGTTGGGGATGCTTACCTCTGTATTTCCCATTCACATTCCTAAGGTTTTCTTTTCCAGAATTCTGCAGTTTGTGTCTTCTTTATTGCTTCTAATTCCATTTTCAAATCTTGAATCACGTCCTTCAACTGTTTGTGTTTTCCTTTCTTTCTTTAAGGGATTTATTTATTTTCTCCTACTGTCTTTTTCTGTTTTTGTTTGAAATGGATTTTTTTCATTTGCTTCAATTATTTGTTTGTCTTTACACAGATTTATTTTAGGGATTCATTCATTTCCTCTTTAAGGACCTCTGTCATCTTCATGTAGTTGATTTTATGGTCATTTTTGTAATTCATCTATGTTTAAATATTCAAGGCTTCTTCTAGTAGAATAGCTATGCTCTGATGGGGATATATTGCTCTGGCTATTATTGATTGTGTTCTTATATTGATATCTATAAATCTGTCTTTGGGGTGTTTATAGTTCTAGATGGTGATATCTGGGTTTGTCTTCATCTCGTGAATGTTTTCTTCCTTGGTTTCTGTTTCTTCTCTAGATTTGCAGAATTTGTTGGATATGTGTTGCTTGTTTTACTGACTTGCTTGTCTGGTAAGGAATGCTTACTGGTGTTGAAGGCTAGGTGATAGGGAGGCCAGTAGATGATAGTCAGTTGTAGTGGTAAAGCCCCTCAGGATTGTTTCTGGAGAACAGAAAGAGGAGAAGTTCCATTGCCAGCCTACTTAATAATTTAGTAGTGTTGGGCCATGGTTAGCATGCATTTTCTGGCCAAGCTGGTGTCCAGGATAGAGTGATGAGTTACTGAGGGGATTCTAGGCAGGAATGGTCTGAGTGATCCACAGGAGGAATGTGCAGGAGAGGAGTGTGTACCTGGTAATCTCTTACATTACTAGGAGTGACTCTGAGATTTGCTTCTGTAGGAACAAAGGAAGTCTATAAAAGAAGTCTTAAGCTATACATTTATACAGACAGTGTGCCACAAAGTATTAAAAACATTGTGTCTTTTTCTGCTTTCTTTTGAAATCTTTAAGAGTTTCTGAACAAACAGATGGTAACTCAAACATGTAACAATCACAGAAGATCATTGAAAGTCTAGAGAATTGTTTATCACCTGGAGCCATCTTTAGTGCTAGAATCATGTTAGAATGTAGTTACCTAGCTGTGTGTCAGTTCATGAGACTTCAAGCTGTTCTCAAAGAGTAAGAATTTCATTTCATTCTAATTTCAAATGACAGCTTTTGGTAAATGCTCTGGTGTGATATACAGACTGAGTTGAAGATATGATGAACATGCTCATTACATATACTATTTTGAGGAGAAATATCAGTCCAATGAAGCATTTGGCATGCCTCAAATTTTATCATTCACACTATAAAGCATGTGAATTAAAAAATTACTAATATAAAACATCCTGGAAGTCAACATCAATATTAAAAAGACAGACGCTAAGAATGATAGGAATAGAAGGAGAATACAGATCTAAATCCTAGAAAATATTTTTTTAAATTATCTGAATAAAATTTCCTAAACTAAATGAGATGCCTGTAAAATAATAGAATCATACAATATACCAAGTCTATTGGACCAGAAAAGAAAGTTGACTTATCATGTAATAATCAAAATATTAAGCATACAGGACAAAGAATATCAAACCTGAAAGCAAAAATGACTAAGTAATATATAAAAGTTGACCTACTTGAATTACACCTAACTTCTCAACAAAGATTTTACATGTTATGTAGACTGTGAAGTATGTCCTGCAGACTCTAAAAGAACATAGGTGCTCGCCCAGATTACCATATTCAGCAAAACTTTCAGTCAACAAAGATGGAGAAAACAAAATATTCCACGATAAAGCCAAATTTAAAGAATATCTATCTACACAATAAGTCTGAAGGAGGTGCTGAAAGAAAAATTCTTTCAAAGTTGCTTAACTACTCCCAAGAAACACGGAAAATAAATACTATATTAAAACTAAAAGAAGAAAACAAGTACACACAAAAGACCACCACCACCACTAGTAGCACTACCAGTACCACCACTATCATAAACAGAATAATAAGAATTAACAATCATGAATCATTGATATTTTTCGAAATCAATGGCCTCAATTCTCCAATAAAAAGACACAGATTAATAGAATGAATGGGGAAATAATAAGCCAGGAGTACACACTAGATAAAAGAGTGCATGTACAAAAAATAGTATTTATCACCCTGTACAAAACTCAAAACACATGTGGACCAAAGATATCAACATAAAACAAGATATGTCTAACCTGACAGAAGAAGGAGTGGTGAATAGCCTTGAATGCATTAATACAGGAAATAACTTTCTGAGTAGAAGAGAAATAGTTTGATGACTAAGTTCATCAGTTAATAAATAGACCTCCATGACATTGAAGTTTTTATAAAGGAAAGAACACAGTCAAGTGGACAAAGTTCCTTCAGAACAGGAAATGATTTTTACTAACTTTATATTTGATAGTCGATAGAGAGGGTTTTTTTGTGTGGGGGGGGTGGGAAGAAAAGAGTTGATTTTATCTTCTAGCTATGGGTTTATCACTGAGTAAAACCAGTATCAAAACTCAGGGCAGTGAACTGGAAGCAATCTTACTGGCTTGCACTTCATGGCTTGCTCACTTACTGTTTTTGCTTTTTACATTGGTTATTATATTTATTTATATTTAAAATGTCACCATTCCTGGTCTTCCCTCCACAAATCTCCCATATTATCTTCTATCTCTGTTGCCTTTAAGAGTGACCACTGACCACTTTTTTTTAAGAGTGACCCACCTACCCACTCCCACCTCACCCATCTAGTATCCTTCTATGCTGGGGCAACAAGTCTCCATAGGACCAAGGGCCTCCTTGCTCCTTGACTCTAAATAAGAGTGTCTTCTGCTACATACATAGGAGAGAAAGAGACCCACCTATGTATATTCTTTTGTTGGTTGTTTAGTCCCTGGGAGTTTTAAGGGGTCTGGTTAGTTGATATTGCTGTTCTTCTTGTGGAGTTGTAATCCTCTTCAGCTCCTATAATCCTTCTAACTCTTCCACTGGGGTCACAGAGCTCAATCCAATGGTTGATTGTGAATATCTGCCTTTGTCTTAGTCAGATGCTAGTGGAGTCTCTCAGAGGACAGCCGTACTAGGATCCCGTGAGCATGCACTACTTGGCATCAGCAATAGTATCCTGGTTTGGTGTTTGTTGACGGTATGGAGACTAACTTTGGGCAGTCTCTGGATAGCCTTTCCTTCAATTTGTGCTCCATTTTTTCCTTGTGTGTTTTCTTTAGACAGGAGCAATTCTGGGTTAAAATTTTTTAGGAAAATTTTGTGGGTGGCTCCTTTCCTCAACTGGAGGCCATGCCTATCTACTGAAGGTGTTCTCTTCAGGTTCTATCTCCCTTCTGTTGGGTATTTCACCTAATGTCATCCCTGTTGGATTATGGGAACCCCATGGTGTCTGGGAGTTTCTAGTGATTTAATCCCCTACCTTGCTTCCTACCTCCCACTGATACATATCTCTATTCATTCTCCTGACCCTTTGAACTTTCCTCCTGTCTCTTTCCATACTGATCCTGCCTCCCTTTTCCCTCCCCCTCCTCTTTCTCTCATAGGTCTCTCTCTTCCTCTACCTCCTGTGATTATTTTGTTTCCCCTTCTAAGTAGGATTGAAACACCCACACTTTGGTCTTCCCTCTTGTCAAGTTTCAAATAATCTTTGAGTATATGGTAGATATTCTGAGATTTTGGAGTAATATCCACTTATCAGTGAGCACATACCATGTGTTTTAGTTGTGGGGTTACCTCACTTAGGATATATTTTCTTTCATTTGTTTTTTGTATATTTTATTTATTTACCTTTCAAATGTTACACTGTTTCCCAGTTTTCTCTCTGAAAATCCCTTATCTCATCCTCCTTCCCCCTGCTTCTATGAGGGTGCTTCCCCACCCACCCACTTCCATCTCCCTGCCCTGGCATTCCCCTACACTGGTGCATCAAGCCATCCCAGGACCAAGGACATCTTCTCCCATTGATGGCTAATGCCATCCTCTGTTACATATGCAGCTGGAGCCTTGAGTCCCTCCATCTGTACCCTTTGGTTAGTGGTTTAGTCCCTGGAAGTTCTGGGGAGGGGGAGTCTGGTTGGTTGATACTGTTGCTCTTCTTATTGGTTGCAATATTTTCTAGTTCCATCCATCTGCCTGAAAAATTCATGAACTTGTCATCTTTTAATAGCTGAGTAACATTCCATTGTGTAAATATACCACATTTTCTTTATCTACTCCTCTGTTGTGGAACATCTGGGATATTTCCAGCTTCTGGCTATTATAAATAAGACCGCTATGTACATAGGGAAGCATGTGTTATTGTTATATGTTGGAACATCTATTGGGTATATCCTCTTCCTGGGTCTGCAGGTAAAACTACTTCCAATTTTCTGAGTAACCACTTGATTGATTTCCAAAGTGATTGTACCAGCTTGCAATCCCACTAGTAATGGAAGAGTATTCCTCTTTCTGTAGATCCTCCCCAGCATCTGCTGTCACCTGAGGTTTTGATCCTGAACATTCTGACTGGTGTAAGGTGTAATCTCGGGGTCATTTTGATTTGCATTTCCCTGATGACTAAGAATGTTGAACATTTCTTTAGGTTCTTCTCAGCCATTCAATTTCCTCAGTTGAGAATTCTTTATCTCTGTATACTATTTATAATAGGGTTATTTAATTCTCTGGAGTCTACCTTCTTGAGTTCTTTGTGTATTTTGTATATTAATCCTTTATAGGATATAGGATTGGTAAAGATCTTTTTCAAATCTGTAGGTGGCTGTTTTATACTATTGACATTGCCCTTTGTGTTACAGAAGCTTTTCAATTTTATGAGGTCCAATTTTTCAATTGTTGATCATAGAGCCTGAGCCATTGGTGTTCTGTTAAGAACATTTCTCCTTGTGTTGATGTGTTTAAGGTTTTTTCCTACTTTCTCTTCTATGAGATTTAGAGTATCTGGTTCCTCATATTTCTAGATGGACCCGACTCCACTTCACACTCCTTGGTCTGGTATACAGAGACATCTGAGTCCAAGTGGGAAACTGCAGACTCTCTGGCTCAGACTTTGCCTTGCTGGTGTATTGTCAGAATCCAGACAACACCAGCAGGGAGTCAGAAGTAGTAATCACAAGGTCCCTACCCTAACAGCTCAGGAATTCCTATGGAAGAAGGAGAAGAAACATTGTAGGAGTCAAAGGGGATAGAGAAAAACAAGAGAACATGGCTCTCTGAATTAATTAATCACGGCTCATATGGGCTCACAGAGACTGAATGTGGCATGCATGTTGACTGTAAGATTTTGTTCCAGGTCCTCTTTATATATGTTATGATTGTTAGCTTGTTGATTTTATGTAATTCCTAGAAGTGGGAGCTGGGTTTTCTGTGAATATTTTTATTGTTTTTGGGACTCTTTCTAGTTCTATTGGGTTGTCATGTCCACTCTCCATATGATGGTGTGAATCTTTGGAAAATGGGAGGTGAAGGAGGTATTAGGAGGAGTAGATGGAGGAGAAACTGTAGTCAGGGTTTATTGTATAAAAAAATTATTTTCAAATGATTGGTAATATCTACAAAGTCAAATATTTTCATATTTTATTAACAATGTGTAATTACATAAAAATTTTCAGTTTGAGAGTCCATTAATAATAACCTTACCTTATTTCACTTATATGTAAAGTAAAATCTTTTGCACAATTTCAATCCTTATAAACCTATAATCACTGACCTGTTCATCAGAATGTGTGCTAACCTCCTAGGTCAAGAATCTATGTTTTATGTAGTTTATAATGAAAGAAAGGTAGTAAGACCAAATACTTCTTGGTTACTTTTATTTTTCGTTACTGATAATTACTATATAACATGACTATGAAATCAAGAGAATTTCACTTTATAAAATTAACATATTTTACAACCAAGACAGAGAAAATGATTATGTTGTCTGATTTATGCTACATAACAAAGGCGATAAAACTTTTTGTAGACATTTATAGTACCTGATATTTTTATTCTGTAGTTTACTGCTTGGAACATTTCATGAAATACTATGAGTGCATAGTGGATTTCAATCTGTAAGTAATAAGTAGCATAAAATGTTATAAAGATTTTAAAGTTAGAATAATATGACTTACATTACATGATTTTTACCTTAATGGTTTCTAAACTACTCTAACATGAAAATGAAGTTGTACATATTTTGTGCAATATTGTCACTTGAATAACATTTTATCTTTATATATTTATATTAAATATATTTACACTTAGTCTTAAATATTAATATCAAAAAAATACTTACAATACAATTGGGGGAAATTCAATGATAGAATAAGAAAGAAAAAAACCTATCTTCCACAAAATGAAAAGTTAGAACCCAGGGCTCTGTCAGAATTACACAGAAATCTTGTAAAAGGCTGATTCCTGAGAGGCCAACCCACAGATTCTTATGAGTTAACTTTTGAATTATTCTATATTTCTCTTTTCAGTAAGTAAATATTTGATGCTTTTATGAGGAAAGTCTCCCACTGTAAAAAAGTAAATTAAGTCATGGAAATTTTAAAATGCTTTGAGTAAAATCAGAAATAATGAGCACATTCTGAGAAACAGGAAACCCTGTGCACATTAGTGTTTTCTTTACTCATAGACAACAGTTATCTTGACACTTTGATATTTCATTTAATGCAAGCATTTAGAACTCATATATTACTGTCAAAATATTCCTTTTGACTTAAGCTGACTCGACAGCTTATCATAATATATAACCTTAACTTATACTTTATTAATACATATTTTATTATGAAACAAGCATATAAAAGGTCATACTATGCAGGAAGAATTTAAAGAGTGTAGCTGAATCTTTTATATGCCAACAATTAATTTAAAGGCATATGTAGTTACCTGAATACTTGACATTCCTTTCCTATTTGTATTTAATTCAGTCCTCTTCACTTTTTCTCAGAGGTATTTGTCACTTTGAAATTGGTGGGTTTTTGGTTTTTTGGGGTTTTTTTTGTATTTTTTTTTGTATTTTTGTTGTTGTTGTTGTTTTGATGAATGAGTCTCCAAATATTTAAAACTAAGGATTTTTTTTTCACATTTATTTGTCACTGATGATCTAGGAGTTCAAGGAGCCCTATACATTGTGCCTCAGTCATACTGTTTTGTCTTTGTGGGAGGTACTTGATATTTGTCAGAAAGCAGCTGCTTACCAAACACTGCAGAAATATTTATACATTTTAATACATTTAAATACATACTATATCAGGTTTCACAGAGTTTTGAAGTATTTGAAATGTTTCTTATTAAAAACAAATTAATCCATTATAATCACCACTAAGCCATTTCCAGATATGAAGAGAAATTACTATGAAAATGCCTAAGAAGTTTATAAGCTATAACATCTCCTTTGATTGTCAAAATTGTAAAATAGCAGAGAGATCAATAAGCCATTATTCAAACTATATGTGATTAGATTTAGAAAGTAGCATAGTGAGATATATCCCAAAGAGACAAATCAGTAAAATTTCATCATATTTACATTTTTTATGTTTCTAAATGATGTGATATAACAAACAACTCCATCTGATTAATTCTATATTAACCTGATGATATGTGCTTATTGCTCTAATGAACTTGATCCTATACACCTATGACACGTATCTATCTTCTAACAGCAGTACAGATTCGTTGTTATTGAGGTGCAGTTGTTTTACAAGGCACAACTGTATGATCATGTTCTTAATGATCTTTTTTTTTCCAAATTAATACACTATACCATGAATATTTGCAACTATGAACTGTAATGTATCTATGCATATGTGTGGTATTTAACTGAGAAATGCACTTTCGTTTAAGTGGCATAATAGTTTGGAGTTGTTTCTAATTAGTACATGAGTATTTACGTTCAGGAAGCTTATGCTTTCCAATAAAAGTTGTATAGACTCATTTACACATACATTATTACTTCTTTAATGGAAGGTAGAATTTACTAGTTCTATAAGATTGACTATATCAAAAACATCTTACATCTTCATTCTCTCTTTCACTCCTGTTCCTCTCTTTCTTTCTTCCTTTTTTTCTTTGTTTTTTTTTTATTATAATTTCTTATCCTACTTAAAGAAGGTATATGTTACTTCTGACTTGAGAATCAATTAAATAGTAAATTGCAAGGTTAATTTATTTCCTAAAAGGCTTTTCTCTGTGTTACTTCCAAAATGTGGTGACTTTATTTCACTTTAAGGAATGGCTTCTTGATCTACTGCTATTTTATAACTCCAATGATTCGAAAAGACATTATACTTCATAACCTTCTTAACAAATCTTCTCAGTAATTTTTCTAACTGTTTTTCTATCCATAAATGTTTTTGAGATTATGTTGGGTTGGACTTATTTTAAATAAGAAATGTCTCAAGTACCCTGAAGTTGTATGTGTAAGATATTACTTTGAAATTAAGTATATGTGGCTGTTGATTCAATTATGAGATCAGGCAAAGAGAGTGACAGACATCCATATCTTTAGTCAGAAATTGAAAAGCAGCCTGATTTCTGATCGAGCACAGATAGAAACCACTAGAGACCCAGCCCTGCAATAGATGGCAGCCATTTCTCCACATTCCCAGACTCCAGGCTCCTGACATGAGTCCTCAGCCCTCCATGGATTTGTGTCTTTCAGTCACATAAGGGCAAGTTCCCTACTAGCCCCTCCACAGGTAGAGAGCATGACTACTGGCCACAGAGCCTCAAGACAGATCTCCTTATTAATGAGGCAGCTAAAGGCCAGAAGGGTGTAGCCAATTCAGCTTTTCTTGCCATACCCTTCTCCCTGCAAAAGATATTTAACCTCAGGTCCACACTGAGAAAACTGGAATACAGTTTGTCATCTACTTTCTGCCATGACAATAAACATCTGAAGTCCGTGGACTGTCTCTTTTCATTGGAATCTACTGTGGGGAACAGAGAAGCAGGCCTTCGCCTACAGAGCTGCCATCTAATCTGCAGAATACCTCTGTGTTCCCAGCCATGGAGACCGCCAACCCAAGCAAGCTGACTTCCGGGACAAGCCACAAACTCTCATCTCTACAGGACATAGTGGGAGCTTCTCAACCCCTCTCCTACTTGGCTGTGGGCCAATCCAGCCTATATGCCCCCACTTTCTAGGCTTTTTCTTGGCTAACAGCAGCATCTGGATGTGCAAGAGCCTGAGAACACGTCGATTCACTGCAACATTTAGGCCCAGGGAATCCCCAAACAACTCCAGTAGTCCTTTGGGGACCTCAGAGTGCATTTCCCCACTCTCTGAATGGGGTCCAGCAGTTTCCCACAGGCCGAAGCCAGCCCTGCACTGGGGTAGAAAGAGTGCAGTCAAACTTCCTGCGACTCTATCTCCTCGAGTGGCCCTAACCCTGTGGCAGAGTAAACACTGGACATACATTAACCCAACAGCGTTTTGGAAATGAGAGCTGATACTAAGAAAACCAGAAAACTTTTTATACAGGATGGACTACTTGCAAATTTATTTATTTATTTATTTATTTATTTATTTATTTATTTATTTGGTAATAGATGGAAGCCAGTATGTAAAATTATAATAAAATGCATAGTTGTTGAGCCGGTCTTTTTTTATTGGACATTTCACTTACATTTCAGATGTTATTCCCTTACACCATTTCCCCCTTTCCCCCATCCCAGTAACCCCTATCCCATTCCCCTTTTTCCGGCTTCCATGAGGATGTGCCCCACACATCCCTACTCCCACCTCCCCACCCTCTCAAATTCCCCCACACTTGCACACACTTGCACTAGGAGTCCAGCATTCAGGGGACCAAGGATCTCCTCTCTCACCTATGCCCAACTAGGCCATCCTCTCTACATATACAGCCTGAGCTGTGGGTTTCTCCTATGTGCTCCCAGGATGGGGGTTTAGACCTTATGTGCTCTGGTTGGTTGGTATTGTTGCTCTCCACATGGGGTCACAAACCCTTTCAGCTCCTTCAGCACCTTCTTTCTAACTCATCCATTGAGAACCCCCTGATCAGTTCAATGGTTAGCTGTGAGCATCCACCTCTGGATATTTCAGACTCTGGCAGGCCTCTAAGAATACAGCTATATCAGGTTCCTATCAGCATGCACTCTCTGACATTGAAGCCAGGTTTTGATGGATACATTCACCAACCACTCCTGAACCTAAGGCTCAGGGAACATTTCAAGGGAAGGGCTAGAAAAATTGTAAGAGCCAGAGGTATTTAAAGACAAGTGCTAAACACTACCTTGCTTCTAATCCCCAGCTTATGGAAGAATTATTTTAAATGCTATGCTGCATTTTAAATACTGTAAATTTTCTCTCAAAAAGAGCCAGATTCAAGTGTGTTGTTTGGGAGGTAAAGGACACAGGCTGAAGTTCCAAAACACAGAAAGAGGAATCAACAGAAGTATGAAGCAGTCTTGCTCTGTTTCTGAATCAATTTTGTAAATTTATTCAAACCTCATGATTAAATTTATTGCGTCAAAAAAGACAGAAAACTATATCCCAGTCAAATGAACTGGTCAATTAAATACCTATCATGTGGGACCAGTGAAGATACATTTGAATTTTCACGTTGAAAGAGAAAACTCTTGACAAAAATGTCCATGGATTTTTAAAAAGTGAATTTATCCATAATTTACCAGAAAACTCAACAAATTTGTTGCTGAAATTGAAGATATTTTATCAATTCACCAAAAAATATTGCATTTCTTGCAACTGACTCACACTCATACATTTTTTCAGATTATGTTTAAAAATGCATCTACTCAATTCTGACATACTAATGAATTAGACTTGCTACTAGTTGATAAAGGTTTTCATTTGAAGTAGGTGATTTTTGATTCTTTTATAGGTTGGTGCATTCCTTATCACACATTTTATGTGATATTGACTTTTATCATATGGACTGTGGGCTTACCCTGAGATCCTTCAAAGTATGAAGTTTGAAACAATTTTATGAAAACTAATATTTCCATGCATAACTACTTTACCAATGGTCTCTAAGATTTGTAATGGTATTTTAAACTTTCAGGAAAGCACTGATTTCTGCTTCTTCATATTATGTCCTCACATAATTTTATATATCTGATTTGGGAGAGATAGGTCCTTGTATTACTGGCATATTTAGTATTCTATTGTTCCTTTAAATTCAGGTACCATGATGCTTTCTTAGCTGAGGAACATGGACTCCTTACTTCACCTGTTACCCTTTAATGTATGACTAGTTTACTAAATCATTTCTGCAGAAATATAATCTTCTTTGGGTGATATAAAACAACTTTGTGATGTAATGTAAAAGTGAATAAACCCTCAGGTTTATTGTAGTAGTGGCTATATATATATTTTAAAGTAACTAAACATGTCATCTTATTATACAAAGGAGTACATCATATAAAGCAATACAAGAGTCATGCTTTCTGAGCTTACTTCATCTTTTTTCATAGGGCATATTCTAAAATAATTAGAATTAATAGCAAAAGAAAACTAGTTCATTTACCATGTTAACTAGATATTGTGTATATCATGATAGCTTCCAAAGTTTCTACCAGCTATATAAAGCCTAGGATAAAATGAGTTTGACTTACCATTTCTAAATAATGTTCACATTGCTATGAATTTTCATCTCTTCAATTAAGGCACTACACAAAACACTACAAGTGTATCCAAGCTTCTTCTAGTCAATCTGTCATCATAGTAAGCATGACTGTCTGCTCTGCTGTTTTTCAGTGCCAGTGTGATATGCTCACACCATCTGTCAGATTCTACTTACAACTTTTCAGGCTCCATCGGTAGTTATGCATTTCTCATTTTTATCATTATAAATCAGTATATTTGTGAAACACCACTGCTTTTTTTGAGGTAATAAATGTACAACTCCTATTGAATTAGGCTCCAGGACTTACATCACTTTTATAATGACTTCCTATGAATTAAGCTTCTAAAAATTATGGACTGACATACTGTAATGAAGTCATTCAATGGAAGGCTTTCATTTTTCAATCATGTAGAATATGAGGATTTGCCTGAAACAATTTTTTTGTAATGTGTTGTGTGGATAATATTCATAAAATGTTGCCTGGTCCAGGCTGTTCCCGACAACAGCCATTTTCCTGAGGCTCTGGCTCTGGACTTTAGCTCTGGCTTTCTAGAAACACCAGCCCTGGCACTGATGAGATATCAGTGTTGGGGATGGCTCTGCCAATCTACTATGCTGTCTCCACAAAGCTCAACTGAACCCCAAGCAATGCCCACCATTTCTCGCAGTACCTGGTAGAAATGAGAATCTTAATGCTAAACGATTATCCAATATTTATTTACTTGGAAATGTTCAATTAATAAGATACCCACACAATTAGAGTTGTTAACCAATGCCTAACCTTTGATATTAATAACTACCTCTGTTAGAAGCACTTAGACATATGCCACCATCTTCCCTCCTCCTCTTTCTCCTTTGCCTCCTTCCACTTTCTTTTCACTACTCCCGACTACTCACTCCACCTACCTCTCATACAGCCCAATCACTGAGTTTTCTACAAATGTAGTGGGAATATATCCTGGGTACAGTAATAACCATTATTAAAATTGTAATTTTATTTGGATTCCCTTCTTATTTTCAACATGGAGGCCCTAACACTCTATTATGATTGTGTGATGATTATTACTAGTGTTTTGTTTTCACAAAATATGTAAGGGATCTTTTATCTTCCAAATCACTATGAAACACCTGGGCTTCTACCCAGAAGCCATTTGTATTATTCCTATGATAACTGTGATTCCATGAAATCCTCACACACAGAAAATCATAAGGTGTTTTCTTCTTATAAATTAATATGTATATTTTTAATTGTCAAATAATGGATGATAGTAGTTATGTGTATTTTTTCTCTTGTTCTACATGTCTGTATTCATGAAAATATATTGTTTTTACTGCTATGAAGTTATAATAGATCTTGAAGTCTAGGATCGCAATATTTTCAGTGTTATTCTTTTTTGTCAGTACTGTTTTGACTATCGTGTATCTTTTCTTTTTAAATCTAGTTTTATGAACATTTTCATACTCGTCAAAGGAAAGATCCACCAAATTGAAGTCTCAGTTTTAAACATCTGTGCCCCAAATGGAAGGGTACACAGATTTATAAAAGAAACATTACTATAGCACAAAACACACATTGAACTTCAAAAAATAATATTGGAAGAACACCCCATTCTCAGCAATGGACAGATCATTGAAACAGAAACTAAATAGAGACAGTAAAACTAACAGAAGTTATGAAACAAATAGATATAACCAATATGTACAGAACACTTCACTCTAAAACAAAATACTATACCCTCTTCTCACCACCTCATGGAATGTTCTCCATAATTGACCATATAATCTGACACATAGCAAGCCTCAATAGATACAAGAAGATTGGAGTAATCTCATGAGTTATATCAGATCGCCACAAAAAACAAAACCAATAGAGAGCCCACATACTCATGGAACCTGAACAAATTTCTAGTCAGTGGTAGTGTTGTCGTGAACAAATAAAAAAGAAATTAAAGACTTTCTAGAATTGAACAAAAATGAGGGCACATTATAACCAAACTTATGAGAAACAATGACAGTTGTGCTAAGAGGAATATTCATAGCACTAAGTGCATTCATAAAGAAATTAGAGAGATCCTACAAGTGCAACTGATCAGCACAGCTATAAAAAAAATCAGAAGGAAGAAAACAGACCCAAAAGGGATAGAATGCATGAAATAATTAAACTTGGGCTTGAAATCAACCAACCAGAAACAAAGAAAAAGATATCAACAAAACTAAGAGCTGGGTTTTGTTTTTTGTTTGTTTATTTGTTTTGGTTTGTTAGTTTGTTTTTTTTTTTGAGAAAATCAACAAGATAGATAAACCTTTAACTAAATAACTAAAGGGCCCAGAGACAATAGCCAAATTAACAAAATCAGAAATGAAAAGGGAGGCATAATAACAGAACCTGAGGAAATCCAAAAAACTATCAAATCCTACTTAATGACTTTGGAAATCTAGATGAAATGGATGGTTTTGTAGACAAATACCACATACCAAAGCTAATCAAGATAAGGTTATCTATCTAAACAGTCCCATAGCCCCTAAGTAAATAGAAATAGTCCTAATAAAACCTCCTAACCAAAAAAGCCCAGGACTAGATAATTTTAGTGCAGAATTCTACCAGACCTTCAAAGAGCTAATACCAATATTCCTCCAACTATCCATAAAATATAAAAGATGGAATACTATTTAATTCATCTTATGAAGCCACAGTTAGTCTTATATCTGAACCACACAAAGAGCTAAAAAAGAAAGAGAACTTCAAAACAATTTAGCTTAAGAATACCAATGTAAAAATACTCAATAAAATTATTGCCAACCCAAATTCAAAAATATATCAACATATATCTACCATGATCAAGTAGGCTTCATTCCAGGTGTGTAGGGATAGTTCAATATAAAAAGAAAAACCCATCAATGTAATATACTATATAAACAAACTCAAAGAAAAAGATAGCATGAACATGTCATAAGTTGCTGAAAAATCCTTCGACAAATTTCAACACCCCTTTATGTTAAAAGCCTTGGAGAGATGACAGATTCATGGCACTTACTGAAACATGATAAAAGCAATATATAGCAATCCAATCAATTAATTGGAGAGCAACTTAAAGTAATCCTACTAAAATAAGGGACACGGCTGCCCACTTTCTACCTATCTATTCAATATGGTACACAAAGTTCTACCTAGAGAAATTAGATAAAAAAATGGGGTTACATTTGGAAAGGAAGACTTCAAGGTAACATTATTTGTTGATGATATACATAAGAAGCCTGAAAATTCTACCAGAGAATTCCAGCACCTTTTAAACAACTCTAACAAAGTGGCTGGATATAAAATTCACTCAAATAAATAAGTAGCTTTCCTTAATAAAAATGATGAATGGGCTGAGAATGAAAGTAGGGAAACAACACCCAGAATAGTCACAAATAATATAAAATATCTTTGTGAATCTTAAACTAAGGAAATGAAAGATCTGTATGACAAGAACCTCAACTTGCTAAAGAAAGAAATCAAAGACCTCAATAGGTAGATGGAAAGGTCTCTCACACTCATAGTTTGGTAGGATTAACATAGTAAAAAAATGTCTGTCTTACCAAAAGCAATCTACAGATACAATGCAATCCCAATCAAAACTGGAACACAATTCTTCACAGACATTGAAAGAGAAATTCTCAACTTCATATGATAAAAAAAAAAAAAAGTAATTCAGGATAACAAAAACAATTCTCAAGTATAAAAGAACTTCTGCAGGATTGACTACCCCTGACATCAAGCTATACTACAGAGCAATAGTGATAAAAACTGCATGGTATTGGTACAGAGACAGACAGGTCAAGGTCAATCAATTAAATAGAATTGAAAACCGAGAAATAAACCAATTAAAATGGGGTTTAATTAAACAAATAACACAATTAAAACATGGGGTACAGAACTAAAACAGAGAATTCTCAACAGAGGGATCTCAAATGGCTGAAAAACACTTAAAGAAGTGTTCAACATCCTTAGTCATCAGTGAAATGCAACTCAAAATGACTCTAAGATTCCACTTTACATAAATCAAAATGGCTAAGATTCAAAACTCAGGTGATAGCTCATACTAGTCAGTATGTAGAGAAAGAGGAACTCTCCTCAATTGCTGGTAGGCTTGCAAACTTGTATAACCACTCTCGAAATCAATCTGGTAGTTCCTCAGAAAATTAGAAATAGATCTACCTGAAGATACAGGTTTACCACTCCTAGGCATATACCCAAAAGATGCTCCACCATACCATAATGACACATGCTCCATTATGTTCATAACAGCTTTATTTAAAATGGTCAGAGAATGGATATAGAAAAATGTGGTCCATTTATACAACAGAATACTATTCAGCTATTAAAAATGAGAACATCTTGAGTTGTGCAGGAAAATACATGAAACCACAAAATATCCAGAATGAGGTAACCCAAATGCAAAAGGACATACATGGTATAAACACACTGATAAGTGAATAGTAGTCAAAAAGTACAGAATACCCATGATACAACCCACAGACCCTCAGAAGTTTAACAAAAGAAAGGTCCAAAATAGAATGGTTCAATCCCACTTAGACAGTAGAATAAAATAATTCTACTAATAATAATGTAAGAGGCTCCCAGAATTCAGTGCGGATGCCTTTAGTTGAAATTCTCAACAGTGCAGAAATGGAATCTGAAGAGACTACCTCCAGTAGATAGACATGGCTCCCAGTTAAGGCATAGGGCCACCGCCCATCTTCAAATTTTTGACCCATATTTTTTTCTGTCTAAGGGAAATCCAGGGACAAATATGGTGCAAAGACTTAAGGAAAGAACATCCATTGAATTGTCCAACTTGGGATCTATCCCATGGACAGGCACCCAAACACTGACATTAATACTGATGTCATGTTGTGCTTGCAGACAGGAGCCTAGCATGACTGTTCTGAGAGGCTCTACCAGCTGTTGACTGAGACAGATGCAGATACTTACAGCTAAGCACTGGACTCGGGTCAGGTAACCAGATGGAAAAGTTAGGGGAAGGATTGAAGGGACATAAGGGAATAGAAACCCCATAGGAAGTTCAACAGTATCAAGTAACTCAGCCCCTCAGAGCTCCCAGCTTGTGGTTTCATGTATTTTCCCCCACAACTCATGATGTCCTCATTTTTAATAGCTACCAACCTAAAAGTTGGTAGCTATTATATATTGGTTAGTCTGTTGCCCCAGGCACATAGTAGCAGAAGATTGCCTGGCTCTGACATTCTTCCTGCCTCTTTTTCCACGGATTTGTCAAAGTTCTAATGCCAGTGATTTGTAGGAGATATCATTTCCATATTTTCTATTTTTCTCTGTTTAATATCTGGCTGTACCTCTCCTTATATTTCCTGCTTTCTGCAGCAAGAAGTCTTTCTGATGGTGACTGGGTAAGACATTGATCTCTGAATGTAGGAAACTATAATTAGGAGTAATTTTTTTATGTTATTTGCTTTGAATTTAGATCTCTAGTCTGTTTAGTCTCTGATTCTTGGTTGGCTAAGTAGTGTCAGGTATGTGTTCTGTCTAGTGGAGTGGACATTACGTAAGATCGGATATTGACTGACTACTCTCACAAGCTTTGAACCACTCTCGCTCTAGGATATTTTGCAAGCATGACATATTATAGATCCATGGTGTTGTGGCTGGGTAGGTATTTATGTTTCTCTTTTGGTAGCCCGTAGAATCACTTTCTGAACCAAAGAGAATAAAACATAGAGTGAAGGCTCTGGGTTGACACCACTTTGAATTCTTCATGTTTAAGAAAATGTAAGGAAATGTGTTTCTGTCATAGGGCCTTCCAATTGGAACGCTTATGAAGAGCAGCCCATTGTCTTAGCAACAGCTTCAGTTGTTTATGGATTTCCATTTGACCACCTGGTCCAGCAACTTGTTGAATGCAATCTAGTTCCAGTAATAGGAGCTTCCTTTGCTGGTACTAGAAGGACAGTTAAGATTCCATTTCCCCATTATTAGGAGACCTTATTAAGATCAACTGGATATAGTGTAGGCATTTTATACAGCACTAGATTTTTATATCCTCTCTTCTAATGACTCTTGATTCCAGCTCTCTCCCTACCACTTTTTTCTTTCTACCCTTATATCCCTTTCCCTTTCCCACTTAAACTTCCCATCCAATTCCTACCCCGCTTGCCTAAAGTTCACTATTAAAATCTCTTTTATTTTTCTCTTCTGGAGTTTTGATTTCTCATTCAAGTGTGGCAGATAGCCTTATTGGGAATGGTAGTCTAGGAGGGTAGACTTGTCTTTTAAAATGTGGAATATATTGTTCCAGGATCTTCTGGATTTCAGAGCTTATAATAAATAATGAGCCTTTATTCTGATAAGTTTTTCTGTGTAAGTATATTGTTTTTCCTCACAGCTTTTAATATTTTTATTTGTTCTCTTTATTCCGTGTTTTAATTATAATATCCCATGGACAATATAGGTCAATATAGGTCTAAGTTTCTGTAAGTTAAAAAGGTTTTCTTTTAATTTACTAAAACCATGTATATTCTTTGATCTGAGGTTTTTTATTTTTTTTATTTTTTGCCAATATAAATACCTGTATTGAGATGTGTTTTTTCAATGTGTCCCAAATTTTCTGCATATAATTTTTCTGTACTCTTTTAAAATTTACTTTTTCTTTACTTATTTGATCTAGAACATGTATTTCATTGTTGAATCCTCACATTCCATCTTCTGCTTATTTCTTTCTTTTTCTAAGTCTCTTCTCTGATTTTTCTCATTGGTGTGCTAATCTTTTCTGTCCCATTTTCATTTCAGAGATATTTCATGTATTCTTCATAGTTTCTTACTTCTTACTCAATTCCACTTTAAATTTATAGTTATTTCTATAATTCTTAAAATATGTGTTTGTTTTTTTAATAAAATAAAATATTATAAGGTAGTATATTAAGATAAACAAAAGCTCACTTGGGAAAATGAAGGTACAGATGACGTCTCTTTACAGATAATAGCACTACTTCTTCATGTTTAATGCTATATAGTTGCTGTCTTCACCAATGGAGCTTTGATGTCAGTTATTTAATGTCAGGGAAGTAATCTACAGTACTGACAACACCCTGAGTTGTTTAGGTATTCCCACTGGACCACTTTGCCCAATGCATCAATTATATGTAACTCAATCTCTGTACTAGAAGCTTCATTTGATGATAAGTGATAGGCAGTTGGTGCTCTGTCTCCCTGTTATTTCATGATTACATTTAGATCACCTTTATACATTTAATTATTTTTCAAAAGCTTCTACTGTGTTAGGGTTCCATACTGTCATTTAAATGCCCCTTCATTTTAATTTTCTCACTTCATATTTCTTGCCTCATTCTATTCTCCTTCTCTCCACATGCAACGCTCTCACTCCAGTCCATCAGCCTATATATCCATAACTAAGTATTTATTTCCCTTTTCTAGAGAGATTTGTCTACCCTCTGACCCCTACTTAATACCCAACCATTGTTATTTTACAGATTTTAGCTTGGTTATCATTTATTTAATGGCTAAATATAAATATATATATCTCCACAACACACACACACGCACACACACACATATATATTTTCTGTGTCAGATACTTTATTCAGGATAATTTTTCTGGTTCCAATTATTTACCTATGAATTTCACTTCATTTCAGTTTTCTAATGGCTTCTCAGGCATTAAAGCATAGTCCCTTAAATGTACCACACTTTTCTTATTTATTGTTCTGTTGAGGGAGATCTAGGTTGTTTCCAATTCATTGCTATTATGAGTAGAGTGAGAAAGAGCATGGTCCAACAGATGTATCTTTGTGTAACTCTATGGTATAGGTGCTTCTTGAAGTAGCTGGATTGCCATCTTCCTGAGGAGCTGTCATAATGTTCTTATATTGGTTGTACTTGTTTTCACTGCCAGCAGCAATGGATGAATGTTCATGCTTACACCATATCTTTGCTAGCATGAGCTGTCACTTGTTTTGTTGATCTTAATCATTCTGAAGGGCATAAGATAAAATCACAAAGTAGCTTTGATTATTATTCTCGTAATATTAATGATGTTGAAAATTTCAATTGTTCCTAGGCCATTTGAAATCCCATTTCTTTTTTAAACAATTCTGTTTAGATTTGTACCCCATTTTTTATTTTCTTTCTTTTTTTGATATCTATATTATAATTAAAACAAAATTTTAAATAAAGGCTTAAGAATTTTACAAGGTAATTCTTTTTTGGTTCCTTTATTAAACATAGATTTTTTTCTCATAAAATATAATCTGAATACATTTTTACCTCTCTCTGCTCCTACTAGTTCTTTCCCAACTTACATACTATTTGTATCTACTTCATTTTTCTCTCTACTTAGATAAGTAAGGCTCCTAAGAGATATGAACAAGACATAACAAAGTAAGACATAATAAGATGAAACAAAAAATATATTGAACTTGGACTAGCTAAGCCAACAAAAAATTCAAAGTGCCTCTAGAGCTGGCAAAGAACCCACTCAGCCACACATTTGGGAGTCCCATAAAAATAGTAAACTCAAAGTTACAGTGTATATTCAAGAACTCCTGGTATAAACTGTTACATGTCTTGTGTTTGCTGCTTAAGTCTCTGTATGCTCATATGACCTTTGCTCAGTTATATTACAGGTCCTTGTTCTATGGGTGTCCTCCATGGCCTTTTACTTTCTTACTTGATCTGTACCCACTTTTATGTTGTTTTCTGAGCTCTGAGAGAGGGATTGGATTGAGACACCTTTTTTTAGAGCTGTATGTTCAAAGTTCTCTGTCTCTCTCTGATCTATCTATCTATCTATCTATCTATCTATCTATCTACCTATCTGTCTGTCTATCTATCATCTATCTCTTATCTGTCTATCTCTCTATCACTATAATATCTGGCTGTGACTATCAATATTTGTTCTCATTTTCTGTAGGAGGAAGCTTCTCTGATGATACTTGAATAATGTGTGAATCTATGAATACAGCAGAATACCTTTAGTGGTAATTTTATTGCTATTTTCTACTTCTTTAGATTTTAATAATGGCCTTCAAATTCCCTTCAATTCTAGACATTTCTCCCTTCATCTTTATCTGAATACTGTCTCTTCTTCCCTACCTTACCTGATTCTCTCTTTTTTCTTCTTTAAACCATGTGCTCCATTCTACCTATAAAACCAATTTGCTATAACCTTCCCAGTGAGATCTATGAGTCCCCTGTCTTAGCTAGGGTTTCGATTTCTGTGAAGAGACATTGTTACCAAGGCAAATCATCAAAGTGGCAACATTTAATTGGGGCTGTCTCACAGGTTCTAAGTTCAGTCCATTATTATCACATCAGGAAGCATGGCAACATCAAAGTAGCCATGATGATGGAGGAGCTGAGAGTTGTAAACTTCATCCAAGGGAAGCCAGGAGCTAATTGTCTCATGGGCAGCTAGAAGCAGGGTCTCAAATCCTATCTCCACTGTGAGACACTTCCTCCAAGAAGACTATACCTACTCCAACAAGGCCAAACTTTCTAATAATGTCACTCCCTAGGCCAAGCATATTCAAACATTCAAATCACCTATAAAATAAAAAATCAAAAAGAAGGTCACATACTTCCAACATCATAGGATATACAATACCATGTAAAATTTCATAGTGAGAAAATACTGAACCAAAGCAAGACCAAAAACCAGCTGGGCAAACTCAAATTTCAGAATGTCCATATCTGGTATAAATGTGCTCTTCCTATCCTCAACTCATTTCATCTTTGTTGACTGCAACAAACTTCTTTTCTTTAAACTAATTCTACTTTCCCTTAGCAGCTTTCCTCAGGAGGAATCCCATAGCTCTGACATCTTTGAGTATACAAGGCAACTTAAGACCCAGCTATACTACTCTTGTGCATATAACCAAAAGATGTCCCACCATGTCACATGCTCTACTATGTTCATAGAAGCCTTATCTGTGATAGCTAGAAACTAGAAACAGACCAGATGTCCCACAACAAAAAATGGATACAAAAAGTATGATTCATTTACACAATTGAATATTATTAAACTATTAAAAATAAAGATATCATGAGTTTTGCAGGCAAATAGATGGAACTACAAAATATCATCCTGAGTGAGGTAACTCAAACCCCAAATGACATGCATGATATGTATTCACTAATACGTGGATATTAGCCAAAAAATACAGAATACCCAGAAAAAATACATCAAACTTAAGAAGGTCAACTTTATACCTTCTTGTTCCAATGTCTGGGATCAAATGGTCACTGACCTCTCATTCCAAACCTCAGCTGCTCCCCATGACTGCTTCATGCCTTCAAAACCAGTACTATCTGGATGATTCTTACAGAGTACCATGTCCAGAGGTAGCATCTGTAAAACCTTGGCTGTATCTGAAACAGTTTCTTTCTGCTCTCAGAAAGAACTTCCCAGAAGGTTTTACCTTAGTTTTGCTGGTTTCTTCTGTTTCTAGCTAACCCTTTCCTCTTTTATCTGTCCACTGTGGTTCTATAGATTGTAGCTTGGTTATCATTAATTTAATTGGTAATATCCAGATATAAGTAAATACATACTATGTTTATCTTTCTGAATCTGGGTTCCACCAGGATGACATTTTTTCTAGTTCCATCAATTTGCCTGAAACTTGTATGATGTCATTTTTGTTTCAGAGTTTAGGATCTTTACTGTCTTGGAATATCCTTAGAAGGCTCTGTCATGGAACAGGTAACAGAGCAGAAACTCCAGAGTACTTTTTTTAAAATGAAGAGGAAAAAACTTGGATAGAAGGAACTATTCAAACTTCATCTTCTTTCCTTGAGGCTTGAAGCCTCCCCCTCTTCCTCTGTGGCTTTTGAAGCTTCCTCTGCCTCCAAAGCCTCCCCAGCCTCTTTCATCAAATCTGCCTCTTCCATCAAATCTGCTTCTTCCACCTAATCTGCTTCTACCTCCTCTGCTACCATCTCTGCCTCCAAAACCTCCTCTACCTGGACCACCAAAGCCACCTTCACTCTTTGGTTTGGTGCAGTCCAAGGTAACTTTGTTTCCATTAATTTCTTCATCTTCTATGATCTCCTTGGCAACTTTGGCATATTTTTCACTATTAAAGTCTACAAAATCAAACTCTTTAGAAGAATCAATTTTCAGATCAGTGGCTATAAACAGAGCCCTCAAATAATTATTTTAAGGTCTCTTCAGTGGTATCCTCAGGCAGACATTTGACAGAGTTTTAGATGGCTGACTTCTCATATTAGGTGATTGCCTGAGTCCTTCCAACTCCAGCCTGATTGTTCTGCTCTCAATTTCCATTTTATTACAGCAATTTAAAGCTTCTTTAGCGTCTTCAAATGAGGCAAATTCTACAGATGCATACCCTTTAGATTTGTCATGTGGGCTCTGGGGCACTTTGATAAAATTGCTTTCTCATATATTTCCTGAAGAGTTTCTTCTGTTGCATTGTAGGAAAGGTTACTTAAAATCAAAGTCTTTGATTCACCACTCCAAGTGCTGTTCTTTCCAGTTCTCTCTTGCCTTTGTGCTTTCTCTCCAGTATAGTAGAGTGAAGCAGATCATCTATCACTTTTTGCTCCCTGCTTTTCTTCCAACTTTTTCTCCCCATCAGCCTCTGGCTTAAATTCAGTATAAGCAGTTCCTTTCCTTTTTCCATCCTGGCTGACTAATATGATCTCCGTGACACCTTCAAACATTTCTTTTAATTTATCCTCAGTGATGTTGAAAGAAAGGTTTTTGGCTAAAAGTATTTTTTGCAGCTTAAACTTCCTTACTATCTCTTCCTTTTGGCTTTTCTAGTTTAATTTTATTTCCAAGCACTTATAAAACAGTGAGCTCCAAGGCCTTTTCTAGATCTTCATCAGACTCAAAGTCCACATAACCAAATTTTCTATTTATACCTGTTCTGACGTCCACAACAGCAAGATAATTTTTAGCAAAAAAGATTACTGATGGCAACTTTAAATTCAACAACAGACTTGTTTGGATTAAGTTTCCAATGAATATACTGAAAGGTATAGTTAGTTTTTTTTTTTAATTTTATTTATTGGGTATTATATTTACATTTCAGATTTTATCCTCTTACCCCACTTCCTCCCACCACCCAGAAATCTCCTATCCCATCCCCCCTCCTCATGCTTCTATGAGGCTGTGTCCCCATCTACCCCTCACCTCCAATACCCTCTCCCCACCCTCACATTCCACCCCACTCTGTGTTTGTTTTTCATAGGACCAAGAATCTCCTCTCCCACCTATGCCCGACAAGGCCATCATCCCCTATATATACAACTGGAGTCATGGGTCCCACCCTATGTGCTCCCAGGCTGGTGGTTTAGACCCTGGGGAGCTCTGGTTGGTTGGTATTGTTGCTTTCCTCATGGTGTCACAAACCCTTTCCGCTCCTTCAGTCTTCTCTCTAACTTCTCCATTGGGAAATCCTTGATCATATCAGTGGTTAACTCTGAGCATTGTCCTCTGAATGTGTCAATCTCTTGCAGACCTCTAAGGAGACAGCTATATCATCTTCTTGACAGCATGCACTTCCAGCCATCCACATCAGTGTCTAGCTTAGGTGATGTACATGGGATGGATACCAGGTGGAATGGTCTCCATTGTTGGTGGGATTGCAAGCTGGTACAACCACTCTGGAAATCAGTCTGGCGGTTCCTCAGAAAACTGGACACAGCATTACCTGAGAATCCAGCTATACCACTCCTGGACATATACCCAGAAGATGCTCCAACATATAATAAGGACATATGCTCCACTATGTTCATAGCAGCCTTATTTATAATAGCCAGAAGCTGGAAAGAACCAAGATGTCCCTCAACAGAGGGATGGATACAAAAATGTGGTACATTTACACAATGGAGTATTACTCAAATATTAAAAATAATGAATTTGAGAAATGTTTAAGTAAATGGGTGGAACTAGAAAATATTATCCTGAGTGAGTTAACCCAATCACAAAAGAACACACATGGCATTTACCCACTGATAAGCAGATGTTAGCCCAAAAGCTTGGAATAGCAAAGACTCAACTCATAGACCTCATGAAGCTCATGAAGAAGGAAGATCAAGTGAGGATGTTCTACTTAGAACAGGTAACAAAATTACTCAAGGGCGCAACTATAGAAACAAAACATGGAACAGAAACTGAAGGAGGGGCCATCTGGTATAGTTAGTTCTGAGCCTTCTACTTTTCATTTCTTGGCTTCAGAGCCTTCCTTTCTGTTTGGTAATTTCCTTCTTCCATTTTCCAGGTGCTGTTTTGACAGGTTCTTCTTCTTCTTCCTCATCATTTTATTCCTCCTCCTCCTCCTCCTCCTCCTCCTCCTCCTCCTCCTCCTCCTCCTCCTCCTTCTTCTTCTTCTTCTTCTTCTTCTTCCTCATTTTCACCCTCCCCATTATCCTCCTCAGCCACACTCTTGGCTTTCACAGAAACAACTTTTGCAGGAGCTTTTGTTCCCTTGGCTGTTGTGATCTCCATAACTTCCTCCTCCTCCTCCTCCTCCTCCTCCTCCTCC
>JANHMN010000013.1:65417468-65446251 GCA_030674055.1 Rhabdomys pumilio
AGTGGCTCAACTTCATCTTCTTCCTCATCATTTTCATCCTCATTGCTGTCATCTTCATCCTCTTCATCTTTTTCCTCATCACTGTCTTCCTTGTTGGCATTCTTACCATTTTTAGCCCTTTGGGCTGAGTGACAGCCCCCTTTTTACCAGGAGTTGGTACCAATTCTTTTGCTTTTGAGACTCCCTTCTTAACAGGTGTTGGAACTACTTTGACTGGTGTAACAGTTTTCTTAGCTGGTATGGCTGCTGCCTTTTTGCCTGGGTTAATAGCTGCTTTCTTAGGTGGTGTGGGAACTGCAGCCTTTTTTGTTTGTGAAACAACCACCTTCTTTGCTGGAGTTGTGGTAGCCTTTTTGCCTTTTTTTTTGAGGGATACAACCTCCTCTTCTCCAATGCTGTCATTTTCTGACATTTCTTCATCTTCACTATCTTCTTTCATGTCCTTTGGGTGAGGAGCCATTTTCTTGGGCTCATCGTGAGTTTTGACAGCCTTTAAGAGTTTCACCATGATGGCGGATTATGGTGGCCATGTGAGTGGAGAGCAAGCAGCTCAGAAGAGCTTAGCGCAACCCATGAGAAGCCAACTGCTGTACAGGTATTGAAGACTCTGGAGCACATATAAACGTCTGTCAGCTACAACTAGTGTCTTGTCATTTGTTAATAGATGAGTAATACACCATTGTGCCAATATGCCATCATTTCTTTATCCATTCTCTGTTGAGGGATACTTAATTTTTTGATTTTGTGCCTGTGACAAAAGTGTTTTGTTCAGAATTTTTTTCCTGTAATGATGAGTTCAAGGCTTTTGTCTTCTTTCTTTCTTATAAGCATCAATGTATCAGGTTTTATGCCGAGTCTTTGATCCATTTGTATTTGAGCTATGTGCAGGGTGTTGAGTATGATTATTCCACTTGATTTCATTCATTCTGGTTTTTCCGTATTCCAGGCTGTTTTTATTATGGTAGTTGTGAAGAAAAAGTTGAAATTTGGAATAGTGATACCTCACACAGGTCTTTTACTTTTTAGAAATATTTTTAACTATTCTATTGTTTCATTTTCCTGGGCATCACTCAGGCATTAGTTGTTATCATCTTAAAATTCAATATAGTGTTTGTTCCCATTTTCTTTCAAATTGTTGAATTCTTTGATAAAATTTTAAATTCTTTGTCCTGTGTTTCATCTCAGTACTTTTCAATAGAAACATGTTTATAGGATTAGTGGATTTGATAGGATGTATGTTTTCTTGAAAGTTTGTGTTTATCATAACCATACCTGATTTGTGTATATGAACTTCTTTTTTTAGGTTGTATGTATAGTGAGAGAGTCTACTCTTTTTTGCACTAGGCCAGTGCAGGACATATATGACTAAATCTAGGCCAGGTAAAACAAATATACCATTTAGTTGGAGCAGTCAAAAATGTTTTCCAAACCATTTATTTTAACCTTTTCAGTGGCTATAGAAATGAAAACAGGTGAAGGAAAATGGAGAAAGGTAAGGATCCTTTCACTGGTGAAAGGTAAGCAGAAACTATGTGGTTTCAAAGACTATGGTTTTGTAGCTAGGTACGTATATGTACATAGTTATGGGTGGGTTGCAAAAAAGAAGTAGAAGCAACTTTCACAACAAATGTATTTCTTGAACAAAAAGGGCTGTGTTTTCACAGATGAGCTTGTGGGTATATTGGTGTTGGACTGCTGTAGTTGTGAAGAAAAGGGAAGAAACAGCTTATCTGGTAAATTTGACTCCAGAACAAAGAAGTTATCAAGCCAAGCAATTTGATCTAAAGTTCTGGTTCTGCAGGTGGTGATGGGGAGTGGAAATCACTGCCATAGTTAAGATACTCATTGATACGTATTTTACATAATTAAGTTTTAGGTTTTTGACCTGAATTTCTATGTGCACTGACTTTCACTTTTTTCTAGCTTCACATTTGTCTTTTCTTGACTGTACATTCTATTATAATTCACACTTTTCCAGAGTTCAAATAATTTGCAATAAAATCATTGAACTCCTAGTTCCTATATATTTATTGTTCTAAAGCTTAACAACACCCAAAGACAATAGATATTTAGTTGTTGATTTTCTTCAAAAATTTTTTTATTTCTCTTTTTGTATTGAAAATAGCTATTTTTCCATACACTGTATTATAATTATGGTTCCTCTTCCACAACCTTCTGAGTTCCTTTGCATCATTTATTCTAAGTGAACCCATATTATATCTGTCTCTCATTAGAAAACCAACTGGCATCTATGTGATGATGATGATGATGATGATGATGATGATGAAGAAAAATTACACAACAATGTGAATAGGACAAAGCAATAAATAGATGATAAAGATTTTTAAAAACACAATGAACACATATGGACTCAGAGACAGGAACACATTTTAACTTAAATAAATAAAATAATTTTGTGTTATAACTCTACAAAAGGAAACATCAGAAAATTTCTTTTTTTATGAACAAGGAATGGTCCCTTCATGAACTGGGAATGGTAGAAAATCTACAGGCAAGGTAATGTCAATTTTCTCACATGATCAGTTACAGATTTTTAGCTTTTATAATATAAGCTAGTTCTCAAGATATTAGTCAAGTTATTAGACACTCACTTACATGTGACTATGACATCATTGTAAAAAAATTGAATGTAACTCCTTGTTAATACAATTAATTTCTCAGAGTCAAAGAATCAAGTGCATATTGGCTATCTGTGGAAAAAGCACTTTATGACACTGAGTCTTTACTCTTTTATGATTTTGAGTACAATAAATGAACTATGATATACAATATGGAAAACAAGTGATTTACAGTTAAATTTATTATGCTATAGCAACATTGTGACAATAATTGTAATAGGAGATAATTTAATAAGTGCCTAAGTTTTTGAGAATACTGTGAAAAAATTGTAATTGTATTATTATTAATACTTCATAGCAAAAATAAAGTAAATAGTATATGTCACTTCAAATATGGATATACAGAAGACAAAAAGCTATGAGAACCTCATCTTGTTTCACTGCCTTTCCTCTCCTTCGTCATCCCACTAAACATTCTTAGCATGAACTTTCGTGTCCTGTTAGCTATCACTTGGAATACTTGAAATGTGTGTTTACAATTTTTCTATAGTAACTGTATCTATGTCAAAACTCAACATGCAATGAATTCAGATTATGTTTCTTGGATTAAAAATATATAATTTTTCAAAGTTGCCTTCACTTGCCAATACTTGACAAAGAATTACAGTCAGGTAATGGCTGCTGAGAAAGGAATATATCGCTTCTCCTAAGGATGAAACTTCAAGTTGTTTTATATAGTACAAATTGATCAGACCTGAAGATATATACACACAACTTTTCATCATTTACTTTGGAATATTTATCAAAATAAGTACTTTAAAAATGATAAGAACCAAAACTCTTGAAATTTAATTATTTGATTCCTTTTCTTTGTGGTAACTGAAAGCAAATACATACAGTAGAAAAATGCACTCAAGATGTGACATGATGCATAGAAAATATGCTATTACATCCCTAATGAAGTTCTTTTCAAAGCCAAAGTTATTATGACACAGAGAATTTTGCCTTCAATGAATGCATCTGTTTTTTTTTAATTGAGAAAGCCTCTCCCACTTTTATCACAAGAATGTAATTTAGCAAGATGAAAATTTTACCTGCAAAAGGAAATTTGAAGAAAAAAACCTAAAAACACTTCAAAAAATGCATTCACTTAGACTAATCTTCCAAAGTATTTAAAATATCAGCAAATTAACAGAAGCAAAGTATAAACTGGATGACAAATAATAGATGGATTTTATTCCTAGGACAAAAGTTACAAGACAAAACATTTTAAGTCATTCAGTGCATTACATATTTTTTATATACCAAGTATAATTATATAGTTATTTCAATTGATAGAAACCATTATTATTTGACAAGATTAAAAGAAAGAATTAGGTGTATCCTAAGAAAGGATATATAACATCCACATAAATACAAGATACATGTACAAACAAAAAATAATTTCAATATATCTTTCACAATATATCCAGTACTAATTGCATTTTTCTATTAAAAGAAAAACAAAACATTTTATAATTTTAAAAGAAAAAGCAAAGCACATAGAAAGATAAGATATCATAAAAATATCTGCATATTATGTATATCCTATTTTTGTACATTTAGCTAGTATGATGTCATTAATTAGTGAGTAACTAAGAGAAAACTAGAGTTTCTACTGACTAATCAAAACTGAACTAATCAGAATTAACTGTTCATGACTCCAAATTAGTATAATATATTGAATGTATACGCAGATAAGGAAAAGTAATATCTTATTAAAAATTCCTAGAAAAATGTAAAAATTGAGTTATAGTACTATTTTATTAATCATTGAGTTTGTGCCAACATATTTTTCTCATTCTTTATAATAGCTTTATGAACTTGATATACTTTTTAAACCTAAGAGATTAATGCTCAAAAATGATAAGTAAAATTTACCATATTTGGCTTCATATTTTAGTTTGTTTTCATTGATATCATACATCTCCCCCCAAATTTGTCATCCTGTAATAATTTGTATAGGGTATCATAAATAGGGATCCTTCATCTCCTTTATGTTCAGCACTATTCCTAGTTTTTCATGTATTTATAAAAGATCTGAGTGGCACTGTTGGGTGGAGGGTTCATCATTATTTCATCACAAGTTTGGTCTTATCTTAGCTTCTTACTCAAGACAGGTGTCTTTTTCCATGCTTTTGCTTCACACTTATGGACTATGAACCATTGAAACTATAAATTCAATTAAACACTGTCTTTTATAAATTGGCTTGTTCTCACATTGAAAGAAGGCAACTGAGACTTATGACATTGATAGAAAGTAACTGAGACTCATGTGAATATTTACTTTTGATTATCACTAATATTATCAGAGGAATCTGTGTTAAAAGATGTGGTGACATTTGAAATAGCATTATTAATTTAAAATATTGTTTGAGATTTTATATATGCATATAATATGTTCATAAGATTTACTTCATTTCCCACTCTACCAATTCCTTGTTCGCACATGTACTTTTCCCTCCAAACTTCACATGTGCTCTCTTTTTAATTACCACTTAGTGCTGCTTTTATATGTATGTGTATGGGATCATCCACTGGAGAAAGCAAGTTACAATGTTACCTTAACAGGAGGTGTTAATTCATAACTGTATGTCTCCTTTTCTGCTGGGACTTTTGTTAACAGGACCTGATGCAGGGCTTCTGCATGCATTTACAGGTAATGTGAGTTCATGTGTGTAAGACAAGGCTTTTATAGGATTAAAATTATTTCAAAATGAAACAAATAACTTGAGTTCCTTCTAATTAAGTTCATTATATTTTATTTCCAGCTCAATGAATTAGTTAATAATGTGGTTCTAATTATTAGGTAACCACAGAAACGACTTGGACACACACACACACACACACACACACACACACACACACACACACACATATATATATATATGTATATATATGAATTTTAATGCTATGATAGTCTTACAAACAGAAAATAAAATAAAAATTATGACTGACTGTGTTTTTTTACTTTCTTCATCATTGCATGCTCTGTGTTCTGTCTAACATATCAGACTAGCTCTTTATAAATTTCCCTTCATACTCCACGATTTAGTGCCTCAAATATTGACAGTTCTAATTTTCTACCCAAGGAGAATATGAAGATTAGCTTAACTGGAGGTAGAAATATCATGACACATATAATGTATTTCAGTGTTTGTTTTTTTCTCTAACTACTTGAGGATGTATAGATATTTAAACCACAGTATAAAACAGAAACCATTTTAGCTACTTTTTTTCTCTTCTGTGCTCTTTCCTTTTCTCTTTGTGTATCTATTTGTCTCAATGTTAGTGTCCCTATCTATCATCTATCTATCTATCTATCTATCTATCTATCTATCTATCTATCTATCATCTATCTATCTATCTATCTGAATACATACATATATTATACACATATACATACATATATATTTTACTATGGTATTTTTATTCGTTTCAGTCATTATTTCAAACTCTTTTTCTAACCTCTACCATTTTTCCCCATATTTTGTCCATGTTCCCTCCATAATATCTGTTCTTAACTTGAGTGTCCCAACCATTTTGGAAACAGTCTATCTCCAAAAATACTTACATTATGATTAATAAATACCAAAATTGCAGCTCTGAAATAGTAATAAAAATAAGTTTATGGTTGGGGTTTACTACAACATGAGGAACTGTATTGAAGAATTACAGTACTTTGGTGGGCACACACCTAAGGCTTAGGTGACTCTCAGCTCCCTGAGGAGTCTGCAAGTCTCCTGACTTGGTTTTAAGTCCTGCAAAGGTTGAGACCCACTATGCAAGAATGTTGTATAAGTTGTTCTAAAGGGTCCACTCTACTCTTGTGACATCTTCCATGAACAGGCACATGAAGAGAAAGATATGGCTGTAAATTTACATATAGGATAATATCTATCTTGAAAGATGATTCTATCTAAATAAATCACATTATTTCTTTATGTATATTAGTGACGAAAAATTAGAATCTCAGTCGGTCTTACCTGAATATTTTATTAGAACCATGTTTTTGTTTTAGCAATTCTTTTTTAATTTGTTTTTTATTTCTGATAGGATAATTATAACTTTCACCCTTTTCTTCCCTGCCTCTTAACCTTTCATATCTTCCTCTTTTGTGTGTCAAATTTCTGGCCTTTTCTTTCATTAATTGATATAACATACATTAATCTATATGTGTATGCACTTGTATTCCTAAATTAACCTACTTACTCTGTATGATGTCATATGTATGTATGTTTTCAAGAATGATAGTTTGAGTTTTGATAATAAATTGGTGTGCTTCCTACCTTCTAAGTTCAGCATTCCTTAGTTGCCTGTAGTTGTTTTGAAGCGTTGAAATCTTATGTACTTTACCCATCTACTTTGACAGTTCACATAAGAACAGTCATGTTGATGAGACTTTATGGTTGTTGTTTTTGATAATATAAGGAAACACAACCTCACTGCAAACATCCTGATCCTCTGCCTCTTACAATCAGTCCTCCCACCTCCTTTTTTAGAAGGTACTTAAGATTTTTGAAGTAGTTTTTATCCATTTTTAAGGGACGTTTCCTTGATAAGGTGCTAGCACGATACTTGTTTGTCAATACAAGGGCTGAGTTTTTGTTAGTAATTATGCTGATATAGAAAGTAGTTGTATATTTTTCTTCAGAATCTCGATTAAACTTTACTACTAGCGAGAGTTAAATAGAATTCAAGCTTGTACTTCTTGTTTTACCAATTCTTAATAGATATTGTGTTTTATAACACAAAAAAAAGCAGCATGAACTGGAAAGCATATGTTCAAACACATGAGATATAGGGAATGTACTTATCTTTTCTTTTACATGAATAAGTATATATTCTGAATATTTGATGCTTTTTTATATCTCTTCCTTATTTAATTTTACATTAGGAAAGTATGTACCATGGCACATCAAAATTCATCAGACTGTGGCATTTTGCTCTTTAATGCTCACTGTGAAACTTTGTAAGAACCCTGTCCTCTGACAAAAAACAAAACAAAACAAAACAAAAAAACAACAACAACAACAAAAAGGCTTTCTTTTTTATTGGCTATTTTACTTGTTTACATTTCAAATGTTTTTTTCCATTCCCATTTTCCACCCCCCCCAAAAAAACCCATCCCATCCCCCCTCCACTTTGCCTTTATGAGAGTGTTTCTCTCCCCTTGCCCACTCCCACCTGGCCAACCTTGCATCTTTGAGCCTTTATAGGATGAAGAACCTTCACTTCCACTGATACTAGTTAAAGGAATCTACTTCTACATATGTAGCTGGAACTGTAGATCCCTCCATGTACACTCTTTGGTTGGTGGGTTAGTTCCTAGGAGCTCTGGGTGGTCCTGTTAGTTGATACTGTTCTTCTTCCTATGGGTTGCAATCCCTTTCAGCTTCTTCAGTTCTTCCCATAGCTCTTTCATTGGGTTTCCTGGGCTCAGTCAGATGGTTTGCTGTATCTGTGTATGCATTGTTCAGGGGCTGGTAGAGCCTCTCAAGGGACAGCCATATGAGGCTCCTGTCAACAAGCACTTCTTGGCATCAGTGATAGTGTCACAGCTTGGTGTCTGGAGTTGAGATGGATCTCTTGTTGGGGCAGTCACTGGATAGACTTTCCTTTAGTCTCTGCTCCATTTTTGTCTCTGAATTTTTTTTCACATAGGAACAATTCTGGGTTAAAGATTTTGAGATGGGTATTTGGCTCCATTCCTCAACTGGGGGTAGTGCCTCTCTACTTGAGGTGGTCTCGGCAGGTTCTTTTCTACTTTGTTGGGTATTTCATCTAATATAATCCCTGTTGGGTCCTGGAAGCCTCTTAGTTCCCAGGCATCTGGGGCTTTCTAATTCCCAATGACCCCAGTTTCCCATCCCCCATTTTTACATATTTCTATTCAGTCAGATTGTTTTCCAAAGTGACTTTACCAGCTCACAATTCCACCAGCAATGGAGAAGGGTTCCTCATTCTCAACATCCTCACCAGCATCTGCTGTCACCTGAGTTTTTGATTGCAGCCATTCTGATTGGTGTGAGGTCACTTTGATGACTAAGAATGTTGAAAATTTCTTTAGGTGTTTCTTGGCCATTTGAGATTTCTCAGTTGCGAATTCTTCGTTAAGATCTGTACCTCATTTTAATAGGGTTATTTGGTTCTCTGGAGGCTAACTTCTTGAGTTGTTTGCATATTTTGTATATCAGCCCTTTATTGGATGTAGGATTGGTAAAGATCTTTTCCCAATAGGAAAAAGATCTGTAGGTTGCTGTTTTGTCCTGTTGATGGTGTCCTTTGAATTACATTTCAAATGTTGTCCCTATTCCTGATTTCCCCCCCCACAAACTCCCATTCCATCCCCCCTTCTCTTTGCCTCTATGAGGGTGCTCCTCTCCCTTCTTGCCCACTCCCACCTCACCAATCTAGCATCCTCAATTCTTTACAGAATGAAGGGCCTTCACTCCCACTGGTGCTAGTTAAGGCAATCCACTTCTACATATGTAGCTGGAGCCATAGACCCCTCCATATATATATAGTCTTTGGTTGGTGGTTTTTTGTTTTTTTTTTAATTTTCTGAGGTCTCATATGTCAGTTGTTGATCTTAGAGCCTGAGCCATTGGTGTTCTTCTGTTCAGGAAATTACCTGCCCCACTCATGCTATATGAGTTCAAGGCTCTTTCCCACCTTCTCCTTTATTAAATTTAGTGCATCTGCTGTTATGTGGAGGTCTGTTTTTCCACTTAGACTTGAGCTTTATACAAAGAGATAAGAATGGATCAATTTGCATTCTTCTCCATGCTGACCACCAGTTGAATAAGTAACATTTGTTGAAAATACTCCCCCCCACTGGATAGTTTTGTCAATGATCAAGTGACCATAGGTAGGTGAGTTTATTTTTGGGTCTTCAATTCTATTCAGTTGATCTAAATGCCTGTGTGTGTACCAATATGATGAAGTTTTTATCACCATTGCTCAGTAATATAGCTTGAGGTTAGGTATGATGATTGCCCCAGAAGTTGTTTTATTGTTGAGAATAGCTTTTGGTATTCTGGATTTTCTGTTATTCCAGATAAATTTGAGAATTGCTCTTTCTAGCTCTGTGAAGAATTGAGTTGGAATTTTGTTGGGGAATGCATTGAATCTGTAGATTGCTTTTGGTAAGATGACAATTTTTACTATGTTAATCTTACTGATCTATGAACATGAAAGATCTTACCATCTTCTCAGGTCTTCTTCAAGCGTTTCCTTCAGAGGTTTGTAGTTTTTTCATACAGATCTTTCATTTTCTTGGCTAGAGTAACACCAAGATATTTTATATTAATTTGTCTATTATAAATAGTTTCTTTTCCCTGGTTTCTTTCTCAGTCCATTAATTCTTTGAATAAAAAAGGCTACTAATCTTAAAGGTCTAGAACAAAAACAAACTCGGGTCTGAAATCAACCAAGTAGAAACCAAGAGAACTATACAAAGAAGTAACAAAAAAAGGAGCTGGTTCTAAACCACAAACCACCAACCAAGGAGTACACATGGAGAGATTCATGGCTCCAGCCACGTATGTAGCAGAGGATGGAGTTGTTGGGTATCAGTGTGAGGTGAGGCCTTTGTTCCTGTGAAGGCTCAATGCCCCAGTGTAGGGAAATATGAAGGTGGTGATGTGGGTTGGTGGGGAGGGAAATACCCACATAGAAACAGGGGAGCAGGTATGGCATAGAGATTTGGGGTGTTGCAGGATAAAGGATAGTATTTGAAATGTAAATAAAGAGAATATCCATTTAAAATAAAGAAAAAAAGAAAATAAGATGCAAAAGAAAAAAATAAGAAAAGAAAGTGTATTTTATTCCAAGAAAAAAAAATAAATAAACCCTCAGCCAAACTAACTAGAGGGCACACAGATATTATTCACATTAACAAAATCAGAAATAAAAGGGAGACAACAACAGAAACGGAGGAAATACAAAAAATTATCATATTCTACTACAAAAGCCTGTACTCAACAAAACTTAAAAATCTAGATGAAGTGGATAATTTTCTAGACATATACCAGGTATCAAAATTAAATCAGGATCAGATAAACCATCTAAACAGTCCCATAACCCCAAAAGAAATGGAGGCAAAAATTCACCCAACCATCAAAAAGCCTAGGGCCAGATGGCTTTAGTGCAAACTTCTATCACATTTTCAAAGAAGACATAATACCAATACTTTTCAAATTATTTCACAAAATAGAAAGAGAAGGAATACTACCTAATTTGTTCTATGAAGCCACAGTTATGCTGATATCTAAACCACACAAAGACTCAACAAAGAAATAGAACTTCAGATCAATTTTCCTTATGAATATAGATTCAAAAATACTCAAAAACATTCTCATAAATGAAATCCCTAAACACATGAAAAGAATCATTCAACGTCATAAAGTAGGTTTCATCCCAGTGTTGCTGGGATGGTTCATTGCACAGAAATCCATCAATGTAATGCATTATTATAAACACTCTCACATGAAAAAAATCATGACAATCTCATTAGATACTGAAAAGCCTTTAGCAAAATGCAATGCTACTTCATGTTAAATGTCTTGGAAAGATCAGAAATTCAAAGCACATACCTAAGCATAATAAAAGCAATATAGAGCAAACCACTAGCCAACATCAAACTAAGTGGAGAGAAACGTAAAGCAACTCTGTTAAGATCAGGGACAAAACAAAGCTGCCCACTCTCCCCTTATTTATTGAATATAGTCCTCAATGTTGTAGCCAGAGTAATTAAACAAGGAAAGGAGGTCAAAGAGATACAAATTGGAAAGGAAGAAGTCAAGATATTACTACTTGCAGATGATATGAAAGCATACATAAGCAACCCCAAAAATTCCACTAGAGAACTCCTAGAGCTAATAAACAACTTTAGCATAGAGGCTGGATATAAAATTAACTCAAACAAATCTGTAATGTTCCTCTACTCAAAGAATGTTTCTTATTTAAGCCACCATAGACTGTTACTGTTAATAGGCATTATATGCTATTGTTTTAATGTTGGTTAATGAAGAAGATTACATGAGACAGAATATAATAGGATATTAACTTTCTGTATGTCTTTATCAATATTGTTTGTATCTCTCTGCAATTTCTAAAAATTAATATATTTATAATTTTAATATTATTTTGATAAAATAATTCTTGTTATTACATAATTTTGAACATTTAATATGTTAATATTTCTACATTTGATAGTATTCTTTAAAAGAGTCAAGCGATATTCTATCTTATAATCATGCTATGCTAAAATGCCAAGTAAAATTTTATGACATTCAAAATTTATATATATTAATACTGTAAAGTATTCTATAGCAAATATTTTTAATCACCTTTTTAATTTACCTATACTTATATTCATTTAAATAAATACATAAAAATGTTTTTAAAAGTGTATAGATATATTTATGTTCTTTTAAAGAATTTAGCATTAGAAGCAAACAAATTAATGATTACATAGTGATGAATACTCACAGGTTTATTGTAATTGTACTTTTGCCAAAAATGAGGAAATATACCTTTGGAATATAATCAGAAATCAATAATTTTTACTTGAATCATTTCACCTAAATTTATTCCTAATTGATCTTATATACCTTATAAACTCTTGTTACATTTAATATATAATATGTGAAATTCTCTACCACTTGTGTTTCAAGGCAGTATTGGCAAAAAGTACTTGCTGAAGTTATTATTCACCTAGGATGCAAGTATTTCAGGAATATACAAACAAATACTAATGCCTAGGCATGAAATCATATCTAATTATCAGTATTTATTTTAACCTTTTCATTATAAATTCTCATTTGTGAAAATATTTTCTATTTATTTTAACAATTTATTTTTATTCTATCATGCCTATCTTAGAAATATTTTTCCTAATCTGAATGTAGTTATATATCTTGACATAAAACTTCAGTCTCCTATATTGATACAGTTTAAACAGAATAAAAGACAAAATATTTCTGCGATGTATTTATAATTACTATTTAATATTTTTTCTATTTCCACAAATACATTTTATTTTATTAAATCTATGCTCGGTCTCTACTCCAATTTTTCTCTGTTTATTTTATACCATAGGCCCTTTCCAACTCTACATCACTAATATATACATATAAATATGGATGTGGGGCTATCCACTGTAGCACTGGTCCACTACCACAGGTTCTATCTTTGGGAAAGATAAGGTTCTCACAGCTGGCTGCCTGTAACTGCACATCTAGAACTGGGGCCTTATAAATCTTCCATTATATGGCTATGTCAGTGGCTAACATTTTCTTGTTCCAATATTGTGTAGATAATGAAACTTATTAAGAATTTATGAGTTCAAATTATTTTGTGTCCTTAAGACACCATTTCACAACTGTCCTCCCTTATGTCTGGGTCTATTGGTTCTCTTCATTTATATTTGCAACCATAAAAATTAAGCATCTCTGAGGAGTACCATGAATTAGACTAATCTAAAGGTATCCAGATAAATGTTTAGAACACAGTTAGCTAGCATACCAGGTTAAGCCAACTGATAGCTGTACATTATCCCCTTAGAAGACTTGTACAGTATTACAGTAACAAGTATAATTTTCCTCTCTTTTCCTTGGCCTTAATTGCAATCAGAAAGACTACAGATTACCCAGAGCAAGACATTTTTACCACCATTGTGTCAGGGGCAGCCTTGTTTCTACACTGAAGGCCTAAAATCAGCAATAGGCCTAAGTCAGCCTGCTAACACAAAGTCTCGGGTCTCTGTGGAAAAACACTGAAACAGATAGCTATAAGATAGTAAAAACAGGCAGGTTTGAAGGAAATTTACCAGCATGGATAAGAACAAGTAGTCATAGGTTTTATGGATAGTCATAGACCTTAGGTAGCCTTGGTGGATAGTACCAACTTAGATAAGGACAAGTGAATCATAGGCGGAGTCATAGTGATCTGTCCCGTGAACCTTCACCCAGCCGATATACCCTGTTCTGGAAGATATCTGTACTCCCCCTGAAGACCTAAGCTCCTGTGTCATCCCCTTCCCTACATCCTCCCTTTTTGTCTATATAACCCCTGTGTGAAAAACTAAAAATTATTGTTTGATCAGCTTATAGACAAGCCGTCATTCTTCATGTTCTCCTGTGTTCCCATCCTCTATTTCAGGTGATTTCTCCAGACCCCTGTTTAATGGACGGGGCACTATTGCATCAATGAACATATCTTATCATGTACATTTTTATTAAATATTAAAATATTTCAAAATTAAATAAACTATGAGAGTCAAACAAAAACATCACAAAATCAGAAATGTATTTCATCATTCTAAAAGGAATGAACTGTATCAATGAATAAAGTCTTCACACTGTCTCAATTCTGGAAAAGGTTACAAGATAAATTTCTCTCTTCCTAAAATGTTTATGATCTGATAACTTACTTAGGTGGATTAAATAGCAAGACAAATATAAATAATGGGTTAGCAATAATCAGAGTGTAACTAAGCTAAATCAACTTGGGGTGTAATACTGGAGGACAGAAGAAAAAGTAAATGCCAAGTGTTACAAAAATGAGTAGAAATAAAAGAAACAGATGAAACAGCAAGGGGATGAATTCAACATGAATGTAGGCAGGAGGAGACAGGCAGGAGAAATGAGAAATGTATCCATCACGAAGAGACACATGGCAAACACTGTTTCTGGTTCATAACTGGGTTCAGATACATTCAACGTGACTCATGTAGAAAGTTACTTGGCATAGAGGCAATTCCTACTTGAGACTGGAAACTGACAGTTGGCAGGCTATGTTTATAATGTTATCAAATAAGACTGTATAGATAATGAAAATAAGAACGTACATGAAATGCAGAAATCATAATGACTGTTTTTGGAAAGGACACCTTATAGAACAGAAGTGATGGTGTTTAAAATCACAACGTGTCATACTCAGTAAGGGCTTATGATTCAATACTTACAAAACAAAGATAAATACTTAACACTCAATACAACCTGTCAATCTGTGCTCAGAGATTCTTTGTAGGAGGCATTTGGTAATATTGTTCTGTACACCAGAAAGTTGTAAATAGAGCCTTTGTTAAGTGCTTTGTGGAAAGAAATTTACCAACCCTCTGAGATTATCACTAATTTTTTCAACAAACTGGTAAATAATATGTGTTCCCTGTCATATAAACTTTTCCTAGAAAGATGAGAAGTATCTCTCCTATATAGACAGGGCACCAAAACAGAGCAAGTAAGCAGTGTTCCCAACTCTAGATTGATGAACTAGTAGTCCATTTGGTATTGCTTACATATTTAGGGGATACTTATAGTTGGAAATCTTAGTGAAAATCAGTCTTATACTGTGGGATCATATGTATAGGTCCCAAGATGTATACAGAAGACAGTTTCCTTGTAATATTACATGACTTCTGGCCCTTAGACACTTTCACTCCTCTTTTACAAATAATCTCAAAACCTACAAAAGCATGAATGTCTTATAGTTGTCCCATGTCCTTTCTTAGCAGTCTTACATTCTATTCTTGTGGGACACAAGGAGTTTCTATTCAAATCACTATGTGCAACAAACAGAAGGTTCTCAGATTAGTATTGAGAGTTAAATTGATCTATAGGTACCTGGTGTTTTGAATAAGATTGGCTCCTACAGTATCATATATGTGAAAATTTGGTAATTAGGGAGCAGCACTATTATTAAGTGTGTCTTTTTTGAAGCACATGTGGCCTTAGTGGAGCAAATGTGTCCCTGAAGGTGGGCTTTGAGGTTTCAGAAGCAAAATATCAGGCTCTCTTCCTGCTGCCTGATGATCTAGATGTAGAATTCTCAGTTCAATTACAGAATCATGTCTGCCCCTCTGTCACCATGTTTCTCAACATAAAAATAATGGACTAAACCTATGAACCTGTAGGCCAGCTTTAATTAAGTATAACCCTTTATAACAGTTTCCATGATCATGGCACCTCTTTACAACAATAGAAACCCTAACTAAGATAAGATATATCAAGCAATAATCAGGGTTAATTTAATACAATATTTTAGAGTGTTACAGTATCATTTTTTTCCTAGAGCCTATGAACTGTCTAGCTATAGGTTATTGACCCAATAATGATAGTGGATGCACAAAACCTATGCAAACTAAACACAGAACAAATCCAGGCTTGGAAAATGGGAACCACGAACACAATCTTACTCACAGCTGCAGAGCGATTAGCAATCTGGGAGAGGAATAAAATAACGTTATGAAAGTTATCGCTTAGTAATAACTTAATGACTAAGCAATTAATGCTTAATAAGTTGAAGATGATGCATTCTAAGCCCACATACCCAAGAACATGTGGGAACATGTTGATCTTGAAGGATTTTAAATAGTAATAAAAATAGATGCCAAGTTAGATGGATAAGGAAGAAGGGATACATTTAGAAAAAAATATGAAAAATATCGATGAGTCCAGTAGAAAATTTATGGTGTTCTTTTCCTATAAATAATTTTAATCTAAAATAATAACTTTTAATAGGTATATAAACTAAAAAGTAATGCATAACAGTAGCTAATAATTGATATATTAATGACTTCATGAGCTGATAGCTTACAGATCTTCCCTTTTCTTTTTAATGAGTTCAGTCTTATGATGTCCTTCATCAGATATTCACAGGTGTTCTGACTAAAAAGTGACAGTGGTCATATCACACCTGAGCATAGAATTCTCTAAATGCTAATCCATTTTAGTCTTGCATTACAAGAATATATGTCTATGTAGGTTTTACAGGAATATATTTATGTATACCATCTTATTGTCTAGTTCTCCTTTGTGCCATAGGAGATGTTAGATCCTCTGGGACTAGGTGTATAGAGGGCTCCAAATCAACATGTGTATGATGAGAATAGAACCTGGGTGTTCTTCAAGAACTGAACAATTTCTTCATCTCTCTAATCTTGATAGCTTAAAAGAATCAACTGCAAATACACAGATATCATGATGAAAAAAAATTAGATTAAATTTGGAATGCTCTCAAAAGGCTTTTGGACAAAGTGTAAAGCAGTTAAGCAAAAACAATTTTTTCTTTAGTGACAACTACTGAATATGCATTTCTGCTAAATAAATCTGTCCAACTCTTGCCTCCTCCACTTATCGATTAATTAGTACTAGTGAATCATATACCCCTATTACTATCCATTGACAGTAGAATGATTTTTATTGTCAGTAAGATATTTAAGTAATTAAAACATAAACTCCATGCTGTCGCATCTATCACTTTCCAAATGGCAAGTTGTTTTTACTGAATCCCAATTATCAAATTCTGAAATTGCCTGAGTATTCTATTAACTTCTAAAATGTACAGGTTGTGCCTTATTGCTAGTCCATGGTCTACTGAGCAATATGTGCAACCTGCCATTGCAATTGCGTACTCTTACATTATTAATTTCTACTAACATTTCTCTGATCATAAGCATATATCTGTGGGGAGCCAACAGAAGGTGGCTATCATCCTTGCAGCCATCTTGAGCCATATACCCTGACAAGAGACTTGTTTACAATAGCCTACAACAACTGAGCACACTCTGATAACATCTTGTTTTAGATACCCAGGATTTTTCCTTGGGTGTGTGAGACGTTAAGGTGTGATTTAGAGCCGAGACTTAAAGGTATAACTTAAAGGTGTAATTTAGAAATAAGACTTAAAGGCATGACATAAAGGCCTGACTTAAAGGTGTGGATTAGAAGTGAGACATCTAAAAGGTGAGAGGCAGACAGAAGAAATTAGTAGGCACTTGAGACTCTAGATAGGCAACTAGGAATTAGACACTTGTACTTGGAAGAGTGCTTGAGACTTGAGACTTGAGGCAGGAACTGGGAAAGAGACTAGCAACTTAGAACTAGGATTAGGACTTGAGACTTGGTGCTGAAGCCCAGGACCTGAGACTTGGTACTAGGAACTAGGGACTTGGAGAGAAGAAGAGAAACTTAAGAATAAATGGGATTGAATCACAGTCTGTCTGGTCTCTATTCTTCGTGTCTGTCCTCACTCTCTCTCTTGCTGAACCCCGACCCATGGACTAGAGAAGCTTGGGGAAGTGTGGGCTCTAACAATTTAGTCCCCAAGGTTTTTGTCAGTGTGGTTTCCAACATTGACATAGTGGTTTGCAACATATATCTAAAATAGAATATCAACTGCTGCATAATAATATTTCTGACAGTCAGTATGATATTTCAATTTTCTCTATGTATAACACAAAGGCTTTTGTTAACATTAAGTAAAAGAAGCTTCCAAAAGGACAGCCTAGCTAATTAACTGTTTTCTTTATTGTAACAATGCAACTATTTATAGAATATTATGAGTTTATGCTTCAGTTTTGAGATAAGATTAAATATTAAAATAGGTTTGTAAATGATTGTGTTAAATATCTCAGATAACTATGTATATATTGATGAATTTTAATTCATTTTAATACATGATTTCCTCATTATATACATTGTATATATTGATATATTTTAACTCATTTTATTTTTATTACACTGTTTTCTCATTATGTACATTGTAACAGACATAATAAATCTTGGAAATCTAGTTTCAAATAGAGAGGACTGACTGAATAAATTTATTACTGCATTAAATTATAAGAATTATTCTTGAAAATTTAACATATTGAAAATACCTTTAAATAAAAGCAAATATTGTCTGTAAAGTACTTATTACCATTTTTTAAAATTAATTACTCTTTTATAAAGCAGACATTGGATTATGATAAATATTTACTTGCTAAAGCAATACCACCTAATAGTTTCTACCACAAATTTACAGGAAACTGAGGGAGTTAAAAATAAATATGATGAAAAATTATTTTTCATGTTAAAAAATAATCTATTCATAGTATTTATTCATTTGATAATTGTAATTATTTCTACCTCAATATTAAGATATAAAATTGAATTTCTTTAATATTGAAATATCTAAATCAAAAGAATCATTAAATACATTTGAATATTAATAATTTATAAAGTTTTGAACTTTATTAACATTTCATCTTTTATACCAAACCTTATATGACTGGGAAAAATGTGACCTTAATTAATAATCTAGTCATTCAAAATTCCTAAGACAGTACTACTTTGACACTGATCTTTGGTGTTAGGAAAAACAAGAACTTACAGAGATTTGCCTCTGAAATAAATGGTTCCACTCTATACACCAGATATATGACCTTAGTTATATCACTATAGATTCAGAAGTTTCTTTTTTGCCATATTCTTCTCTATAACACAATGGAGAAAAAGTCAAATTACTAAATAATAACATATGAACTAATCATGTAAATAGTCTATTGTTCACACCAATGTTTCAATTATACAGTGAGAAATTTTATATTTTCCAATTCTTTAACAAAATTATAATGTTTAGAAGATTAGAGATCATACTTAAAAAATACTGTATCATAGCCAAGCTCTAAAACAGTGAATTTATGACAGGCGATGTATAGACTTTAAATAATGAGTTAAAATGTGCTGACAATTTAAACAGATTCATTGAAATTGCATATGTAAACTTCCTTCCTAAACTCATGTCTAATTCTGTGCTATTTCTGTACTTGAAACAAAAGAAATAGGTCACCAATTCTGATGACTTTATTATATTCCTGAAATTTAAAAGAAAGGTAAAAATTTTTTGTGATGATAAAATTTCTCTGTAAGTAAATTCAATCAAACTTTATTCACTAATCTATTGTAATGAAAAAGGGAATCAAACTCCAAGAATTGCAAAATATATTTCAGGTCAAGTGAAATGGCCCAAAGTATAAAAAGATTGGTCATGAGAGTTTTATGAACCTGGAGCCCACTGCACAATGAGAGATTTCGGTTATGAACACTGTTGTCTGACCTCCCAGCATGCTGTGCCCTGAGAAAAGAATCTGCACTCATAGATATATCACAATACACATAATATGTTTTAAATATTTTATTTATTTTAATGAATTTATATTCACTTTACATTCCGATCATAATTCCCTCATTCACTCCCTCCCAGTTCCACCCTCACATACCCTTTCCCCATTACCATCATCCTGAGTGAGGTAACCAAACCAGAAAAGACACAGAGTATATACTTACTTATAAGTGGATATTAACCATAAATTAGAGGATATACACGTTACAATCCACAGACCTAAAATACTAAGTAACAGGGGAGTTCAAGAAACGTTGCTTGAATCTCACTCGAAATATAAAAATAAAATAGACATCAGAGATGTATGAAGGCAGAGAACTGGGTGGTAGATGGAGTGGGAGAAGACTTGAGCTGGGAGTTAAGGGTGGAAGAGCTGAGAGGCAGTCAGAGAGGAACTGGGCTCTACATGATCCATTGGTTTCTGCATTGCTTCCATTGGGGATTTTTTTGTGACACTCTTCATTTTCTACAAAGTGATGATTCTTCAATAGATGATTTTGGGGGTGTTTTGAGGAGATAAATGGAATTTGCAAGTGGTAATGATGGTAGATATTGTTTTCTTTATATATACATATATATACATATTACATACACATTTTATATGTGTGTATGTATATATATGAAATTCTTAAAACCAAAGAAAAAATTTAAAAATAATATCATTTTTTTTATTTACAATTACATTTATATATACAGAAACATATATGCAAGCAATAAAAATTAAGAAAATAAAAGGGCCATGAATTTGAACAAGAGCAAGAACATATATCTGGAAGAGTTTAAAAGGAGAAAAAGGAAGAGAGGAAGAGAAAAATACTATAATTATATTACAATTTTAAAAAGTAATCTTCTAAGGATATTATACATTTATAGAATTGAAAAAGGATATATATAATTGAATATATGTATTGAAAAAAGGTATTGTCATTTGACACATTCTGATATTTAAAGTTGGAACAAGAAGTCTTTCAAATTTTGGTAACTATCAACAATCACATAACTAAGAGAACTGCTATAGTTAGCTGTCTAGTCACTGGAACAGCATGTCATATATTATTACGGAATAGTTACATGAGTTCTAACAGAAAAGAAAACAATGTTCAATTTCATTGTCTCTGTTCTAGATCTTTCATTTTATTTTATTTTATATTTATTCTTTTTTATTTTATTTTGTATTTCCCTTCATTTTATATTACAGTAGGTCAGTTTACAAAGACCTCTTTGACTTGGTGATAAAATGTTCATTTCATATTTTCTATTCTATTTATACAACTCATTGCTAATGGAGCTAAAACTTTGTACCTTGTACAAGTGAAACAATTGCTCTTTGGCTTAGTATATTATACAACTCTAAATATTTAAATTTCTAAAGTGACAAAAACATACTAACCACATTAATTCTCAAAGTCTATGTTTATCGCATGTGTCATTTTTATTATGAAGAGTTTTGTACCTCTGATAATTATCATGAATGTCTCCCATTGGAATAAAGAAAAATATAAATTTTCCTAATCTGTATTTCTTGACTTGAAACTAATATTACAAAATTGTTTTTTTACACACCCCTCATTTTTATATTTGACACATTTAATCAATATTTATCAGAGACATTTTGTAAGGATTGAGTTAAAAATAAACAATATGACCAAGTGTTATGCTTATGTGAAATACTCATTTTGAAGTAGGAGGACTGCAGCAGAGATTGTTAAAAATTATGTACCTACTTAGTAAATTCTATTTAATCACTAGTATTAATATATAACTGAATCATGGAATGATGATGGTTGTGGTATACTCTGTTACCCTCACTTGGGTTAATTAAAAATTCTCTCTGGAGACAGTTCACATCAATATTTTATCTTCTAGAAAGCATGAGGATAGAGACAAGCTATTTTATAGCACAATGTTTGGCTAAAGGAAAAGGTGTTTATATCTGTAAAGTAAAAATAGAACATGTCTATTGATAGATAAAACTGAGCAAAGAGAAAGATAGGAGACACAGGAACTGTGACTGTTCTACACTGTTTTCTCTCTTTCTTTTTCAAAGTCTGTACTGATTAATTATGTAGCTCAGCACTGGGGAAAAACAAAGAATTAAGTAACTCTAAAGAAGTTCTGTTCCCATGGTTATTATCTTCTCTTTGTTTACAGTAATTCACTACATTCTAATTGCTACAATCAAAATATTCAAGAGTTTTTATGTTTGCCTCAATTAAATAAGATGCCAAAGACAAAGATGAGGGAGGAGCAACAACATCTGTAATTAAATTTGTCAGCAATGTACAACCTTGATTTGTCTCAGCAGCATGACGCAAAGCTCTACCAAGTAGATTAAACTCAGTCTGTCTACAGGATATGTCTAGGTTTTTAACCATGTAGAAACAAAACAACAAAAAAGCATTTAAATTGCATACCGGACTGGTAGCCAGGGCAATATCTTATTTTTCTCATCAAAATGATGATCCAAAACAAATGTGCACACTTATCCTAATAACAAATGGTTTACTTGTTTTTCGTTTGTTTATTTTATTAAGAAAGGGCATTGTGGTCATTTTTATTCTTTAAGTCACTGTTTTCCTAGGATTGACTTTGAACGTCTAGTTCTCAAGTTTATAAAAGAATGTCATAATCATTGACATATATCAAAAACAGATATATGAAAGGCTTATTTGCTGCTGCCATGTATCTGTGTATCCATCCTCCCTGATTAGAGAAACTTTCTACAACCAACAGTAATTAACACAAAGGATAAGAGACTATGGTTTGATACTCATACCTAAATGGTATGGACCTATTTATTACACAACCCCTGCTCAGGGGTTGCCATAAACAAGGGTCAGAAAAATTGTAAAGGACAGTGGTGGTGTATAGCTCTAAGCAAACAATATTTTTCAGAAATAATGGGAGTTTCATAAATGTACTTAATGATTGTGACAGCATATTCAGTACATGGGCCAGCTCAATCCAGATGAAACCACAGCATGGAAGTAGGTTATTGGGCAGGAAATCCCACCATAACTAAGGAGTCAGGAACTGTGATAGCTACTGACAGAGTCAATTTTCTTAAATTCTCTGACCCATAATGAGAAGAATATACTCTGAGACAGGTTTTACTCTGAAGAGTAGCTGTGAAGCCCAAACTGTGCTTGATGGATCTTAAACAGAAACTAAAATTTGGATGGAGAAGTAAAAATAGAGAGTATGGATCTGTAAATAGTTGGGGCAAAGAAGCAAAAAGGCTATGCTTGATCATAGACTATGACCAAAATCATATTAAATTTCTAAACAATTAATAAAATATTGTTAAAATGAATAGATACATATAAAAAGGGTGAAATGGAAGAGAGCATATTTGTTAGAATCATACAAATATCCTCACTGAAAAACTTTCTCACTTCTTTTTTTATATTATATATATAATATAAATATATAATAAATAATATTTCATATATATATGTATATATATATATATGTATGTATATATTCATTCATTCATTCCAGATTTTATTTCCCTCTGGTCCACCCGCTGACTGTTCTGCATTTCACATCTCCTCCCAGTCCCCCTGTCTCCACAAGGATGTTCCCTCCACCTACTCTCCACCCCACCAGACCTCTAAACTTTCTTAAACTTTCTTGAACCTCTAGTCTCTTGAGAGTTAGTTGCATCTTCTCTGAGTGAAGAGGGGAGGGAGTGACCTGGGAAGGAAAATAGACTAAATAGGATGAGGGGAACATGATCTGGTATTGGGTTGGGAAAAAAAGACTAAAGCCCTGTGGGCCAGCAGAAAGAATGGAAACATGGAACCTCAGGAAGTAGGCGATTGAGGAGACCCTCCAGAATGTACCAAAGACATTGGAGGTAAGAGACTTTCAGGACTCAAAGGGACAGACCTTATATGAAATGGCCTACAGTGGGGAGAGGGGACTTCCAGAGTCTACCTTCAGCAGAAAGACAGGGCATCAAGTGAGGGATGGGGTTGCCATCTCACAGTCAAAACTCTGACCCATAATTGTTCCTGTCTAAAGAACTGCACGGATGGGAATGGGGAAGAACCTCAGGAAAAGAAGGTCCAGCAACAGGCCCAAAGTGGGATCCATCTCAATGGGACACTTCAAGGCCTGACACTATTACTGAGGCTAGGAACACTCACAAAAAGGAATCTATCATGACTGCCCTCTGAAAGACCCAAGAAGCAGCTGAAAGAGTCAGAGGTAGATATTTACACCCAACCAGTGAATAGAATCTGCTGACCTCTGTTGAATTAGGGAAAATCTTGAAGAAGCTGAGAAGGATAACAACCTTGTACTAAGAACAGCAGCGTCAATTACCCTGGACCCCTGAGATCCTTCAAACACTGTACCATTAGCCAGGCAGCACACACCAGCAGATATGAGGCCCCAACACACATATAGCAGAGAACTGTTGGGTTTGGCTTCAGTCAGAGAAGATGTACTTAACTCTCCCTTCTTTATAAAGATACAATTCTTACTCTAGGAAGTAAGGAGATATTTCTATTCAGTAACATACACATATTTAACATTTATGAATTCATAACTGTGAACAAAGGCATCAATTGTTGGAACTAAAGATATTTCAATTATTTTTAAAAGTAAGTTTCTGATACACCTTTATTACCTTGTTAGTCCTTCCAGCAGGCTACTGCACTTCTTATTTCTTCAGATTTTATTTTTCCAGCTAGATAAAATGTTTAAAAGAAAAGAAGAATATTTCATAATAATACCTCAAAAGTGATATAGAATAAGAGTCTTCTCCTTCATATAGCACAACCACAGAATGATTTGTTGACATATAGGAGAACCTGATCCATTCTTAGGACTGATAGAAAATACAAAATCAATATGAATATAGGCAAAGATTGAATGTAGTCTTATCTCTTCAGTAATTACTATACTGATACGGTTAACAAAAACAATACAGTACTGGTTAGTGTTGCAACAGCAATTTAGTATAATAAAAAAATCTCCAGTAATATACCACAGCATAGGAAAAGCTACATTTTATAACTTCAACCAACATGTCTTCCAAACATGAGCTGAGCAAGAATGACACAAATGGGCATGTCAAAGTGAACACAAGAAAGCCCAAAATTCCTCAGCCCTTACTCACAGGCAAAGCTGGGAAGAGAACAATATACTGATTGTTTGTCCATTGCCCAAAAAACCTGAAGACACACATTGCAAAAGCTTTAAGAAGTACATAACACTACAAAACATCAAAGAAACATATTTTTAAGATTAGAAAAGTCAACTATATGCTTTATAATGTACAGAGAAGAATATATGATAAAAATGAGAAAACAAATTATATAAAACAATATAAAAGTGACAGCTGACATTTGAAGGTTTTATGTTCTTTAAAAGCAGGGGTTCCTAACCTATGGGTTCCAAACTTTCGGAGACAAATGACCCTTTTATAGATATCCTGCATTTCAGATACTTACATTATAATTTTTAACATTAAAAAAATATTTATGAAATAGCAATTAAAGAAATTTTACATTTACGGGTCACCCCAACATGAAGAACTGTATTAAAGGGTCGTAGCACTAAGAAGTTTGAGACTCACTGCTTTAAATAAGTTTAAAAATGTTCTTTCCTGTTTTATCTTAGCTTCTTCTGAAGATAATGGTGTAATTTTCAAGATATCTGACAAATATGAGGCTGGTGAGAATGCCCTGTGTCTTGGCTACAGTAGTGGCAGCAGCATGCACAAATCTGTCTGTTGATGTTCAGTCTAATAAGTACAGTGAATGTAGCATGATGTAGGATAGTAAAGACATAGGTAATCTTCTTGTTATATATCAGTGTACATATTTATTAAAAAGGCAATACTTGCAGTGTTAAAATACTACAAAATGGTAGGAAATGTAAACAACAATAGAGAATTCACCACAAAGAAGTCTAATGGCCAAGAAGCACTCACAGAAATGTTCAAAGTCTTTAGTGATCAAAGAAATGCAAATCAGAGCCACCTTACACAAATAAGAATGACTAAGATCAAAAACTCAGGTGACTGCTCATGCTGGCTAGAATATGGAGAAAGACGAACATACCTCTATTGCTGGTAAAATTACAAACTACTGCAATCACTTTGGAAATAGATCTACCAGCAGATGTAGCTATATCACTCTTGAGTATATACCCAAAAGATCCCCCATCATGCTACAGGGGCACATGTTCCACTATGTTCATAGTGGCCTTATTTGTGATAGCCAAAAGCTGGAAATAACCCAGACATACCATGACTTAAGAATGGATACAGAAAATTTGGCACATTTACACAATGAAATATTATTCACCTATAAAGAATAAGGACATCTTGAATTTTGCAGGCAAATGGATGGAGCTAGTAAATATCATCCTGATTGAGGTAACTCTGACCCAAAAGGATATGCATGGCATATATTCATTAATAAGTGGATATTGTCCAAATAATACAGAATACCCTGGATACAATCCAGAGAACTCAAGAAACTTAACAGGTGGCATGGACCAAGTGAGGATGCCTCAATCCCACTTGTGAGAGAGAAAAAAGCAATCATGGGGAACAGAGAGAGACAGAGACCTGGGCAGGAGAGGAGACTGGGAGGGGAAAAGAGGAATATGATCAGGTATTTGGGGAAGAAACCAGGACTGAAGCCCTGAGGGCCAAAAGGCAACCTCGGGAGGTAGGAGGTGGGGATACCCCATAGACTAGAGACCTGGGAGTTAAGAGACCTTAGATGAAATGCCCAACAGTGGGGAAAAGAGTCCACCTCCAGTAGAAAGACAGGACATCAAATAGAAGAATGAGTTTGCCATCCCACAGTCAAAACTCTGACCCAGAATTGTTCCTGTCTAAAAGAAATGCAGGGACAAAATTTGAGAAAACACTGAGGGAAAGAAGGCCCACTGACTGACTCAAATTGAGATCCATCTCAATGGGAGGCTGTAAGACCTGGCCTGCTTACAGACAGTAGCCTAGCCTGGCTGTGCTCCATGAGGCCCACCAAACAGATAAATAAGACAGAAGCAGATACTTAACACCCAACCAATGGACAGAAGCCAGGGATTCCTGTGGTTGAATTAATGAAAGGCAGGAAGAAGTTGTGAAGTGTGACCCCATAGAAAGACCAAACTAACCCTTGGAACCTCGAGATCTCTCAGAAACAGCCACCAACTAGGCAGCATACTCTAACTGGTCTGAGGTCGCTGAGACATATAGAGCATAGAACTGCCTGGTGTAGCCTCAGTGAGAGAAGCCATTCTTAAAGTTCAAACATTTGAAGTAAATCAAAACTTAACTTGGTAAATTATAATCTATATAAATGGTTATACTAATTTATTAACAAAAGTAATTAGTAGTCACCAGAATTATTTAACTTAAAGCATGACATTCTATATGGCTGAAGTCTCAAGAATAGAAGGGAAGTAGGAGTATCCTTTTAAAACTATTACTTTTCCTAATGGCAATTATTTACTTTCAAATTTAAAGGAGGTCCTTTGAAGCAGATCTCCCTGTGAAATTACATGGGCCATACAAGCATGCAGTAGGCACTACACATCATATTTTCACACCACATATAGAAGTGAGTGTATTTCAACAGAGCTCCTTTGTATAAGGTGAATATTAATTTGGCTATGGTTTCTTTCATAGTCAGCGTATTTGGAGGTGATTTGGACAAAATATAAACTAGGTCTATGCCTTTACTAGGTTACTACATTAGGCCTTTATTTCTACATACATTAGAGTTAGACAAAGCACAAATTTTTAGATTTTACAACAGAAGTCTAAAGAATTACCTTCTGTTCTAAGGATTTAAGAAATAAATGAAAAAAATATAATCTGTCAACCTACATATACAGCCAACAATTCAGGTTTGGAGTAGAAAAAAATAAAGTGAAGCATGGGAAAATATTAGACACCTCTATCAATGTTTGAAAATAAGAAGTCTTTACTGTGTAATCTAAACTTCTTTGTAAAACATCTTAAATAACTATTCATTACACTTTGTGAACAGATACAACTCTGTGATTATTAATCTGAAAGGGAGGTTGAGAATATTTTTTCTAAATTGCTTGCAATAAATTATTACTATATAAGACATGAAAGAATAAAATATCTTTAAAAGGGAGATGGAAACTTTACATCCTTTATAACCTTAAATGAGTTCATATTGAAAATTTAGCTTGTCAAGTTATAAAACAAGACAATGTCTATCTCTGTGTATTTCACTTCTAAGACAAGACAAATTTCAACACAGTCATTTGACAGGAGCCATCAAGGAGAAGCTAAAACCTAGCAGATGATTGAAATAATTCTACCATGGACTGTAAACCTATGATTGCTTTGGTTCTTTGGGCAAAGCCCAGAAGATTTCCTTTTAGGAAAGATTTCTTCTATTAATTTGTTTTTCCTCTGATTGATTATATATATATATATATATATATATATATATATATATATATAAAACAAGATATTAGCCCACCCTTTTGAGCAGATTTCTGCAGAAAAATGAAGATTGCTGTCTTGTAGTGATGCTTTATAGATGAGTTTTAAATTCTTAATGATTATTCTATAAAAATTCCTAAAATTATATTAATAATGATTAAGGTCTTTTATAATAGGACTGGCATTAAGTAATTTCTGACGTCAAAACTGTAATAATAGCTCTGCCAGTCTTCAACTGTCACCAGTTAATTGCTTCTGAGATTGCAATCAGGCATCCATAACTAGGAATACATTTCAAGATGTTGTAAAACAAGTAACCAAAGGTTATAGAAAGGAAACTAATCATTTACTATGTTGCGGCCCAAGCTGCCCCACATTAGGCGACAAAAATGTTGAGAACCACACTGCCCCACTCTTGGGGGCCAAAATGTCCTGGACCGCTCCATTAATATTGAAACTCTCACTGCCAAAAGCCTTGGGGGCTAAATTGTTCCGGCTCCTACTGCCCCAAGCTGCTCCAGTCCATGGGTCAGGGTTCAGCAAGAGAGAGAGTGAGGATGGACACAAATGGAGACCAGACAGATTGTGATTCAATCCCATTTATTCTTCACTTTCCCTTCTTCTCTCCAAGTTTTTTGTTCCTAGTCCAAGTCCCAAGTCTCGAGTTCCTAGTCCTGAGTTCCTAGTCCCTAGTGCCTCCAAGTCTCAAGTCTCAAGTCTCAAGTCTCAAGTCTCAAGTCTCAAGTCTCAAGTCTCAAGT
>JANHMN010000013.1:65451662-65572240 GCA_030674055.1 Rhabdomys pumilio
AGAGAGAGAGAGAGAGAGAGAGAGAGAGAGAGAGAGAGAGAGAGAGAATGTGAGTGTAGATGTCTGTGCAGGAGTGCAGGAGTTTGAGCATTACCTAACATGGATGTTAGAAACCAAATTTAGAAGTTCTGTAAGATTAATTAATAGTCTTAACTAATGAGCCATCCTTCAGCTCCTGAAAGATTTTAAAATACAAATGATAGAGAGTTGAATGAACTGCCAAATGTAAGAATTAGAAATATGCAGGACACAGCTAGACAGCGCTGATGGAGTAAGTTATAGAAGTAAATGCTGACATTTCAGATGAGGAAGGTTCTCAATTAGTATGCTAATTTCCTTCCTCAAGGTGTTCTGTAAGGAAGCACAGTGTCAGCATAATAAAGTAAGTAATAAAGATGAACCTGAAATAATTTAAATAGAGAAAATATAATGTAAATCAATTTTTTTTTGAAAAAATTTGAAGTGATACATATCTATATCACCAATTCTAGGAATAAAATCTTGGCACCATTAAAAAATCAGACTACTGAAAAGACACTCAAGGGCTGGAGAGTTGTACAGCTGGGAAACGTGCTTGCCACCAAGCCTATCAACCTCAGTTTGTTTCTTAGAAACACAACATGGAAAAAAAGAGCTACTCACATAAATTGACCTCTGACCTCTACAATGTTTTGCACGGTATGTGTGTGCATGCAAAAAAAAAAAAGTGCACATATAGTTTAATTAGCTACCTTGGTCTAAAAAAAGGGTAGTTTGAAAATACATGTTTATATGTTAAACAATTGAGAGTATTTTTTTAATTTAAATTATTTTATCTATTTACCTTTTATTTGTTGCCCCTCATCAGTCACCTCTCCCACAGTTCCTCATCTTGTTTTACCTCCCCCTTGCCTAAAAGAGGGTGATCCCCACATGGCCTCACTCTTCCGTGGAATCTTAAGGCTCCTGAGGACTAAATGCATCTTCTGCCACTGAGGCCAAACCAAATAGACCTCTACTACATATTTGCCAGGAACCTCAGACAAACACTTGTAAGCTCCTGGTTGGTGGCACAGTCTCTAGGTGTTCCTAGAAGTCTGAGTTCATTGAGACTGCTGGTCTTCCTGTGGGTTTGTGCTCACTTTGAGCTTCTTCAGTCCTTCCTCTAAGTCAATCACAGGGATCCCAGACTTCAGTTCAATGGTTCTTTGTAAGTATCTGCTTCTGGTAGGACCTCTCTGAGGACAATCATGCTAAGTTTCCATCTGTAAGTATGTTATAGCACAGTAGTGTCAGGCCTTGGTGCTTGACCATGAGATAGATCCCAAGTTGGGTCATTCATTGGAATCCCTTTTCTTTTGTCTTTTCTCCATTTTTATCCCTGCAGTTCTTTTAGACAGAAACAATTCTGGGTCAGGAACTTGGACTGTGTTAATCACTTTGTACCTATACTTGAGGCCCTGTATATCTACTGGAAGTGGACACTTTCTCCAATGTTGAGCATTTTCGCTAAAATCATTCCCAATGAATCCCTAGAGTGACTTATATCCTAGGTCTCCGGTATTCTCTAGAGGGTCTCACCACCTCCCATTCCCTGAAGCAACTTGTTTCCATTTACTCTCCTTGCCCTCTGAGCTTTTCTCCTCACATATCTGATACTGTTAATTGTTGGGTTGTGGAAGGGTATCCTGGTTATTGGGTTGACATGGGACCCTGAGACAGCAGGTGTTCAGCCACGCCCCTAGAACCCAGGCCCCTGACAAGTGATCTAAACTCCATTTAACCTTCCCAGTTCAGTCACATAAGACACAGGTAGAGGGCCTGACTAACAGGCCTCTACATTGAGAGATTTACATATTAATGAGTTATCTATTTTTTTTGTCATTGGAATATTTTCTTTTTATATATATTTTTTATTTTTTATTGAATATTTTATTTACCTTTTAGATGCCATCCCGTTTCCCCATATCCCCTCCCTAAAAATCCCTATCCCATGGCACCTTTTCCTTTTTGCTTTTACACAATTTTTTTTAAATGCTAATCAAAGGATTTATAAGTTTGGTAATGCTCAATCAGAAGTGTAACCTAATACCCAACCTAGATATATCAACTATATTTGACTGGTGGAGACACGTGAACATCTACCTCCATGTCCCCCCCTCTCTTTCTCTCTCTTTCTCTCTCTTTCATCACCTAGCTTCTCCTCTCCTTCTTCTCCTCCTCTCCTTACTCCTTCTCTTCCTCTCCATACTCCTCTCACCTTAGCTTCTCCTACATATCACCCTTCCTGTTAAAATAAAACTTTTCTCTCAAAATACAATTAGAGTATAATTATGCCAATTTGTACCAATGAGGTACAAGATAGTCCTAATACCCAGTCGATCATTTTGTTGGCTAACCAGAACCTCTGTTGTCTCTCCTAACTAAAACACTTAGTTCTGAACCTGGATTTTTTCTTGGCTTTAGAATGAATGTCAGCTGAAAACCATCCACTCAAATCTTTTCTCTCAAAGTAAATAGCCAGGGTTGGCTATGAGACTATACGTTTTCAACCCTGTCAGAAATCCAGAATGACTGAGTTAACTGAAATTATGGGAAGCACAAAGCATAGCTTTTAAAACTTAGCCAATTTATAGAGACTGCTGAACACCTGGACAGTCCCTATACAACAAAACATTGGAGCATCTTATCTTCAGCCTTCTGGCCAAGGATCATCTGACAGACCTTAGTGATGCAGAATTATTAAGGGCTGATTACTCTGTCTAGGCAGATATAATCAGTCGACTATTCTGCAAGTGTGTCCTTTTCTGGACGGAAAGAGGCAATTCTTGCCTAGTGGCTGTCTCACCACAACTGGAGTAACTCCAAAGATGCTCAGTTTCTTCTTAGAATTTAATACAGGAAGCTGTCATGAGCAGATAGGTCTCTAATCAAAATGAACATTAATACAGAAATGTTTATAATGTCAATTCTGTGGACTTCTGACGTTTTGAAAACCAACTATCCATGTAAGGTAATCTGGACTGTTGTCTGTTAACTTCTCTCAGCTATTTCTAAATAAAATACAGAAAACATCCCAACAATAAACTCAAAGCCAGGAATTTTCTATAGTCCCTTAACTCACAAGCTAACCATGTCAAATCAGTTAAAAAATTTAAAGAAGGACTGGGTCTAAGCCTTGTATTCCTAAATGTGATATACAGGCACAATGCCTATGAGAGTAACAATATTCATCTCACTTTTATATCAATAAGAAGCTTGTACCAATGAAAACCTTAAATTGGAAATCAAAGTAAATTTTGTACCATTTAAGAAATTATAACTTTATCTTGATAATAATTATACAGATTTCTACCAATAGATTTTGGCTATGAAATAAATCCAAGCTCCCTGCTCCAACAAAACCACTACTTTTCCCTAGAAAGACAGCCCAATATTAACCACCTTAGTCCCTAAGCCCAGGGAATAGGAGCGCTGACTCTTAATTAACTTCTTCAAGCTAATTATATGTGTTGAGATATTAGAAGAGGAGTGGGGGGGAGTAAATTGATAAGCTTCTGACACTGTGTCTTTACTGCATCCAGATGGAATTCCAGGACATCAGAGGTTTGACCAGGTCTGCTCATTTTGCTTGATGAGTAGATACACCAAAGCTGTGTATTCTGCAATATACAATTCTCAAAACAATTTTAGTATCAAGATAATTTTTTTAACAGGGCTGGCATTTTATTAAAGATGTTGGTTCTAGCAACTTTTTTCCCTTTTTTTAAATTGGGTATAGTATTTACATTTCATATTTTATCCCCTTACCTCATTTCCCCCACATTCCAGGAATCCCTTATCCCATCCCCCCTCCTCCTGCTTCTATGAGGGTGTGCCCCCATATACCCCCACACACCCACCTCCCCACCTTCAGATTCCCCCCCTACTCACAGTGTTCAGCCATCATGGGACCAAAGATCTCCTCTCCCACTTACCTTGATCAGATCAACAGTTAGCTGTGAATATCTGCCTCTGGGTATGTCAGACTCTGGGAGATCTCTAAGGAGACAGTCTTATCAGGCTGCTGTCAGCATGTACTTCCTGTCATCCATATCAGCATCTATTTTTGGTGACTGTGCATGGGGTGAATACTCAGGTGGTGTGGTCTCCATGCAACCTCTTCAGTTTCTGTCTCACACTTTGTCTCCATATTTGTTTCCTTGGGTATTTTGTTACTCCTTCTAAGTAAGACCTAGGTATCCACACTTGTTCTTCCTTCTTTATGAGCTTCATGTAGTCTGTTAGTTGAATCTTTGTTGTTTTAAACTTTTGGGCTAATAACCACTTATCAGTGAGTAAATACCATGTGTGTTCTTTTGTGATTGGCTTAACTCACTCAGGATATTATTTTCTAGTTTCATTCATTTACCTAAGAATTTCTCAAATTCACTATTTTTAATAGCTGAGTAATATTCCATTGTGTAAATGTACCACATGTTTTGTATCCACTCCTCTGTTGAAGGACATCTGGGTTCTTTCCAGCTTCTGACTATTATAAATAAGGTTGCTATGAACATAGTGGAGCATATGTCCTTGTTATATGTTGCAGCATTTTCTAGGTATATGCCCAGGAATGGTATAGCTGGTTCCTCAGGTAGTGCTATGTCCATTTTTCTGAGGAACTGCCAGACTGATTTCCAGAGTGGTTGTACCACCTTGCAACCCCACCAACAATGGAGGAGTGTTCCTCTTTCTCCGCATCCTTGCAAGCATCTACTATCACCTGAGTTTTTGATCTTAGCCTTTCTGACTGGCCAGGGGGGCTTAGCTAATTAAGTTGATCCCTCTCCTCTTCCTCCTCCCTATTTAAGCCAGCCTTCCCAGGGTCTTGAGGGGGAGCACCCACATCTAGACCCATCCACCTTGCCATGAACAATAAAAGCTTTGGATCTCTTGGACTCCCTGTGTCTTCTGGGACCACCGCCTCAAGACTACTAGTATGTAGAGCCCGCCCACCTCAGGACTCCCCTGCTGAACCCCTGTGCAAGTTTGTCCTATGGTTAACATTTTCCCTGCCCGCTTCTCTCTCCCAGCCAGGTTCCTCCTTCCCTCTGCCTCCTGTGATTATTTACTTCCCCCTAATAAGTGGGCTTTAAGCCTTCTCATTTGGGCCTTTCTGTTTGTTACAGCTCTTAAATTCTGTAGGTTGTATTCCAGGTATTCTGTACTTTTTGACTAATATTCAGTTATCAGTAAGTACATACAATAAACTTTCTTTGGGGTCTGAGATATCTCATTTAGAGTAAAATTTTCTATTTCTATCCATTTGCCCGCAAAATTTGTAAGGTCCTCATTTTTGATAGCTAACTGGTATTCCATCATGCAAATGAGCCACATTTGCAGGTGTACAAGATACCATAGAAGACATTGATACAACAGTCAAAGAAAATGAATGTGCAAAATAGCTCTTAACCCAAAACATCCAGGAAATCCAGGACACAATGAAAAGACCAAATCTAAGGATAATAAGCATAGAAGAGAGCAAAGATTCCCAACTCAAAGGGCCAATAAATATCTGCAACAAAATTATAGAAGAAAATTTCCCTAACCTAAAGAAAGATATCCATAAACATATAAGAACTCTAAATCGATTAGACAAAAATAAATTCCTCCTGTCACATAATAATCAGAATACCAAAGCAGAGAACAAAGAAAGAATATTAAAAATGGTAAGAGAAAAAGGTCAAATAACATATAAGGCAGACCTATGAGAATTACACTAGACTTCACAGGAGATCCTGGACAGATGTTATATAGACCCTAAGAGAACAAAAATGCCAGCTCAGGCTACTATACCTACCAAGCCTCTTAATTACCATAGATGGAGAAACCAAGATATTCCATGACAAAAACAAATTTACACAGTATCTTACCACAAATCCAGCCCTACAAAGGATAATAGATGGAAAATTCCAACACAAGAAGGGAAACTATACTCAAGAAAGAGCAAGAAATTTGTCTTCTTAAAACAAAGCCAAACAAGAGAGGCACACAAACATAATTCCATCTCTAACAACAAAAATAGCAGGAAGCTACAATCATTGGTCCTTAATATTTTCTAACATCAATGAACTCAATTCCTCATTAAAAAGATATAGACTAACAGACTAACAGACTGGATACATTAAAAGGATCCTAGCATTTTGCTGCATACAGGAAACACACATCAGTGATAAAGACTGACCCTATTTCAGAGTAAAAGGGTGCAAAATTTTTTTTCCACACAAAGTTTTCCAAAATACAAGCTGGAGTAGCCATCCTAATATCCTACTAAAATCGACTTTCAGCTCAAAGTTATCAAAAAAGATGAGGAAGAACATTTCATACTTATAAGATGAAAAAATTTGCTTAGATGAACTCTCAATTCTGAATATCTATGCCCCAATTGCAAGGGCACCCACGTTAGTAAAAGAAATGTTACTAAAACTCAAAAAACATATCGAATCTCACACAATAATAGTAGGAGACTTCAACACCTCACTCTCACCAATGGACAGATCCTGAAAAAAAAAAAACTAAAAAGAGACACAGTAAAACTAACAGAAGATATGAATCAAATGTATTTAAAAGGTATCTATAGAACATTTCACACTAATACAAAGAATGTACCTTCTCAGGACCTCATGATACCTTCTCCAAAATTGACCATATAATCTGACATAAAATAAGCTTCAATCAATACAAGAAGATTGAGATAATACCATGTATCCTGTCATATCACCATGCACTAAAGCTGGTCTTTAATAACAACAGAAACAAAAGTCCCCCATACTCATTTAAACTGAACAAGTCTCTGCTCAATGATAACTTGGTCATGGAAGAGATAAAGAATTTTTAGAATTTAATGAAAATAAAGGCACACACAACATATCCGAACATTCTTTTAAAAATCTCTATAGGTAAACATAGAAACTTGAAATTTTATTGTCTCTGAATAAAGGCCTCCATTCTCATAAAATGTGTAGAGTTTTAATTCAGCAACATGGCTGTTCTTGTGAGAGAACACAAAATTTTCTTTGTCTTTTTGGTCCCTGGAGAGGTAGGCAATTAGATCCAAGAAAAGATTGGTATAGAGCAAATTCCATGTAAGGAAATGCTTAGGTCCATATGTGATAGTATATGTCTTTAATCCAAACACTTAGGAGACATAGAGATTTCTTATGTCTTAGAAACTTAGAGACTTAGGCATAGAGATTTCTGAGTTCTATTCAATCAATGAAATTCAGTTCAGTGGATTAGCACAGGAGGCAGTACAATGAAGTTCCAACAAAGGCAGTTAAAAGCAGAGAATAATAAAGGGCCAGAAGATTAGAACAAATTTCTAGAGTTAGTTTAAGGTCAAGCAGAGCAAAACAGTAAGGAACTGAGGGAAGCTAGAGTTAATCAGTCAGCTTGGATAAAAGTTTGAGGCTTAGTTAAATTAGCTAGCCAGAATTCACCAAAGGCTACAAACGGTCATCTTGCTCAGTAGTAAGCCTTCAAGATGACAATTACAATTATCAGATAAATAAAAGTTACTTTTAAAATAAAATCATAAACATGCAAAATTCCAGATCTATGTAACATGAGTGAGCAGAGTGCTGGCCAGATCTTCAGCTCTTTACATCCACAGTCACAGAAACTAGGCACCAGTTGAGTGCTTTGGCACAAATATCAGCAAACAGACACAGGTTATGTGATTATCAGAAATATGTATTTATTAATTTACTTATTCATTCATTTTTTTATTTAATGTTAAATCCAATTTTTCATATAAGAAAAATTGAGAATTTTGACAGAAGTAGAGATTACCTGTTGTGATTTCAATATGTCCTGTCAGACATATGATAGTTCTAAAATATATATAGCACATGGTAACAAAACTGAAGGAATGATTGATAATTGTAATGAGTAATTTATTATTGTAATATTGTAATATTGTAGAACAAGATGACTAAGCAACAGGAGAAAGGAAATCAGAATGATATAATGTATACAAATCATTCCATTGTTTTGAAAATTTTTGTGAAAAAATATTTCAGGCTACACAGCATCATTGTTACATTGTTTCAAACATTAAATAGCTTTCTCATAAGCACAGACTCTTCCAACTTACCAAAAAGGAAAAAATAGTTTTAAATATATTCTGCAGTGAAACATAATCAGTGTTATATTGTCATATAAATGTATATATTATTAATTGAAAGTGAAAATTGACAGTGAATTTTCTAAGAATTATGTATCCCAGCACTTTAGAAAATTAAGAAACAAAGACTCTGAATATATAAAAAGATAAGTTAATAGGATAGTTGGAATTTTACATGCAGAATAAAACTTTGTTTTAAAATCAAAAATAAGTGCTATGTATTATATTAAGTCAATTTGAAATACATATATCATTGTATCTTTCTATTTTTATATTTCTGAAATAATAATACAATTACATATTTTTTCCTCTGAAGTTTGTTTTCCCAAACAATTCTTTGCTTCAGTTCTGATACAATCTTCTAAATTCATGTCTGCTCTTTCTTCAGTTGTTGACATATGTATAGATTTAGTATTGAATAATCAATTTGTTTGTATATTTTTAAATGAAAATATAATTAAATCAATTTTCCCACTTCCCTTTCCTTCCTCCACCCATTCCTTGAATGCTGCCTAAAACAGGCTGAACAAGCTAAGGGGAGCATTGCCTCATGGCCTCTGCTTCAATTATTGCAATCATGTTTTTGCCTACCTTGAGTTCCTGATTTTCTTGGATAATACACCAGAAATTTAAAAAGGAAGTAAACTTTTTTTTCTACCTATGTTGCATCTGGTCATGGTGTCTTATCACAGCAATAGAAAGCCTAAGAGATCCTCCTAACTTTTCTAGCAATTCTCAAGCACAACCAGATGAGAGCCAAATTCTCAAAACAGGAAATGTTTTGGGAACATCCAAAATTCAAAACATAACACAAGATCAACATACAAAACTCGGCTGTGTTTTTATTCTTCCAACAGTATGACAATTTCAAAGAAGCTATTTACTATAAATGTGAATATACTGTGTTATAGTCTCTTTGCAAAAATAGTCTTAAAATGTTAGTTGTGGGGTTAGCTAACAATTACAGTCTCTTGGAATCTGTCTGCCAGAATTGAAAATATGTAAATGCACAGAATTTTGTATGACATATTCATAATGGTATTACTTGTAAAACAAAGAGGTAATATCAAAAATATTCATGGACTTAAAGAAATGTGATAAGAAAGGCCATGGTGGTGGGACATACTTGTAATCAGGGACTGGGTTTTGTGAGCTGCCACCTTCAGGGCTAGCACAGCCCTTGTAACAACATTCTACATCAAAAAAGTTACAAAAGGCTGTCTATTGTTTGAATTCATTAACAACACATCAATATGTATTAATGCCCAAAGGAAAATAAAACTCTTTTAAAACATTAAATTTTAAACTACAAGTTGAATAGTGTAGTTCATTTTACAGGTATATTGGAATAAAAAAGTTGTTATAAAATTATTTTTTCTATTTTCTAGTGAGAATTTGCTAGATTCTCTTCAGAAATGTCTTTCTATTCAAGGTATTTATTTATTTATTTAGTTAGTTAGTAAGTATTAATTGTTTTTTTTTTTTATTTGTTTACATTTCAAATGTTGTTCCCCTCCTGGTCTTCTTTCTTAAATCCCCATACCAACTGCCTCCAATATGCATATAAGAGGATGCTCTCCAACCTATGCCCCCCTTTCATGTTTCACCCCTCTAGCATCCCCCTAAGCTGTGGCAACAAGCCTGCACAGGACCAATGACCTCCCCTCTCATTGATGCCAGATAAGGCAATTCTCTGCTACATATGTAGCTGGAGCCATGGACCCATCCATGCACATCTTTGGTTGGTGATTTAGTCCCTGGAATCCCTGAGGAGTGGGTTTAGTTAGTTGATATTATTGTTCTTTCTATGAGGTTGCCATCCCCTTCAGCTCTTCAGCCCTTCTAACTCTTTCATTGGGGTCCCCAGGCTCAGTCCAGTGGTTGGTTTTGAGTAGCTGCATTGATCTTAGTCAGGTGCTAGAGGAACCTTTCAGAGGACAACCATACTAGGCTCCTGTCTGTGAGCACTTCTTGGCAGTAATTTCAGGATTTGGTGTTTGTACATGGGATGAATCTCAAGGAGGGATGGACTCTTCATAGCTTTTACTTCAGTATCTGCTCCATTATTTGTCCCTGCATTTCTTTTAGACAAGAACAATTCTGGGTTAAATTTTTTTATATTGGTGGGTGGCCCCGTCCTTTAACTGGGGACATGCCTATCTACTGGAGGTGGTTTCTTCATCTTCTATCTCCCTATGTTTGGTATTTCGGTTAATGTCATCCCCCTTGGGTCCTGGGAAACTCTTGCTTCCCTGAAGTCTGGAACTTTCTAGTGGTCCCCCCCATTTCCCAACCCCCAATGTTACATAATTTTATTCATTTTCCTGATCCTCTGAACATCTCTTCTGTCTCTTCCCATACCTGATCCTGCCCCTGTTTTACCTTCTCCTTCTTCCCTTCCTTCTTTCTCTCTCTCTCTCTCTCTCTCTCTCTCTCTCTCTCTCTCTCTCTCTCTCTCTCTCTCTTTCTCTCTCTCTCTCTCTGTCCCTTCCTCTACCCAATGTGCTTCTAAGTAGGTTTGAAGCATTCACACCTTGGTTTTCCTTTTTGTTAAGCTTTATATGGTAAATGAGTTGAATTGTGTCCATTCTGTTTCATTATGGAGCAATAAAAATTTAATAAAATTACTGATTTATATATATTCTTTCATTTATACAGAGGAATAAGATCAAAATCTTAAGTTTCCCATCCTCCTTTATATTGCATTTAATATGTCACACATTTCTATATATAACAGTGCCAATACTTTCCATGGTTTTTTATTTTATACTTTATTATAAGAAAGTAACACAACTAAGTTTCTCTAATTAGTATTATCTATTTAAATGTGTATGTCAATTTAATTGATATGTGCATAAATAAAATTAGATTTAGTTTAATGTAGTTAATTTCAAAGTGATGTCTATTTGAAGTACATTTTTAATTTTAATATATGAAGAGAAAATGGCATATTACATTAAAGGGAGAACATTAACATTTTAAGGTCATAGAAAAAAAATTTTGGAAGACTTATATAAATAACTGTATGCTGAGACCTGCAGAAAAAGAAGAGAGCGAAACTATGCTAGTTGAAATAAGACTGTTTAAATTGTTCATTAATAACACATCTAAATTTTATTACAGCCAAAATTATCTAAGTTCACCTTAGAGGAAGATAAGAAATAATTAAGTATTTAATGTTGAAGATAAAAATAGGCTTGTCCTACAAAATTAGGGAGACTATGATGAAGACACACTTTCACTGTTTCTTTAAATAGCTTTTTAAATATTCAAATAACACAGGGCTATTAATGCAGCTATCAAAAGTGTCCAATATTTTGTGCCCATGCTTTATGATTGAATAATTAAAATAATCCAAACTTTTCAGTTCTTTTGTTTTTCTTTTTATTGCTTAACTCAATTTCATCAATACAATATACCTAACATAAAATTCTACTTTTGTCTTATACATATAACTATGTACATATATAAGTATATGTATACACATACATATACACATACACACACACATATATGTATATATGTATATGTGCATATGTGTATATGTGTATATTTATATATGTGTATATGTGTATATATGTATATATATATATATATATATATATATATATATATATGTGTGTGTGTGTGTGTGTGTGTGTATTCCAATTATCATTGTCTGTGATTCCACAAAATCTGTGGGAATCTTAGATATATTTTTTCTTAATAAACATGATAATAATTTGAAGGATAAACTGCAATTTGTGTTTGTGGGTAATAGGTTTTCAGTTAAAAACAACATGGGAAATGGTTAATCCTCATTGCTCTCAATATAGGTTCATTAATTTTACTTATTCTAAAGATTTGTTTTTCATTAATTTTGTAAATTTTATACAGATACATAATGAATTGCAATCAAATCTACCCACGCTTTTTGTTATTCAATTTATCACTAAAATATGTAATCTTAGAAATCCAGCGTTAATTTTTATTGGCCATAGATTTTCCAAATGCTTCTTTTCTTTAGCCTTGCACTCACATTCAACTATATACTGTAAGCGATATGGCCTAAGATTCACCCCCCACCATTATTCACTATTATATGATCTATTACAATCACTTTCAGGTTCTAAATTGACTTGTAACACTCAGAATTTAAAATATTCTATTAATATTAATGTGTGTTTATTTGTATATGTCATGTGTGTATATGTGTTTGACTGCATATGCACATGAATGTTTGTGTGGGGGTTGTTTGTAGAATGAATGTGCATTAGGTTGGCTTGCATGTGCCATAGTACAGTTGTAAATCTCAGACACAACACTTAAGTATCTACATTCTCCTTCAACCATGAAACTTTAGGAAAAATGTTCTGTCACTCATCTTGTGTAAAAAGGACTTTTCTCCATAGTCCTTGTTAACCCTAATCCTATCTCTATCCCTAACCCTAACCCTAACCCTAACCCTAACCCTAACCCTAACCCTAACCCTAACCCTAACCCTAACCCTAACCCTAACTCTAACTCTTGCCTTGACTACTGCAGGGATTTGATTGGTACCTGCATTAAGGGGATGAAGAGACTCAGAATAGAAATTAGCACATTGTAAAAATTCAATTAAAGCAAAGTATTATCATTTATATTCATTTTGTATTTAAAATTATAAAATTGTTCTCTAATCTTAAATATTTTAGAAATAACTATTGGTCTTAAAGGTAAACATAAAACATTTTATATAATAATTTATAATGACCTCTTTTTTTCTGGTTACTTCAGGAGTCTCCAGATTATGTCTTCAAAATCTTAAATATGATTAAAAGACATGGTTCTCATTTTGAAAATCAAATATAAAATCATATTCTCTATTAGGTTACAAGACCAAAAAGCTATTTTTAAAAGTATTCTTTCATGCTTTGGTTGACATTCTTTTATATTTTACATTCTCTGATTACCTGTACATAAGCTGATATTTGAATTGTTAAATGTTCTCCAACTACCCTCCAGATCCATGGTCCTTCTGTTCTATAATCTACATATTTTTCTACAACTTCCATTTTGGTTCAACTTTCCAGAACCTTGTCAAGCAAGAGGTGGCAGAACATGAGGCTGTCCCATAAATCACTTCCCACAGAAGCATCTGACAAAAATTATATCCAGGGATCCTTATCTACATAGAAATCTGTGACCACTTTTCATTGTCTATGCAATAACAGCAAGCTTTTTTTCAGTATACCACTATGAATGTTCATATATAGATATATATGAACACACACACACAATTCTACACAAGTTGGCTGAGAACTATGCTCAATGTTACAAAGGGGAAATTTTACATATAAGTAAATATGTGTGAATTTTTTTAGTGGAGATAGGTAGAATTGTGATTTAAACATTGGTATTTTAAAAATATTTCATAAACTTTTAAAATTATAACATATCCATTCTCCTTCTCTTTCCCCCCACAAAACTGTACCGTATACCTACTACCTTGGCCTCTCTTCCTTTAATTGTTGTCATATAAATGTTGTGTGGGTGCGTGCATGTATGTGTACGTGTGTGTTGTCCCTGAATTCATGCGAATATCCTGTTCAGTCCACATAATATAAAATGTTTGGGTATGTTTTCAGGAACTGCTATTTGGTTTCATGTAACTACTTGGTATATTCTTCCCAGTAGAAGACTATTTCTCATAAACATTTAGCTACCTGAAGCTCCTTGATGGTTAATGCCCAGGTCTGCAAATCATGCAATAAGATTTTGGTATTTATCTACTTCATCATCAATTCTCATATTTTCTAATAGACTCATTCTCATTCTTAAACATTTCTTCAGTTCCTACTAGAATATGTCATGGATCCTTGTTAAGATAGTTACTGCACTTAGACACATATGCTCTCCTTCAGTTTCAGACACTACCCAGTTTTAGCAAAAAGGGCTATATTCTTTGAGTTCCTACTCAATCCACTGCTGATTACCCATAGATCCAATGTCACCCATGCCTGGAAGAAGTAGTCATAACTGCTGTGAGAACATAATTGCAGAGGCTGTGCCAGACTCTGAAGATAGTGTTTCATGACATAATTTGCTATCTCTCACTACTATATTCCTAAGGCCCATTCTTTCAATGCAATCCTGTCTTAGAGTGGTAGTATAAATGTGGTAAGCTCCTAACTGGAACTTATTTTCACTAGATTATGCACCTGTGAGTCTATACAGTCATCACAGTACAGTGTAACCTGAAGTTTCTCTGATTAAGAATGAAGTCAGTATTCATCTTTGGGTATAAATACACATATCTAATGTCACTTTGGTCCATGCCCATTTGGTAAAGTAAAGGTTATAAAGTCCTCCTAAACGTTAATGCCTAAGACCCTCTCAGTCTCTTGTGGGTCATGTCAAAGTCCAACCAGAAATTTCTGCCACTATTGCATCAGTAGTCAGGTTAGACTGAGAAGTGAATATTGTAATTCATAATATTCACAGTGAATACTCTCCCTAACATTCAGCTAACAACTTGAATGTCACCAACCACCATAAAAGGTAACCATCAATGATGAAACTTTTAGTGTATTCATGGGTAGTTCTCTAAATATTGACCCTGAAACTTTTATTAATTATGAATAAAAGCTTAGGCCAGAAGATTTTCTCATCTGACAACTCTCTTATAACTCAATTATCCTTCTATTATAATTCCTGCCATGCGGTTAGTTACCTCTCTTCAGGTTGATGGGTTTACCTCCATCAGTGTTTCAGGGGAATCTTCTTCCTGACTCTATCTCTGAATCTCTCTCTCCTTCCCAGAGCTTATTTATTCCCAGAGTATTATTTATTAATTCTATTAAGCATCATAAAAAATTAACAAGAACCTGTATTGTTTTGGGAGATTTCGTAGTCTCGACCAACATCTCAAGGGATGTATTCCATAATTGCCCTGGAATTTTATTTGGTATATTCTAATAAAAATTTTTGTTTTCAGCCAGTAAAAGTAGCTTTCGATAATATCTTCTTTAAAAACATAAATCAATTATCTTAGCTTAGGTACAAGATAATTGGTTTCTATAGGGCATTACATACTGTGCTGGCTATTCTTAGTTGTCAACTTGACTACATCTGGAATCAACTACATTCCAGAAATGGAGGGCACACCTGTATTTCAAATCTTGAGGCTGTAGACACAAGCTTTTGTTCTGGATCTTGACATGGGGTGATACATGCGTTTGATTTAGACCTTGAGACATAGTGGCCATGAAATGTTTAGTCCCTGGCAAGGTGGTACATGACTGTACTACCAGGAGACAGAGACAAACAGGTCTATGAATTCAAGGCCAGCTTGGTACAGAACAAGGTTCAGGTAAAGAAAAGAACAAGTTCAGGCATGGTAGTTCAGGAATTTAATCTCAATATTCAAAAGACATAACTATGCAGACATCTAAGTTCAGATGGTCCTACAGAACAGGACTTCCTGAGTTCCAGGACAGCAAAGTTTAGACAGTGAAGGAGTCTGAAAACAGAGAGCTAGTGATAATATAATAGAAGAAGGGGGCTGTGTTCCAACTCCAGTAAGCAGTAAAACATATCAGCTTCTTCATGTGGCTACAGCTTTAGAGTCAATAAAAGAAGGGATCATGTGGACATCTGGTGCTTGTTATCTGGAACAACAAAATTAGCAGTGATTAAGAAGAGACCAGAATCATTGACATGAAATCCTCTAAGAAGTTTTTTCTGAGAGCACAAAGAAGCTGAGGTTGTATCTCATGCTGCAGCTGGACTTGGTAATATGTAAGAATCACTGAGGTACTACTGGTTTTGACAGCATAAAGGGTAATGGAAAGTGGCTAAAACCATGGAAGGTTATTGATGAAGGTGCAGCCTCAGTTGTAGTTGACAGGCTAGGACCAAAATTGTCATGCAAAGAAACTGAGGCTTTGGCACCATGAAGGGAGCGATAAGAGGCCAATGATGAAGCCTAATTCCACTTGAAGACTACGACAAATTGGGAATGAATGTACTGGAATATGATCACTAAGAACAGCAGCAGCAGTCAAGTGGAGTCAACCAGTGCCTAGAGTGCTATAAGGGAGCAGAGCTGGAGAAGTGATTCAAGCCATTGGTGGAGGCCAGAAGATGATGTGTGGATCCCAGACACCTGAACAAGCTGTAAAGTTGAAGTTGCCTTAAATACCCCAAGATGTTAGAGATGTCAGAGCTGTGAGATATCTACTAAGGAAACATGTTCACAGGGAGTGGAACCAGCCTGAGAGAATGAAGTTTGTTGCTACTGAATGCCAGATCTGCCAACAGCAGTCAACAAGGATGAAAGGATTTGTATACTAAAGAATGTTTTGACATTGGACATGGAGATGAGGAGTGTGGAGTATGATTGCTGGTTTGGGGCTTTGCATTTGCCCAGTATTTCCTTGTTATGATGGTTTGAAATGGGAATATATATCTCATGTCATGGTATGTTCGAAGTATGTGATCTGCTCTTTGATTTCTTTGAGCTGCTGTTTGATTCTCTCTGCTTCATGTCACTTATGTTCTGTCAGCCTCTCCCTTAAGGCATCTTTCTCTACACTGGCCACTTTGTAATTTCTGGTGTCTACATGTACTATATATTAAACATAAAAGCATGAAGATTAAGCTTTAGGGTCCATATTTGTGATAGGATATGTAGTTGTTTGTTGTCTACACATATGCTATCTCACTATGTATATAATTTACACTCCACCTATTTGTAAATTTCATGCTTGCAATGCATGCACTTTAGAGCTTTCTGCCAAGCTCTGTAATTTTTTTTAATATATTCAAGAGGAAATTTATATAAAACAAATAAAAACTTTATTTAAAACTATATTTTAGCATTTTATTATAGCAATTAATAGCTTGAATTTAGAAAAACACTTTATCATAATATAATTTATGTAAAGATTAAATTAGATGCAAACTTAAAATTATGTGTTAGAATTAATATCAAGGACAAAATATCCTAAACTAATATATTGTTTTAAGCATAAGAAGCAAGAAAATAAAATATTAATAACTTTAAATTAATTTTTGTATTAAAGAATAAGATAAAAGCTACACACCTTTTATTTCCACTCTTGCCTTACTTATATAGATTCAAAAGACAAAAGCTTAGTATGTACCACAAAACGGTACATAAGAATGTCATAAAATTTCTACCAAACTACTTAGTCTGACAAGCTAAACAAAAACGAAGACCTGTTTTAGATATTTTTGTAGGAATTTGACATTTCTTAAGAATGTTCTGTGCAAGAATATTTTATCTCCTGGAAAACAGGCAGACAGTTGACATGTGCTTCTGATTTTCAATGGTGTATTCTTACCCGATAATGAGAACCAGTTCAGAAAGTTCTGTCCTGTGACATTGGTTGTAACAATAATTAGTGAAGAGGTCACAACAATCAGCAGATGTAGCACTTTCTCCAGTTTTCGTCTCCCTTTTCCAAGTGTGTCATACCTCTGGCATCAATATTATTCTGTATTTGTATTTTCCAATCATCTGTGATTCTACAATAATAAAAGACCCTCTAATCTAGTTTCTTGTCTGAACTTTCAAAACTTCATCAAAGTATAATTATGCATCTTTACTTAAGTAGAAAACATGTCTATCTTATATTTTTAGCACTACATTTTACTATAAAATACAGATATATAAAGCTATGCAAAAAGTTCAAAAAATGAATAGTATAGTAAGATGTATCCTTAGTAATGATTAACAAGGTCCAAACTGAATTCAGTTAACCGTAAGGAAAATTGTATTGACAATCTGTCATTTATGCTGCCTTTCACTCTCCAAGAAGCTACTATCCTGATTTTTGTATAATTACTTTGGGATCATTTTTTTATGATACTATCATACCCTTGTACATCAATACACACCAAATCTGATGGATTCGCGTTACATCAATTTAAAGATACGGAAGGTCTTCTATTTGTTTCTCACAGTCATATGTGAGCAGGGGAAACAGTAGGTATTTTGCATACATTTTACTGCTTGAAATAAAGGAACAAGCATATATTGTGCAAATACAAAAGCCATTCGAGAGACAAGTTCTTTGGCGAGATGTAAATGAAGCACTCTGCGTTGTTTCTTGACTAGTAGCTGAGGTTAAGAGTTTTCAGTCAGAAAGTATGTATGCCAGGTGTCTATACCTACTCTGGTAGTTTTAATTAATTTTAGGAGTCAATAATATTTATATAGTATCCATCATAATAAACTCATTCTTTAATTTTCTAATATATAATATACTTTTAAAAACTTAGATGGAAAAATGAACAAATACTGCAGTATTGTAAATTATCTTAGACTCAATCATCTGTAATGGTAAGAGAATGATCTTTAAAATACATTAATTTTAAACACATTTTTCTTTTAAATAAATTAATAAAGAAACAGCATGGTCAGTTTATATAAATTCTTACTTAATGTTAGTTATGAAGTTCTTTTTTCTCACATGTTTTTAGTTTATATTGTTGCACTTTCCTGTAACCATTAATAAGTAAATTCTTGAAACACCACTATATCATTTTTACCATAAGATAAAACCTATTACTGTATCATTAAAATTTGGCAATTCTAGTACTACTTTTTTATTATTATCATGTTTATTTGTTCTGTCTCATTTGTACTTTTTGAAGGATCAGGTAGCTTATTAAAAAAAAAAATCAAACAAAACCAATATAAACCCAGTTAGGACTTCAACATGATTGTTCAAAGTTGTATTAAAAAGTGTTGGTTGATGTGTAATTCACAACTGCAGAAAATTATTCCATTTATTTGCATTTTATTTTATCATTCTCTATGTTTAAAAGTATTTAGTATATCATTCTTTTATGTATAAAATATATTATGCTAAATTTATTTCCAAGATATGTAATTTGAAGCTTTTGTAAATGAAATTCCTTTTCTTGATTATGCTTATGGGGAAGGATATTTTGCACATTCCTTTACAGTTGTGTTGAAGTATTTTTTGCACACTGCCTTTGAATCTTGCCACTGTGCTATGTTAATGACATTTTCTTTTATTTTTGAATATACGTAGTTTTAAAAATAGATCATGTCTTCTGAGAATAGGGAAATTTTTGCGTCTACCTTTCCATTCTGAAAGATTATAATTTGTTTTCTCTTTAACCCTTTTTTCTGAAACCTCCAATAAATGTTGAATAGACTTGGAAATTAGTCTCATTCTTCTTTTTTCTCTTGGTGTCCAAGGAAAACATTTAATCCTCATATTAAGTAGGTTATTAGTGTTTATTTATTTAAAAAATGCATTACACCTACATCAAATTAAGATACTTTACTCTTGTTACCTACCTGATATATGCTATTATCTTGATGGAATGAGACCATTCTACCCTGTAAGTATATATAAACAGATGTGATAGTGTTAATTATTAATTTGAAAGACTATGGAATCACCTAAGAGACACGTATTAATTAATGTGGGTACATTTATTTTAATTGTGGTTAGGATCATATGTTAAGCTTTGAATTCGCAACTGAATAAAGTATAAACGGAGAACTAGTGTGCTTACATCCCACAACTTCTTTATTGTACACATGTGATCTTAGGCTAGAAGATGTTCATACAAGTTCCTTTAGTAAAGACATTCTGCCACATCAGCAGGAAAAGAAGCCTGGATTAGATTAGAGTCTATGATTACTCTCACTTTACTCTGCTTTTCATTTTCATACAGAACTCACTTTGTTATTCACATGGTTTCTGTAGTCAAGATACTCCTTCCTCAACCTCCAGAGTCCTGGGAATATAGGACTGAACCACCACACCGTTTTTTATTGCTACTTATTGAATAGATTTTGAGGGATTGGAGCTAAATTCATTAGAGTGTTTTACATTATTTAATACAGGTTATGTATGTTTTGCAGAGTTTTTATTACATAATAAATTTATAATTAATTTCTGATGAAATCATTTTTCATATTTTCTACAAATTTATTTTTCTAACTTTGTAATTTATGTATTATTTATACAATTTTCTCAAAATATTAATAATTATGTTAGTTAACACTATCTCGTGTATACCGGACTTATCAAATTGAATAATCTCCTATGCTCTATTATAAATTAGTTAATTAATTAATGTTTGTTTTAAATGCTTTGTATATTTTTACCACTTTTTTTTAAAATTTATTTTTATTGGATATTATATTTACAATTCAGATTTTATCCCCTTACTCTCATTCCCCCCACTACCCAGGTACCTCTTATCCCATCCCCTCTCCTCATGCTGCTATGAGAATGTGCCCCCACCTATCCCCCACTCCCACTTCCCTACCCTCGAATTTCCCACCCCCACTCAGTCAGTATTCATTCTTCATGGGACCAAGAATCTCCTCTCCCACCTATGCCCGACAAGGTCATCCTCCCCTTCATGTACAGATGAATCATGGGTCACTCCCTATGTGCTCCCAGTCTGGTGGTTTAGACCTTGAGGAGCTCTGTTGTTTGGTATTGTTACTCTCCTCATGGGGCCACAAATTTTTGCTCCTTTTGTCTTCTCTCTAGCTTCTCCATGGGAGACCCTTGATCAGAACAGTGGATAGCTGAGAGCACTGGTCTCTGAATGTGTCAGCCTTTGGCAGACCTCTAAGGAGACAGCTATATCAGCCTCTTGTCTGTGGGAAAAAACTGGTGGGGTGGTGTCTGGCGGCAGGGACAAAGTAGCAAGGGCTGGTGACAGGGTCCCGGGCGGGCTTCTCACACCACCAGTGGAGGGTCCCACATTCACAGAGTTGCAGTGGGCAGGCCAGTGGCTGCATCAGAAAGGTTCAGGGTTCCAAAGGCTGGGAGCTTTGTGGCAGGCTCTGGAGACAGGTGGAGTGCAGTTTTCCAAAGCTTTTATTGGTCATGGCATGGTGAATGGGTGTAGATGGTTCACACTCTCCTCCAAAAGCCAGGGGAGCCTGGCTTTTATAGGGAGGGGGAAAAAGGGGGAGGGAGTAACTTAATTAGCTATGCCCCCTCAACCCCCACCCCCACCTTTAAATAATCACGCCCTACTTGAGTGAAGGGTACAGGTTGAATGGAGATTAGACCTCCTGTCAGGAGCCTGTGCTCTGGGGGCGTGGCCGAACAGTCACAACCCAAAAACCAGGATACCCTTCCAGGGCCCAACACTTGTCAGCATGCACTTCCTGCCATCTACATCAGTGTCTGCCTTTGGTGACTGTATATGGGATGGATACCCAGGTGAAATGGTCTCCAGATGGCCCCTCCTTCAGTTTCTGTCCCTTACTTTGTCTTCATATTTGCTCCCCTGAGTATTTTTGTTACTCCTTCTAAGTAGGACCGAGGCACCCACCCTTAGTCTTCCTTCTTCATGAACTTCATGTGGTCTGTGAGTTGAGCTTTAGCTATTCCAAGCTTTTGGGCTACCATCCACTTATTAGTGAGTAAATACCATGTGTGTTCTTTTGTGATTGGGTTAACTCAGGATAATTATTTCTACTTCCATCCATTTGACTAAGAATTTCTCAAATTCATTATTTTTAATAGCTGAGTAATATTCCATTGTGTAAATGTACCACATTTTTTGTATCCATTCCTCTGTTGAAGGACATCTGGGTTCTTTCCAGCTTTTGGCTATTATAAATAAGGCTGCTATGAACATAGTGGAGCATATGTCCTTGTTATATGTTGGAGCATCTTCCGGGTATATGCCCAGGAGTGGTATAGCTGGATCCATACGTAGTGGTATGTCCAGTTTTCTGAGGAACCTCCAGACTGATTTCCAGAGTGGTTGAACCAGCTTGCAGTCCCACCAACAATGGAGGAGTGTTTCTCTTTTTTCCACATCCTTGCCAGCATCTACTATCACCTGAGTTTTTGTTCTTGGTCATTCTGACTGGTGTGAGGTGGTATCTCAGAATTGTTTTAATTTGCATTTCCCTGATGATTAAGGATATTAAGCATTTCTTAAGGTGCTTCTTAGCCATTCGTGTTTTCTCAGTTGAGAATTCTTTGTTTAGCTCTGTACCCCACTTTTAATAGGGTTATTTGGTTGTCTGGAATATAATTTCTTGAATTCTTTGTATATATTGGATATACAAATCTCTAGCCCTCTATCAAATGTAAGATTAGTAAAGATCTTTTCCCAGTATGTTGGTTGCTGTTTTGTCTTATTGACAATGTCCTTTGCCTTACAGAAGTTTGCAATTTTACGAGGCCCCATTTGTCAATTCTTGATCTTAGAGCATAAGATATTGGTGTTCTGTTCAGGAACTTTTCCCCTGTGCCTAGGTATTCGAGGGTCTTCCCCACCTTCTCTTCTATTAGTTTCAGTGTATCTGGTTTTATGTCAAGGTTTTTTATCCACTTGGACTTGAGCTTTGTACAAGGAAATAAGAATAGATTGATTTGCATCCTTCTACATGCTGATCTCCAGTTGAACCTGCACCATTTGCTGAAAATGATGACATTTTTCCACTGGATGGTTTTAGCTCCTTTGTCAAAGATCAAGTGATCATAGGTATGTGGGTTCATTTCTGGATATTCAATTCTATTCCATGTCTCTGTACCAATACCATGCAGTTTTTATCACTACTGCTCTGTAGTACAGTTTGAGGTCAGGGATGATGATTCCTTGAGAAGTTCTTTTATTGCTGAGAATAGTTCTCACTATCCTAGGTTTTTGTTGTTCCAAATGAATTTGCAAATTGCTCTTTCTATCTCTATGAAGAATTGATTTGGAATATTGATGGTGAGTGCATTGAATCTGTAGATTGCTTTTGGCAAGATGGCAATTTTTACTAAATTAATCCTGCCAATCCAGGAGCATGGGAGATCTTTCCATCTTCTGAGATCTTCTTCTATTTTTTTCTTCAGAGACTTGAAGTTCTTGTCATACAGATTTTTTACTTGCTTGGTTAGATTCACTCCAAGGTATTTTATATTATTTATGACAATTGTGAAGAGTGTCATTTCCCTAATTTCTTTCTCAGCCTGTTTATCCATTGAATAGAGGAAGGCTACTGATTTGTTTGAGTTGATTTTATATCCAGACACTGCTGAAGTTGTTTATCAGGTTTAGGAGTTCTCTGGTGGAAGTTCTGGGTCACTTAAGTATACTATCATATCACCTGAAAATAGTAAAATTTTGACTTCTTCTTTTTCTATTTGTATCCTTTTGACTTCCTTTTGTTGTCTAATTGCTTTGGCTAGGATTTCCAGTTCTATATCGAATAGGTAGTGTGATAGTGGGCAGCCTTGTCTAGTCTCTGATCTTAGTGGGATTGCTTCATGTTCCTCTCCATTTAGTTTGATGTTGGCTACTGGCTTGATGTATATTGCTTTTACTACATTTAGGAATGGGTCTTGAATTCCTAATCTTTCCAAGACTTTTAACATGAAGGAATGTTGAATTTTGTCAAATGCTTTCTCAGCATCTAGTGAGATGATCATGTGGTTTTTTTCTTGGAGTTTATTTATGTAGTGGATTACATCGGTGGATTTTCGAATGTTGAACTATCCCTGCATTCCTGGGATAAAGCCTACTTGATCCAAATGGATGATTGTTTTGATGTGTTCTTGGATTTATTTTGCGAGAATTTTATTGAGTATTTTTGCATCAATATTCATAAGAGAGATTGGTCTGTAGTTCTCTTTCTTTGATGGGTCTTTGTGAGGCTTAGGTATGAGCGTAATTGTACCTTCATAGAATGAATTGGGTATTGTTCCTTCTGTTTCTATTCTGTGTAATAGTTTGAAGAAATCCGGTATTACGTCTTTCTGGAAGGTCTGATAGTATTCTGTACTAAAACCATCTGGTCCCCCACTTTTTTTGGTGGGGAGACTTTTAATGACTGCCTCTATTACTTTAGGGGTTATGGAACTGTTTTGATGGTTTATCTGATCCTGATTTAATTTTGATACTTAGTATCTCTCTAGGAAATTGTCCATTTCATCCAGATTTTTTCAATTTTGTTGAGTATAGGCCTTTGTAGTAGGATCTGATGTTTTTTTTTAATTTCCTCAGTTACTGTTGATATGTTTCCCTTTTCAGTTCTGATTTTATTAATTTGAGCACTGTCTCTGTGCCCTTTGGTTATTCTGGCTAAGGGTTTATCTATCTTGTTGATTTTCTCAAAAAACAGCTCCGATTTTGTTGATATTTTGTATAGTTCCTTCTGTTTCTACTTGGTTGATTTCAGCCCTCAGTTTGATTATTTCCTGCCATCCACTCCTCTTGGAAATATTAGCTTCTTTTTGTTCTAAAGCTTTCAGGTGTGTTGTCAAGTTGTCAGTGTATGCTCTTTACAGTTTCTTTTTGTAGGCACTTAGAGCTATCAGTTTTCCTCTTAGTAATGCTTTCATGGAGTCCCACAAGTTTTGGTATGATATGTCCTCATTTTCATAAAATTCTAAAAAGTTTTTAATTTCTTTCTTTATTTCTTCCTTGACCAAGTCATCATTGAGTAGATCATTGATCAGTTTCTACGTGTATGTGGAATTTTTATTGTTTTTGTCATTCTTAAAGACCAGTATTAGTCCATGGTTGTCTGATAGGGTACAAGGGATTATTTCAATGTTTTTGTATCTGTTGATGCCTGTTTTGTGACCATTATATGGTCCATTTTGGAGAATGAGGTACCATGAGGTGCTGAGAAAAAGGTGTATTCTTTACTTTTAGGATGAAATGTTCTATAGATATCAGTTAAGTCCAAATGGTTCATAACTTCTGTTAGTTTCATTGCATCTCAGCTTAGTTTCTGTTTCTGTAATCTGTCCATAGCTGAGAGTGGGGTATTGAAATCTCCCAGTATTATTGTGTGAGGTGCAATGTATGCTTTAAGCTTTAGTAAAGTTTCTTTTATGTATGTGTTTCTTTTATGTATGTCCTTGCATTTGGGGCATAGATGTTCAGAATTGAGATCATCTTGGTAGATTCTTCCTTTGATGAACATGATATCTCCTTCCTTATTTTTTTTTATTACTTTTGGTTGAAAATCGATGTTATTTGATATTAGAATTGCTACTCCAGTTAGTTTCTTGGGACCATTTGCTTTGAAGATTGTTTTCCATCTTTTTACTCTGAGGTAGTGTCTGTCTTTTTCACAGAGGTGCATTTCCTGTATACAGCAAAATGCTGGGTTGTGTTTATGTATCCAGTATGATAGTCTATATCTTTTTTTTTTGGAGAATTGAATCCATTGATATTAAGAGATATTAAGGAAAAATGAATGTTGATTCCTTTTATTTTTGTCATTGGAGGTGGAATTATGTTTGTGTAGCTATCTTCTTTTGGGGTTCTTTGAAGAGTACTTTCTTGCTTTTTCTAGGTTGTAGTTTTCCCTGCTTATGTTGAAGTTTTCCACCAATTATTCTTCGAAGTGCTGGACTTGTCATAAGATATTGTGTAAATTTGGTTTTGTCATGGAATATCTTGGTTTATCCATCAATATTGATTGAGAGTTTTGCTGGGTATAGTAGTCTGGGCTGGCATTTGTGTTCTTTTAGAGTCTGTATGATATCAGTCCAGGATCTTCTGGCTTTTATAGTCTCTGGAGAGAAGTCTGGTGTAATTCTTATAGGTCTGCCTTTATATGTTATTTTACCTTTTTCCCTTACTGCTTTTTTCTTTGTTTTGTACATTTGATGTTTTGATTATTATGTGACGGGAGGTATTTCTTTTCTGGTATAGGCTATTTGGAGTTCTGTAGGCTCCTTGTATATTTATGGACATCTCTTTCTGTAGGTTAGGAAAGTTTTCCTTTATGATTTTGATGAAGATATTTACAGTTCCTTTAAGTTGGGAGACTTCCCCCTCATCTATACCTATTATCCTTAGGTTTGGTCTTCTCATTGTGTCCTGGATTTCCTGGATGTTTTGGGTTAGGAGCTTTTTGTATTTTGTATTTTTTGACAGTTGTGTCAATGATTTCCATGGTATCTTCCGCACATGAGATTTTCTCTTCTATCTTTTGTATTCTGTTGGTGATACTTGTGTCTATGACTCCTGATCTTTTTTCTAGGTTTTCTATCTCCAGGGTAGTCTACCTTTGTGATTTCTTTATTGTTTCTACTTCCATATTTAGATCCTGGATGGCTTTGTTTAATTCGTTCACCTGTTTTGTTGTGTTTTCTTGCAATTCTTTAAGGGATTTTTGTATTTCCTCTTTAAGGCCTTTTACCTGTCTCCCTGTGTTGTCCTTAAATTCTTTGAGACTGTTATTTATGTCGTTTTTAAAGTCCTCCATCATCATCATGAGAAGTGATTTTAATTCTGAATTCTGCTTTTCTGGTGTGATGGGGTGTTCAGGACTTGCTATGATGGAAGAACTGGGTTCTGATGATGCCATGTAACTTTGGATTCTGTTGTTTATGTTCTTGGGCTTGCCTTTCACCATCTGGTTAACTCTAGTGCTACTTGCACTCACTCTGTCTGGAGTCTGCCTTTTCAATCATCTTGCTTGTGTCTAAACTCCTTAGGGTCCATTTGTCTTTGTGATCTTTCAATCCTGATCTCCAGTTGCTCTGAGTACAGTGGCTCCTGTAGGATGTCTCAGGATATGGTGTCTCCATGGTAGCAGACCAGCTAGGTGTTCGCTGTTCTGGGTGCAGTGTCTCCTCTAGGATGTTTCAGGATAAGATGTCCACTGCTCTGAGTGAAGTGGCTCCTCTAGGATGTCTCAGGATATTTGTGCCCATTGATCTGAGTTCAGTGTCTCCTCTAGGATGTCTTAGAATAGGGTGTCTGTCACTCTGGATTCAGTTGTTCCTCTAGGATGTCTGTCCCTCTGAGTTTAGTGGCTTCTCAAGGATGTCTCAGGATAGGATGTCTGCTGCTCTGGGTTCAGTGGTCCCTGTAGGATGTCTCGGGATACACAAGAACAGACCAGGAGGTTGTCCACTTCATGCACCAGATCCAGGCAAGGGGTGGAAAGGGAGAGGTTTTCCGCAGGGGAGGGGTTTGTGTATTTGCTGGATTCTGAGCATTCCCAGCACCCAGTTTTGCCTCTGGGGCAGGAGTATGGCAGTGTGTGAGTGTTCTTACCTGCCACTCTGGGTTCAGTAGTCCCTCTAGGATTTCTCAAGATACACAAGAGCAGACCAGGTGGGTGTCTGCTTCAGGCACCAGGCAGGCCCAGGCCTTTTTACCACTTCTTAAAGTGAGAATTAATTAATAGCTGTATTTCTTACACTTATTAAATACCTATGTGGAATAAATATCACTCCATATCATACAATTGCTTAAATCTGCATCAAGATACTCTGGGAAGTGTTAGACAAAGTGTTTGTTTGTTTGTTTTTTATTGTCTTTGTTTTCTTATGTAAGTCCACACTTAATTTTTATCATAGAAAATTAAAACAAATTTTTATAATATGATTTTGGAATTTAGTACCACTTCTACTGCAGATTGTTTTCTGATCTATGGACATTTGTTGTTAATGTTTTTATCATTATTCTTTTATCTATCTATATATTGTCAACATTTACATTCATGAGAAGATACCAGCTTTCTTTTTACTTAGCACAGTGTACAGCTAAGTACCACAATGATTTTCTAATAGTATAATATTTTCTACAGCTTTAGCTCAATTCCTCATGTGGTAAGCAGCTCACTTTGATTTGGCTGACATATTACAACTCTTGATTAGACTCAACATTTCTTTTCAGATGTATCCAGTATAGAGTATAAAAGTGTCTGAAACTTCTCTTGTCTACACCTGGCTTGTACACAGTTCTGAATATAGATTTGCTTTAGAAAATTCCAACTGATATGTTATAGTTTAAAAATTCTTCTATGGGTTTCTTATTTGTCAATTTTGTCTTACTTAATTTTATACTTTGTGGTTTTTCCCTAGCCTGTTTTTAGACCTACTTGTATTACTGTCATAGACAGCTGTGATGTTTAAAAAAATATGCCACTAATCATCTTCAACAAATTCCCTTGAGCAATTCTGTGTGCACAAGAGTAAGTTTGCCAAATAAAGACAAGACGTGGACTGGGAGTTTGCCAGAGCTGTTGACACATATTAAGTGGTAGCAGCTCTCTTGGGATGAAGCTTAGGGTAACTTCAAATGTATTTTTCCTTATTCCCTTACATTGATGGTACTGAGAGATTTGTAGTTAGGAAACTGGTTGTTTTTAAGGATCCCAAGGAATAGTTAGAAAACTATTTGCTTTTAATGATCCCATGATGCTACTTAGAATTAGGTTAAATGACTTTTCAGATTCAAAAGTTATTGTTTACTAGGTACTACATCATTGAAACTTTTGATTAATTATGAAAACATAAGAAAGTCTGATCACCTGCCCATGTTCTTTTAGCTTAAAAAATATACAAAATACTGATTTTTAGAGTTTGTTACTTGGCCATGACAGGAGTTGACTTCAGAGAACTCATGTAATACAATTTCTATTTTACACACATTAAAAAGCCCTTAATGTCCTCAATATATGTTATATATTATAGCATGAATAAAGATATATAATGTAAACTTAAGTAAATATTTTATGTAATAGTTGTGAAATATAGAGACACAAAGTCACAGCAAATGAAAAAAATGATAGAGAGAAAGAAGGAGCATATGTCATCACAGAAACTGAACATCAGATTAGTTCTAAAATATCTGCTAACTTTTAGTTGTTGTGTTTATTGAGTTTTAAACATGAAATGCAATGCTAGTGCTCATAATTTAAGCAGTTCTCCCCTGGGATGTGGCATGTATCTTAAAGGCTGTAGAATTCTAAGAGGATTAAGTTGGGCTAATAAAACTAGAGGCAGAATTATGCCACTAGAGACAGAAATTTTAATATACAGCTGCCTTCTGTTTGGGTCTCTTATGATTTGGACTTGAAATTCTGCTCCCTGTTCTAGTCTCATAAATTTGAAAATTTTGTGTTCACATTTTGGATATCTGTCTGGAGATTTGTCAGAGAACCTGAAAATAGAATTATTACATGGCCCAGCTATATTACGCCTCATTTACCTCAAAGATTCATCTGTTGTTTAAGAGACACTTTCACATATTGTAGTTCCTACTCAAAATAGCTAAGAAATAAAATCAACTTAGATGTTCATCAACAGATGAAAACAAATACAGTGTGGCACATACAAACAATGAAATTTAAGCAGTTCAAAATAAACAAAATCATACAGTTTGGGATAAATGTGTATAACGGAAAAAAAATTAAATGAATTAACATTGCTCCAGAAATTAAATCAAATTATTGCCATTGGGACATAAAAATACTCATTTCAAATATTTTATTTAATTTTTTATACACTATATCGCTATCTCAATATCCACCTCTTTTTATGTTCTCTCTCTTACAATCATTCTATCTCTCCCTACTTCTCTTCCTCTTCTTCTCTCCCTCTCTCTGTAAAGCAAACAAAACCTCAAAACAAGCCAATTATCAAATAAAATAATCAATATGATAAAAATATTAAAGCAAATCAAACAGATTTCAATAAAAAATCCCACGGTGAAAGTGGAATCTATGCCTCTTTTTGGGCTCTTTTTCTTCTGTTGATTGCCTTTTAGATATCTGGCCTTCCAGAGCTTCCAGGGACTAAACCACCAACCAAGGAATACACATGGAAGGACCCATGGCTACAGCTGCATATACACATAGGATGGCCTTGTCAGGAATCAATGGAAGGAGAGCCCCGTGGTCCTATGAAGGCTCAATTCCTGATGCCCCAGTGTAGGGGAATTCGAGGCAGGGAGGTGAGAGAGGGTGGGTGAGGGAGGGAACTTCCTCATAGAAGCAGGGGATTGGGAATGAAATAGGGGGCTTCTGGGGGATAAACCAAGGAATGGGATAACATTTGAAAAGCAAATAAAGAAAATATCCAGTAGAAAAATAAATTGAAAATAAATTGAATGAATGAATTAATGAATGAATAAATTAGTGAGTAATAACTTAGGTACTAAGGTCAAGGCTAACAACTAAAGTGTTCATTTATACCTGTCAGGAGAGAAAAACTTTTTTTTTTTTTTCAGAATAACACTGGGTTGATCAACCATTCCAATACATGTCTCATTTTCAGGAGTAGTTGATCCATTGACCTGGGCTCCAAAATTTTGAGGTGTCTCCTTACTTGATTACAGTTTGTTGTTTTATTCTTTTCTTCTTTTTTTCCTCTTTCATTTGAATTGGAGTTTTTTGATGTCATAGCAGGTTTTGTAGTTTTTACATGCTTTTTGTAAAAGAAATTGAAGTTAGATAGGTAAGGAGAGGAAGATTACTTGGAAGGAGGAATTCGGAGATGAGAAAAATATATTTAATTTTAAAATTGTTTTAAATAATAAAAATGTAATATAAAAATGAAAAAAATGAGTTTCTTTTGTGATGCTACTCACATACTTGGGTCCTTCTGGAATTTATATTGCTAATGAGAGTAAATAATAGAAAATTGACTTTCCTTTTTGTAGTAGGAATCAATTATACCTGTTCCTTGGTAAAACATAGGACTTGGTGTTCACCTTCTTTTCTCAGTGTGATTACTTAGTTGTTTGAACCTGTGTAGGTTTTATTCATGATTTTAAACTCTTTATAAGATCATATATATTCATGTGTGTGTATGTGTATATGTATATATATCTATATAGTTAGTTCTCTTTCATCATGTTGCTGTTTGTTTGTAGACACCCACAATATATAGTTCTCACATTCTTTCTGCTTTCTTTTTTGCCTGGATCTCTGAGCCCTGGTGTAGATGTTTGATCATGGCACCCCACTGAAAAATGAACTTTTCAAAGTCTCTTGTCTTCTGCTCATTGTTCAGTTAAGAGTCTGTGTTAATTATCTTCCACTGAAATAAGAAGCTTCACTAATAAGAGGTGAGTAATCCAATTACCTAGAAATGTAACAATATGTCATTAAAAGTTAGATTTTTAAGTATGTTTTCTTTCTTTCTTTTTTTTTTTTTTTTTTGGAAAAACAATATTATTAAGATTCATTTAATGCTTCTTACCAATTTATTTGCAGTTTCTTGGCCAGTTTATCAATGGCAATTATGGATTTTTATTTCATAAATTAAACTTATATCCAAGGAATAGTAGATTGTTTTTCCCATAACATATAAGAGAATGTAAAAAGAATTCATCAGAGGTTGAGTAGAAGATCTGTGAAATGATTACTTGTACACATGAAATTTTCACTAAACTCATGAATTCAAAATAATGATGGTACCTACAAAAGACTTTCATAAGAGTAAGCCTGCCAAAGTGTGGGAAAATAATTATGGCTGGGGAACCACAGGGTCTCTCACTCCATGCTGTTTGTAGTAGGCTGAGAACGCCTGGGTTCCTCCAGCTGGAAGTTAGGCCCAACTGCTCACCAAAGGCCTCTGCTGTGGCTGCACTGCTTCTCAAGGAGTGGCCCCAACACACGAGGAAGTCCTTGGGTTTCCAAAATGGGTTTATTGGCACTGCAGATGGTGGATGGATCTGGATGTGTGGCCCCCCAAATCCCAGGGCGAACCTGAGTTAAATAGGGAGGGGAAGAGGGGGAAGGGGCTGGCTCCACCCTCTGGCTTTCAGGTACCTCATTAGTATGTAAATCTCTCTAAGGCCTGGGGCCTGTTTATCATGCTCACCTGTGTATGTGACAAAAGGGTGAAGGTGGAATAGTGATTAGACCTCGTGTCAAGCCCGACACCAAAGTTTGATCCCAGATGGAATATATCATCTCTAGCACATCATCATGTTTTATTCATGAGCTTTTGACAACTGTTCAATTCAAGAAGAGAGAGTATCATTTCTTTTGAGGATATGGCTACTGATAGGATTCCCATGCTCCAGTAGACAGCCTTACAATAGTACAACATATAGTCAGTACCTAATGCACTTAGGCATCTATACTAAAGAGAAGAGTCAAGAAATTGAGAGAGCTATATAGTGGATACCTGGGAAGAGGTAGAGTGTGTTACCAGAGGCACATATAATCATATTTAATTTGTAAGTGTCTAAAACTCCTAAGAACAAAGAAAGAAATAAAAGAGGCATGTAGTACTAAACTTGGATCCTTAAAGTTATTGTGTCATACAGGTTATTGATGTGATTCCTAGGCATTTCAGCTGACTAGACTCCTCTATCTCATCCAATACCATATTGTCAGTTACAAAATTATATAAACACAAGTAACATTATGCAGACTGAGCATAGTTATATATTAATATATTTAAGAATATATGTTTTATATATAACAACAGTTTCACAAAATAGATAATAACTTTGAGACAGAAAAGGGGGTATATATGAGATGGTTTGCATGAAAAGGGAAAAAGAAAATGTTAAAATTATAGAAAAGAATAAGCAAAAGCTACTCAGACTGTTTATAGGCCTTTGACAATGACATCAAACAGCTAGAGATTAACATAACTAATCTGAAGAAATCCCTCGTTTTGCTGTCTGAAGTGATCTCCAAAAATTGCAAAGGACTTCATTGGACTTGATTTTCTCTTTTACAATAGAAGTCTCCTTCTATTAATGAGTGAAATTCAATGTGTGATTTAAGCTTTAGCAATGCTACTTTTTATAAATGTGGGGAGTCAATTTTGGGGGAACATGTTTAGAATTGAGATATCATCTTAGTAGATATTTTTTTCAGATGAGTATGTAGTGTCCTTTCCCATATCATTTGATTAATTTTGGTTGAGTTTCTTTTATTACATGTCAGAATGGCTAAGTTAGCCTGCTTCTTTGGGTCAGTTTTCTTGAAAAACTTTTCTTTCAGCCCTTTATTCTGAGGTAATGCCTATCTTTATTGCTGAAGTGTGTTTCTTGTATGCATCAGAGTGGTGGATCCTGCTTTTGCATTCATACTCTAGCCTCTGTCTTTTTATTAAAAAATTGAGCCTATTGATGTTGAGAGATATAAATGTCCAGTGATCATTAATTATTTTAATTTGGTATTTTTGGTGTTAGCATGTGTACATTATGTGAGCTTTACTTGCTTTGTTTTTTCTGGTATGGAATTACTAATTTTCTGTGGGTTTTTTTGTGTTAGTCATCCTTCTTGGGTTGAGTTTTTCTTCTAGTATTTTCGGTAGGATTAGATTTGTGGATAGACATTATTTTCTATTTCTTGCCATCTCTTATTTCTCCACTTGTGATTAGTTAGAGTTTTTCTGTATATAGTAGTCTAAGTTGGCATCTATAAATTTTGAGAGATGGCATGATATCAATCAGTTCAGGCCTTTCTTGCTTATGGAATTTTCATTGAGAATTTGGGTCTGCCTTTGTAAACATAAAAACTTGGCTTTTGTCTCTTGCAGCTTTTAACATCTTTTTCCTGTAGATCTAGTAATTTTATTATTATATGACAGGAGGATTTTCTTTTCTAACCCACTCTAATTTGTGTTCTGTAACCTTTTATGTTCTTAGGAATCTCTTCTTATAGGTTGGGAAAATTTTATGCTATGATATTGTCAAAAATATTTCTGATCACTGGAGGTAGGACTCATCAATGTCTTCTATTCCTATTGATCCTATGTTAGGTCTTTCCATGGCATCCCACATTTCTTGGATGTTTCATGTCAGGCATTTGTTAGGTTCAACATTTTCTTTGACAGATGTATTAGTTTCATTTATTGTACCTTTTACACATGAGATTCTATCTTCTATCTCTAGTATTCTGTCAGAGATGCTCCTGTCTGTTGTTCCTTTTTTTCCTCCCTTGGTTTTCCATCTCCAGGTTCTCCTCAATTTGTATTTCCTTTATTGCTTCTATTTCTATTTTCAGACTGCAAACAGTTTTATTTATTTTTTCACCTCTTTATTTATATTTTCCTGTATTTCTCTGAAGAACTTAGTTTGCATCCTCTCTAAAGCTACCTGTTTGATTGTATTTTCCTGTTTATTTTTAAGTTATGTATTTATTTCTTCTTTAAAGTCTCTACCATCTTTATAAGATAGTATCTGAGGTCATTTTCTTGTGCTTAGATTCTATCATGTTAGACAGGGCTTGCTGTAGTAGATTAGCTGTGCTTGAAAGTTTTTATATTGCTCTGGCTTTTGTTGATTTCATTCTTACCAGGCCCTTTAGCCATATGGTTACCCTTGAATGTTCCGGTTGTATCATGTATTGGGAGAAGGCCTAACCTTGATCTATGTTTGGCAGGTCTTTGGAGGGTATGCTTGGGCTGGACTACGGATCTCAGAGAGCACTTCAAGTCTCTCCTGGTGCTCTAGCAGGAAGGGGATTGGGGGGTGAAAGGCAGGTAGAAAAGCATCCTGTCAATTGATGTACAGAGAGACAGCAGGCCTCTCATAACAGTTAGGTGTACCCCCAGAAGACTTGGTGAACAGGAGACTGGGTGCAGGAAGATTTTTTTTAACTTAAAATTCTTTTAAAATTTCAGGTCCAATTGCTACATGTAATAAAGAAGCTGTATATCACTTTTTGATGTAGTGTTCAGTGACCTATTAAAAAGAACAGCAGTTTGATAATAGAAAAACATGAATATCTGTCATATATGCTATTTTAAAGTATGACATTTTTAAAATAAATTTATTGATTAGTTTACTTGTGTTTTGTGACTAGCAATTAAACTCTGATTTGACATCATTTTTCTGTGTTTAAAATACTTAATTATTCTCTCCCAAACTGAGTGGGGGATAATAAAACAAAACAAAAAAATCATAGCAGTTATATTATCAACAGAATAGGTAATAAGATAGAAGACATACTTAATAAAGAGTTAATATTTTTGAAAACTTCTACTTCACCTATAACATTGAAAAAACAGTTATTCTATCTTGTAGTTGTTTAATAAAAGTGTGCTTCAATCCAAGGACCCAGAGAAGTAAGCTATAGAAGAAAGGACAAGAAGGAACACATGAATCTGCTTGGGAAGGGGACATAAAATACATTTTGTGGATGGACTGGGAACTGGTGGGGATTGGAGTTGGAGGGATCAGATTGGGGTAAGGATAAAGTGAAAGAGTGTCATACCTGGAATTGAATGCGGACATCTGTGGAAAGTTGTGAAAACCTAGTGCAGTGGAAACTTTCTGGAATCTATGAAGATGACCCTAGTGATGACTTCTAGTAATAGAAAATACAGTGTCTTAACTGGCCATATTTTGTCGTCAGGCAACATTTCCAGTGGTATATCATGGTAGTGTTCAGTCAGGTGGTTAACCAAGGGGGTCCTGCAGAAATCTCCAACAATCCATGCTAGTGCTAGAAGAGTGAGTCTTTTTTTCTGAAAACTGACATCAGGGCCTATTACAGAAGACAATATTTACATAGGTCACTGAACAATGATAGCTAATTTGAGCTGACGCCTCCATAAAGCCTTCTTTTTGGTACAGGAAGGTACTCTGCAGGCTTTGGAAAGAGAAATCTGAATACTAATACAGACATAAAAACTTTAACCTACAATCTGACCTGCCTATAGGATATGCTAGGACAGTGAGGGTACAGAACATATTGGACTGGCCAACTCATGTTTGATTTAACTTGGCTACCCAAAGGATCTCCTACTCTACCCTTCCTGGATGGCCAGGAGCTGGAGACTGGATAGTCTCAAGACCTAGAATAGATTCAAACATTTTTTTTTAACCTTGTCCAATTATAATTAGAGAATTCTCCTCAGTCAGCAAATGGGAGCGGGCGAGGAGACCCATAGCAAGACATTATGCTCAGAGAGATCCTAAACTGGAGGTCTCTGTGGAGTCCCCTCAGTGTTTAAGAAATACTGTGGGAATGGGTAACAAAAGGTTTTAGAAGTCACAGAGTATTGTTGATACCATAAGAACAGAGCTCACTGAATCAACTAAGCAGAGTTCAAACAGGCTCACAGAGACCAAAGTAGTAGATATGTCTCTTACTCTTTTGTCTGCTCTTGAGGCGGCTCTTTCCCTCTTATTATATTGCCTTGTCCACCCCTGTTCAGGGTGTTTGTTTGTTTTATTGAATCTTGTTATGTTATGTTTGTTTGTTGTCTCTTGGATGCCTACTTGATTGTGAAGGGGAATACTGGTAGGAGGAGTAGATCTGGGAGAGAGGCAATGTAGGGTAGAACTGGGAGGAGGTAAGGAGAAATAATTTTGTCCTGGGTGTTTTGTATGAGAAAATATTCTATTTTCAACAACAACAAAATTCTCAGATGGTTAGACACACAAAGTAATATCTGCACAATGCTTTCTTTGAAGTGTATTTATTTTGGAGATTTGTAACTATTAACAACTTAAAAAGAAAAAAGAAAACAAAACAGAAAAGCACTACACTTCCTTGCCTATGTGTAATCTGTCTAAATATTTTTGTTCTTCAAGATTTTTCTTTGTCATGGAATAACAGATATTAATTCTGTAGTAAAGATGATTATTTAAAGATGTAGCATAATTTAATATGGTCTTAAATTATGAGGTAGGAAAAAAACACTATACCCAGATAAGGGGAGAGAACATTTTTACATAATAGAATTTATACACAGAGATATTGGACTATTTGAGATATTGTAATATAGAAACTAGGATGTTAACCAGACTTATTGTGTTAGTGGTATTGCTGTACAGTGTAGATTTTGTTCTTTTACTTAAATTTTAGCATTATAGTGGTAATGACTTTTAATTAATATTGCACTTTAACACTTTAAAAGAATACCAAATTATGTCTTCACATTGAAATGATTTATTTGAGAATCTCCCCTAATTTTCCCATTAGTATTACATATTCAAGTCAATTAAACATCAGCATTAATAGAAAGTCACTTAGAATACTGTTTTCTATAATTTTGCTCTGTACATATGTTATTAAATTTTGTTTTGACATTGTTAACCATCTTAGGTCCAATCTACTTTGAACAATACAACTGAATCAAAAGTTTGATATGGATAAATATTTTATTAGCATTCTCTAGAGTTAAGGACCTCTTACCTAAAAATTGCTAATTTATTTTACATGCATATATGATACCATTTAGGCTTAATAGGTTTTTAAGTAGCTCTTTGTTTCTTTGTGATTTGTTCATTTTGGTTTTGATGCTAATGTGAAAGTCATACAATAAAATTTAGAAAATGAGATTCTGATACAATCAAATCACCACCATTTTATATTAGGTGGTTTACATAGTATGCCACATATATTGGTGTATATCAACTAATTTAAACAGTATTTATGGAATAACCTTTTGTGAATGGATTTCTGACCTTGTAACAACTTGAAAAACTAGAGAAAAAGAGTGCTACTATAGCTGAAATGGAGAAATGATGGGGTTGATATCAGGGTTATAATTATTGAAATAGATGTAATTTGGCCTACAGCACAGAACTCTGATTCTTTTCTGATTACAGACTCCTGTCATGCCACAAATGTTTTGTACCATACAATGGAAATTTTATTAAAAAACATAACTGCTTTTATCAAATTAATTTAAACCACATTAGAAATTAATGAAATTTTGTTTTAAATTATTTTGATATTCATTTTGAATAACTGAGCTATTTAATTAATGAGTAATAATGACTATAATGAAATTGAGAAATATTAGGATATGCTACTACATTCCCAATTTAAAAAGCACTCAGGTAAATTTTTTAATATTTAATTTAAGATTCTTTGGACATTTCTAACTAACAAGACCAGTGGTGAAAATACAAACAAGTCTAAAATATATATAAGCTAGAAGCCACAATCATCAAATAACAACACCTAATTCCTAACTTAGCAATGCTGTTATTTGAACATTATTGCTGTAAAATCCAGTTTTTGAAAAATTTTAAATAATAAATTTGAACAAGATTGGCTTCAGTATTTCTTTGATTTTGAAAATGAATAGAGTAGAAAATTCAATCCAGAAACCAATGCATGTACACAGGAATGGCTATTAATTTTCTGTAACTATGACAAAGTATTTAAAATTCAAGTATTTTAGACAGTATCTACTTAGAAATTAAGTACCAGTGGTATTTTGCATACTAACATTATGAATAATAAATGATCATTACATTTAGTACATCTATATAGATCAATGCCGACAGCTAATCACTAAGTTCTCTGTATATTTTAACTGATATTGTTTCATCAAGTTAATAGTTTGTCCTTTAAAAATATTGTTACAGAATTGAACTTAAGTCAACACCAATAAATGCAATTTATAGCGTTCACTACACCTGGAAATGTTCATGGTTGTCAAGTAAGCCAGAATTTCTGATCCTAATTCTCTTAAACTGTTCATTTCCTGTTGTTCAATATTCATCTAGGTCAGTCTGCCCTGTGCAGCCATATATCTCTGAAGTTTATGCTCATCATCAGTTTCCTGGACTGTAAAAAGCTATGTATAAGGCAGCATAATACTCCAATAAGTTTTTATCATTAACATAAATGAATTCATTGGATTTTAATAACATAAGAGAAATTTAAGGAAGTACATTCACAATTATCAAAGCTATACAAAGGAAACATCCAAACATGAGAAGAAGCCTATGTCCATATTACCTAACTTGCTCTGGGATGATGGGATAAAATGTTTATTCACTTGAGATTGAGAGCATAGCCAATAAGTTAAATGATTCCACTCAAATCTAACTTAATGGAGTATTCACTTTACTATACTTACATATAACAGCAGGAGCAGGTGGTACTTACATGTGCATGGTTGAATCAAAAGTATCTGTATTACCATAAAGCTCACATCAGCAGGCTGATGACTCATAGAAGCTGCCTTCCTGAAGTCCAATGGGCCCTTGAAAGCAGATCCATTTGGAGAATAGTATCGAAGCAATTATTGCTCATAACAACTTCAGGATGCTTTCTCTTCCTGAAAACATATCAAGCAAATATGGCATATCAAGTTGCAGTAAGACTAGGCACCTCCTCATACATTAAAGACATCTGAACATGGGGAATAAAAGGTACCAAAAGCAGGCAAAAGAGTCAGAGGTAACCCCTGACCTGAAAAATGCCACAAGAAGACTAATTTATAAAACTTTAACATATACACAGCAGGCATAGTTTAGATCTATGCAGGCTTCCTGGTTGTCTGATCAGTCTCTCTGATCCCCATGAGCACAGGTTAATTGAATTTTGTTTTGGGCTTTTCCTATAATGTTCTTGAACTCTCTACCTCCTTTAATCCTTCCTCCCATACCTCCATAAAATTACCAGAACTCCATCCATTTGGCTGTGGGTCTACATCAGTTTTTATCAAGTGTTAGATAAAGTCTCTCTGATAACAATTGGGATAGGCACCAATCTTTAAGTACACCAGAATATCATTAGGACTTATTTTATTAATTTTTTTGTGGCGTGTATAGCTCAGCCTTAAAAGTGTCCTCCTGTCTATAGGAAGGAATGGTCTAATCCAGAGAAAATAATTAAGGTTGTGGAAAGTGCTTAGATTGAACATCTACCTCACTGAGAAACAGAGAATGTAAAGAATTTTAAATAGAACTGGGGTGATAACTCACTATGTGAAGTGTATGTAGGGCAGACATTAGGACTCAAATCCAGATTCCAACCATTACATGAGGAGCCAGGCTTGTTGGTGCATAAATGTTAATCCTAGCACTGGTAGGGAAAAGAAAGTAAATTTGCTAGGACTTCTTGTTCACTTAGTGTTGCCATCAAGTTGAGCTACATACATAGAGAAATCTCGTCTCAGAAAAGGAAGAGGAACAGCTTGATAGTAAGACACAAGGCAGTGGCCTCTGTTGTGTACATATGCACATACAAATGTGCACAGACCCACACATGTGCATATACACAGAATTGTTTAAACATGCACAGGACAATCATTCTTGTATCCATATAGACAGACACACAGACACACATACATGAACACATAAGGAAAATATGTTCAAATAAAATAAAAATAAAAGAATACAATATTTCAATTATAAAAAGAACCCCCCTCTCTGTTGCAACAAGAAACATAATTTTGCTTAAAAATTGATTACATAATCTGTTGAAAGTGATAACAATAATGACAATTATTAAATTCTTAAAATGAACTGTCATATAACTCAGGTTGCTATCTTTATCTTTCATCCCAGAAATAGTTTATAGACTATCCTCATGCATTCTCTATATCCATAAGAATAAGCAGAGACAACATGGAACACAGTGTGGGAGATTTTAAAGATCAACTAGGAATTAAAGTACACATTTTCTGCTTTTATTTTGTGAAATGGAAATCAATTACCTTTTCCTTAGTAACAACAAATTAGCTAAATATTTAAGCGTTGGATCCTAAATGTGATAAGACATATAGATGGTTGCATTTACAATCATTGTGTGCTGAACACAGGCCATTCACGTGCCCTATTTCTAAGTATTTTTCATCAATATGTAGAACATTGTGTATACTACAATTTTACCACAAAAGAGTAATGTAAACCATTATCTTTTATGACAAGCATATTTGAACTTATTATGAAGAGAATGTAAAGAATTTACAGTATAATTTAAAAATGAAAACCTCTAAGTATATCTTTTGGGTGATGAATTGTCATAATTCATCTCTCTCTCTCTCTCTCTCTCTCTGGCTCTGCCTGTCTATGTCTGTCTCTCTCAGTCTTTCTGTGTGTCTCTCAGTCTCTCTCTCTCTCTCTCTCTCTCTCTCTCTCTCTCTGTGTGTGTGTGTGTGTGTCTGTGTGTGTGTTACACTGAGCAATCTATAGTTTTGTACTGAGCTTAATTGACAGGTGAAATGTTTTCTCTTTCACTAATAAAGTGTCTGTAAAGAAGTTTGTGGTTGTGGTATGAGCAAAAAAAAAATAGACCTTTAGTATGGCAAGAGTTGCTTATGTGGTGTGTATGTATCTCATTTATTTGACAAAATGGATTATTGTAAAGAACACATGACATATTTAGTACAGTTACAATGATTGTCAGTGAGGTATATTTTATTGAACAAAAATCACATATCTTGAGGTTTCTAACAAAATGTACACACACTTAAATCACTGTTTGATGGAATTTAGAGAAGGAAGTATGAATATTTAGGTATTTTTTGAGCATACATATAAGTTTCTTCTCTTGGATTTAAAATAATGATTTTATTTGTCATGCTATTTTAAGTTATTTCTCTTTTCCATAATAAATGCAATATAATGGTGAATTTGTGCCTTTACTTACCTGGTTAGATAAGGTCTGAGAGACTCTGGTAGAATGTAGCAACACCTATGTGGCAGCCATTGAGATTCCATGTTAAGTCTTTGGACACTCTAGTTGTAATAATGCAGGGTTGTTTGGCTGATGCATCTAATGCAGAGATGGAAAAGTTCAAAAGAGTTGTGAGAATCTAGATGGGCATTGGGCACAATTCTTAGAGTATCTGGTCACAATACACAGAGCATTTGATGAATGGCATGGTCATTAAGTTATATTGAGACAATATAACTTCAAAGGGGAAAAGAGGGATTTGTTTTAGTTGAGGTGTAAAGAATAATCCTAGACCTAGAATTATGGCAAAAAGACATAGACATGAACAAAACGCTTTTCTAAAAGCAAATAACTTTTTTCATATATAGAGAATGAAAGAGAAGAGGGAATAAAAACTGTATTGAATAGACAATGTCTATTTCTTTTATCTTTACTAATTAGGATAGAGGACCTGTTGCTTACATATGATGATTTTGGAGAATTTTCTGTTGGTAACATTTGAATGATTGTAACTGGGTTTATCCTTCTCTTCCCTTTGTTACATAATATCATCCCATTCTTATGAAAACAAAATAAAAAAAATGTCCTTATTGATTTAAAAACCTGGTATTATACCACTTTGAAATCAATGAAAATATGTCTTTTATGTCTAGACCAACAAATGTCTTTGAACACTAAGTAATATTAATTGCATGTAACTCTAATTAAAATATTCATGACACTTACCTATCACGATTTGTGATTAGATTTAAAGTCCACTCCATAATATCAAACTCATAATGATATAATAGAATATGACAATAACATATTAGAAAGGTCATGGTCCCAGGTTAAAATCTACTACTATTATTCTGCAAAAGAAACATAGCTATAATATGACATTTATATAATATGACACAATACACATATTGCTGTATTCACAGATTAGTGATTAAGTCAACCTTCTTCAAAAAATGTCTTCTTGCAGTAGATGGTGATTGAAACCCAGGACTATATGCTTTTTAGCTTGTGAGAGAGTTTGAGATTCTCATCCCTATAATTAAATCTTCATCACACCCTTTACCTCATGGTTCAAAGATTCATATATAAGGTAAATATAGAATATTTATTTGCTAGGTGTATAGATGACTCCAGGAAAAATTGTTTCTCTGACAATGTAAGAATGATATTCAAATGAATTCAAAGAGAGTGTGACATCAAGCAAAAGTCCTGTCCAAGATCAATCTAGACAAAATTTCAACAGGAAGAATGGGAAGGAGAAAACTAGTATTCATTGGTCAACTAGTAACTATTCACAAAGTATTAAGTCTTTGAGGAATCTCTCCATGTTGTGTATTCATCCACAATATTCTGCCTCTTTTGTAAATTTGGTAAGCTGTTATATACTTCAGCAATTGTGGTTTTTGTTTTGTTAGTTTAATAACTCCTTCAACAGCCAACAGAAGCTTGGAGAAAGTCTATTCTCATGTAGCTTTCTAAAGAACAGAGTAGAATGCTTTTAAAGTATTTGCATTTGCGGAGAGACTTCAGTGGGTAAAATGTTTGCTGCACAATCATGAGGACAGGATATGTGTTAGAATCTCCTGTAGTAACACATAAAATACTAACAATGGAAATGTGCTAAAATACAGTGCTGAGAAGTGAATATATACGAGCCTCCATGGACTTGTTGGTCAGCCATCTATCTGAATCAATGATCTCCAAGACTTGAGAGATCTTGTTTTAAAACATAGATATGAAGCGAAGAAGTAGTAATAGAGGAAGCCACTGACATTGAACTTTTCCTCCTTCGACCTCAAACTAAGCACTTACCACACACATAAACATGTACACACACACACACACACACACACACACACACACACACACACACACACATCTGTCCTCAAACTGTCAATTCACTGGATAGCATGGGATAACAAAAGTTATTATCATACGAGTATGCAGTAGGTGGACTGCATACAGATTGCTCTCATAAACTAATGTGAAAACAAAACCCAAAATGACTCCTGGATGGAGATTACTCTTCTGGATCTACTTCCAAGGGTAACCTGGCCAGTGATTGTTGTTTCATGTCTTAACCAATGATAACGAATTGGTTAAGCTGATCACATCGTAATTATTAGTAGTGACATTAATGGTTCTTTATAAAGCAAGATGTTTCCTTTGAAGTGATCTGTTTAATTCTCTCCTAGCAAAGCCAGCACAATTTTAAGTCTTTTGTTCCTGGGATTCAGAGCTGCCTAAGAACAAGCACATCTATTTTCCCAGGGATGTGAGTCTGTGACCTCTACTTCCTCCTTTGCTTCTATGATGTTATTAGTAGGTTCTGTGCAGCAGCCAAAGGCCCGTTAAAAGGCAGAAATGTGATTTTGATCTTTTTAGTTTCTCACTAAATTACAGAATCAGTTCTCTGCTTGGCAGCTGCTGACAATTTCATCACAGTTTATTTTTCAGTACCTCTCTGAAAAGCACCAATTTAAGGTTTCAGATGCTTATTTATATCAAGACAGAAGCCTCAGTGTTTAGAAGGGGGTCATTCTTGCTAATGCTCGATTTAGAGTTGACCTCCATGTTCATGATTTTTTTCCTTATGAACAAGGGAAAAATTAAATGTCTTAATTGAATTTCTATTTTTAATAGAGAAAAACAATTTTAGAAGAGGCAACTTTCTATCAACATAGAAAGAGAAAAACTTTTTAAAATTAAGATATGCACCCATTTTAAAATTACGGCTGTAATGCTATTTAAAAAAAATATTATAGCCATTATAATCTCAATTTATCTCAATCTGATGGTTGCCCGAGCTTTAATATTTCAGAAATAGTAAACCGTATTGTATTTCCTTCTAGTTGTTTTCCCCTCTTCCTTAAAACATATTCTATTTTAAGCAAATGACTTTGCATGCATAAATTTATGTATACTGAGAAAGAGTTTCTCTTTTCCTTGGTGTTTAAATGTCGAGCCTGACATGAGGTCTAATTTCCATTCCATCTTCACACTTCAGTCACATACACAGGTGGGCATGGCATGATAAACAGGCCTCAGGCCCTAGAGAGATTTACATACTAATATGGTACCTGAAGGCCAGAGGGTGGAGCCAATTAAGCATTCTTCCCCAGCCCCATCCCCCTCTTCCCCTCCTTATTTAACTCAGGTCTGTCCTGGGTTTTGAAGGGCACACATCCAGATCCATCCACCATCCACCATGTCAATAAACCAGTTTTGGAAACCCAAGGACTTCCTAGTGTGTTGGGACTGCTCTGTGAAGAACCGTGGAGAGGCCTTTAGTGAACAACCAGGCTTAAATTCCAGAGGAACCCAGGGTGATCTCAGCCAACTACACACAGTATGGTGTGAGAGACCCTGCGGTTCCCTAGCCGTTTTTTTCCCCATGTTTAAATACTATTAAAACTGTGTTTTGTAATTCCTAATATAGAGCTGGAGAAATGGCTCAGCAGTTAGATATACTGGATGTTCTTTTAGAGGTCCAGGGTTCAATTCCCACGACCTACATGGAGGTTTACAACTGCCTGTAAATCCAGTTTCAGGAGATCCATGCCACCAGGCATGCATGTGGTTCACACATATAGGTATACAGGCAATACACATACACGTAAAATAAGAAATAATTCTTAATATAAAAGGTAACAATAGATCCTATGATTTTTTCTAAATTGTACATTAATACAAATAAAAATCATAATAATTCGTTTATTTGTTAATGATATATTGTTTATTAAATTTTGAGTTGGAATTAACATAATAAATGAGAACAAAGAAAATGTATTGTTCATATTCACAAATAGAATTTTGTCATTACCTTGAACTTCAATGTAATTTGCTGATATTAAATACATTCATAAAATTGTCATTGTCTTCTCATAGAAAACAATATTGCTTTGTCCTGGAAAACTATGTATTGAAATTAATATGACAGAAGTGTTCACCATTTTGCATTTTTATTAGTTATAAAATAATTTTATGTGTTAGTGTTTTGCCAGCATGTGTTTATATGTACCATGTATATGTGTGGTGCCAGCAAAGGTCAGGAGGGCATAAGAGAGCAATGGATTTTCTGGAACTGGAGTTACATATTGTAATAAAACACCACAATGTGAGTGCTGAGAATCAAGTAATGCTGCTTTTTTCTTTCCTGTGCAATTTGTGTGTGTGCGTGCTGTTTTTTTTTTTTTTTTTTTTTTGGATATTATATTTGTATTTCAGATTTTATCTTTTTACCCCATTCCCCCCACCTCCCAGGAACACCCTATTCCCCTATCCTCCTGCTTCTATGAGGATGTGTCCCTACCTACCTCCCCCTACTCCTACCTCCCTACCCTAGAATTCCCCCCCCACTAGGTGTTCAGCTTCATGGGACCAAGGATTTCCTCTCCCACCTATGCCAGACAAGGCCATCCTCCCCTACATATACTGATGGAAGGATGGGTCTCTCCCTATGTGCTCCCAGGCTGATGGTTTAGACCCTGGGGAGCTCTGTTGTTCGGTATTGTTGCTCTCCTCATGGGGCCACAAACCCTTTCAGCTCCTTCTGTCTTCTCTCTAAGTCCTCCACTGGGAACCCCTTGATCAGATCAATGTTTAGCTGTGAACATCCACCTCTGAATATGTCAGACTCTGGCAGACCTCTAAGGAGGCAGCTATATCAGGTTCTTATCAGCACATGCTTTTAACTACAGAGCCATCTCTCTAGCTCCAAAATTAAGTTCTTTTCTTTCTTCTCCTTTTTCTTCTTCTTTGTCGTTGTCATCGTGATTATCATCATCATCACCATCATCATCATTTGTTGGGCCCCTGGTCTCTCCTCCCCATCCTTACTGTCAGTGCATGGAAGGCAGGGGGCAGGTGCCCAGCTCTATGCCTAATGCGCTGGTACCTCCTGCTGTGACCATGGTGTCCCAGTGTCCTCAGGAGTTCTGCCAGCCCCACACCAAGTGAACTTAAAAGCAGCATTTCTTAAAGCAACAAACATAAGGCAGAGTTCCTATCAAAGGGCATCAACACTGAACATGTTATGAAGGCAGGACTGGGAAAAATCAAAAAAAAAAAAAAAGATTAAATGAAACAGGATTTGGGAGGCTGGAAGAGGCAGTAGGAGGAAGGCTAAAACTTGTATCTTTGAAAACATCATTAAATATATCATTGTAGAATTTCCATATGTATTTATGTGTGTGTGTGTGTGTGTGTGTGTGTGTGTGTGTGTGTGTGTGTATTATGTAAGCATGTATGTTTACAGGTAGCTATTACCTATAATGAGAGGGCAGTGTTTCCCCACAGACACTATACACTATCAATTAAAAGGTCCATATAAGGTATGAACGTGTCTTTTATTCCTTTTATTCCAAAATATTCCATAGTCCTTCCCAAACAATATAGGTTATTGCTATTGATCTTGGTTACCCTCTGGAACTTAGTGTAACGACTCTGTTGCTGACAACACCACCTAACTTCATACAAGAACGTGGAAAAATTAAATTGACAATAATCTTGGAACTCCATCTCTACTGCCTATTAAATCTAGTTCTGGAAAGTGTTTGCTTGCTACCAGAGGAGATAAATAATTACCAGTCCTAGCTAGCTGAGAAAGTTGTGGACTACAATAATGACTTTTTTTTTAAAATAAGATTTGCTTAGGTGTAATAATAGCACTATGTAATGAGACTAATGGAACACAACTCTTTCCATAGTACATACTAGAAGGAACAGGACTGTTGCACACACAAACTCAGTGGATAAGACTGTTCACATGAGACTTCTCTGAGACCAAGCTAATTAAAATCCCAGAATGGAAACAGGAAGAATTCATGAAAGTATAGCCCCATTTGTTAGTAACTGAAGGCTGCTGGGACAAGAAGAATCAGTATTATTTAGGAATGCAGCCTGTGCTTCAGTGCAGGCCCCTATATCAAGGCAGGCACAGTTAGCACTAGGTGAACTTTGGCTTTTAAAAAGAGAAAGGGAGATTGTGAACATGAAATAGAAAAAATGGTGAGAATTAGTATAGGAATTGGTAGAGAGGTCACAGGTTTGATTGAAGTATATTACATTATATGTATGTATGTATGTATGTATATACACATGAAATTCTTACACAAGAAAAAAACAAAAGAAAACAAATTGTAAGTACAAGATTTAGAACTTTTATTTACTTTGCATTTTACAAATAGAAAATTATAAACAAAACTGTCAAAGAATAAGAATAATAAAAATAAGATTTTAACATAGATATGATTTAAATACAGACTTATAAAAATGTGGACTACTAGTGACTTTAAGTGAGACATACAAAGGCAGTATGGTATATGATTACATTTCCTAGGTGGAAAAATGGGGAACACAGTTGATATTTAAGAAAACTAAGGAGATAATGATAATTAATATGTGACAGTTTTAACTGGAAAATGAAATGTGTGTGTGGGTAAGGCAAAGGCCCTAAATCTACTAACCTAGACACAACTGGGTTCCCATCATTACATTTCACTTTACCAAATCTCCTGTTCTGTAGAAAAAAATACATGTACATAAGTTCACACTAAAGTCTGTTTTTATCTCCTGGACAATGTGGGCTAAAAGAAAAAAATCTATTGTGCTGTTATTTGTTATCACTAATAGCTGTCTTTATTTGTGTTCAGGTACAGAGTGGACTGAAACTCTGCCATAGAAAGAGTTTGAACAGCAACTATTTCGGTTGTGTTCTTGCTCACAATCCTTCATTGTGTTAATGATAATAGATGTCTCCAAGGATAAATACAGCTTGAGAGAAAGATATTCATTGTGAGACCAGAAGAGAAAACAGCCTCATCTGACCCCATCTGAGAACATATAACAACAAGCCTTGCTACTACCCACCAATCCAGTGGTGAATAGGAAATTGACAGAGGAGGGTGTCTATATAATATCAGAAAACTAAATTCCTGTAAATAACACTAAGAAAAACCGAGGTACAGAGAATAAGTCCATGACCTTGTCACTCAGTCCTGAAGGCAAAGTAAAGCTTACTAAGTCCAAGAAAAACTCTTTCATTTTATTTTTGGAGACTGATGGAGTATTAGTGCTGGCTTTCTTTGGAAATATAAGCACAAACATGTGTAAGTATAAATACTTAAGTTTTAAAATATGAAATTCTAGTGGTGTATTTAATTAACAGAAATATAAGAAACAATCCTGAATTAGTACTACAGAAAAGTTTGAACAAAGCTAATGGATAAATTATATGAATTTTTGTGTTAAATTCAGCGTCATAATTTACTGTGCTATCAGGGCTTTGTCAACTATGATTTTCATCTTACAGTATTTACTCTTTCATCTCTTAGGAATATTGACAGCCTCTCAGGACATGTGAAATGCCACTGAATTATCTGAAACAAAACCTTGAGCGTCCTAATAATATTTCAAATTTAATAAAATTTTAAACAGCCTAATGTCTTAAATCTAAAATTAAAACAAAAAAACCAAATTGTATTAAAGGACTTGGAATTAAGAACCTGAAATTTTAATTAAATTAAAAAGTTTGTCCATAACTGGGTGATATATTAATAAAAGATAGATGAACTACGTAAACGTGGCCAGCCTATGTACTATATATTCATATGTGACGGTTGTTAGACAATAAACAGAGCGCTTCGGTAACCATCTCTCCTCCACATCCCAAAAAAATAGAGTTTCTCCTGGATACTACTGATTTTTTTTTTTAATTTCAGATACTAAGGAAAATAATTTTCTTTCATAAATGTATAACAATTCTTCTTTCTTTAACACAGAGAGATCATCAGTATCAATTTTCAATTATTTTAAACTTACCTTCATTAAAGTAGTAAACAGCACCACTAATTTAACATGTTTTGCTGTTACGGAGCCTATCATGCCTTCCATATCTGACCTTGAGAATAAGTGCTAAAATATTAAAGTTAGCTTGTGTTTTATCTCTAGCCCTTTTGCAACAACGTTCTTTATACTCATTATAGGATAATTTTTTTAACATCTCACTTTTGGAAGTTGAATTTAGTTTATATGTGAGAGGAATTTATTTTATGATTCTTAATTATCTATCAAACTTCTTGTTTTGCAATCTTGTATTATTTTATGAAGTCATTTTTTGTACTTCAATAATTATGTTGCTCTTCTCTACTGTGTATTTGCTTCCAAAATTAGTTCAGAGAATATAGAGGAAGCTAAATATACAATGGAAGAATTAAGAGATAAGCAATGCCTGAAACATAACACTAGTGGGTTATTACACGAAGCCACATCTAACTTAAGCTGAGTGTTAAGATAAATTTGATCATACAAATTCAAAGAGATTATTATGGTTTCATTCGTAGCTGTGGAAAGGAAGATTACTATAGCATCTAATAAGAGTATCAACATCAGCCCTGACTGATGTGATGTGCTGTTAGAATGTGTATATATATATATATTTATTTGCATATATGTGTGAATGTGTAAGTTCATGTGTTTGTGTGTGTGTCTACTTGTCTGTCTGTGTCTGTGTCTGTGTCTGTGTCTGTGTCTGTGTCTGTGTCTGTGTCTGTGTCTTTGTGTGCACGCATGCATGAATATTCACACCAGGAAAACTCTAATGTTCCCTCCAGTCTATGAAAAAATTCAGACAGAATAAAATGTAAATATTCTATATTTTTTTGTAGGATCACAAAAGTTTAATAATAACAAGTTATTTTATGTATGATAAGTAAAATAAAGCAAACATATGTTCCACTTAGTAACTGTGAGAATAAAAGTCACTATTGGAAAAGTCAAAGCCTTCCAAGGCCTAAATAAATCTATCAATCTGATAGAAAGAGAACAGGTTTTTTTTAGAATCATGAAATATATATACATATATAAAGAAATTTCTTTTCTCCTTTTTTTCCCCAGAGATATGCTTCTTTCCTGCTCTGTCAGGAGAAATAAAAATGTTCAATTCCTTGTAGATAATTACTTGTATCTTTCCACTACTCACTTCAACCCACTTCTTTCTCACTGCTGGTTTATGCCAGTGATTCTAAACTCTAAGAGCAAAATGGTTTTGTGGAAGATGTGGTCACAAGGACACAATTTAGCAAGAAAAAAAATGGCTGCTGTGGTTTTGAATCAAAAACAAAATGATAACTCTCATAATGAACAGTAATTAGAGTGAATGCAAACAATTTAGTAAACAAAATATCAGCTGGTTTTCATGCTTCTCTTGAGTCTTAGGCTTGTAAAATTTTATCTCTTGATCAGGAATTCTTGATACAAGTCACTGAAGCCATGATGGTCCTTGACAGAAATCCGAGCAAAAAAATTCTGTCTTTAGGGTTTTTATCACCATAGAAAAACAGAAATTCAGATTGAAGCATTTTATTTAGAGAGGTCATGATCACCAATTTATTAATCAGGTTGATGTAAGAAAAAGTACAGTAGCAGAGAAAAAGAGGCAATAGATATTGAAAAATATCAGTGTGGAATATGATGAAAAAAGAAAAATTCTTATGAAATTTATCCTTAATCATAAGTACCAAATGAATTTGTCTTTATATGAATCAAGTACTGTTGACAATAATCATATGACTTGCATGTGTTGGGGAAGGCTTTTTCTCTTAAAAGATATATAGTAAATCTTTGAAGACAAATAACCAGTTCATATTTCACACAACTGTGATGGTATTATATAATATATAATATAATATATATATGGCTGAAAAATTAATTGAAGTAAGGAAATATAATACTTATCTTATTTTGACTTATCATTGATTTATATGTTTGCCTAATTATAAATTAAATAACTATATCCTACCCATTCTCTTGCCCAAGTCTCTACACCAGGAGGATAATGTTATTTCCATAGTAACAAATGTTCTAAACAGTCTCATAGACCCTACGAAAATAGAAGTAGTCTGTAAAAGTCTGACCCCCCAAAAATAACCCAGTGATAGGTGGTTTTAGGACAGAATTCTATCACACCTTCAATAAAGACCTAATACCAATTCTTCTCTAACTATTCCACAAAATAGAAACAAAATGAACACTACCCAATTTGTTCTATGAAGCCACAGTTGCACTGATAGTTAAACAAGACAAAGACCCAACAAAGAAAGAGAACTTCAGACCAATTTTCCTTATGAATATTGTTGCAAAAATAATCAAGAAAATTCCCACAAACCCAATCAAGAACACATCAAAATGATCATTCATCATGATTAAGTAGGCTTCATCTCAGGGAAGCAGGGATGGTTCAGTATATTGAAATCCATCAATATAATCCATTATATAAATAAACTCAAAGTATAATATCACATGATCATTCAATTAAATGCTGAAAAAAACCTTTGGCAAAAGGAAACACTCTTCATGTTAAAAGTATTGGAGAGATCAGGAATTTAGAGTCCAATAGCCATCATCAAAACAGAGAGAAACTCAAAGCAATCCCACTAAAACCAGGAACAAGACAAGACTGAATACTCTCTCCCTTTTTATTCAACAGTATACTATATTTTCTAGCCAGAGCAATAAGGCAACAAAAGGAGATCACAGGGATACAAATGGAAAAAAGGATGTCAAGATATCACTATTTGTAGATGATATGATAGTACACATGAGCAACCACAAAATTTCCCCCAAAGAACTCCTACAGCTAATAAAATAACTTTAGCAATGTGGCTGAATATAAAATTAGTTCAAACAAATCAGTATCCTTTCTCTAATCAAAGAATAAATGGGCTGAGAAAGAAATTAGGGAAACAACACCTTTTACAATAGTCATAAATAACATAAATTAGCTTGATACAATTCTAACCAAGCAAGTGAAAGATCTGTATGCCAAGAACTTCAAGTTTCTAAAAAAAGAAATCAAAGAAGATCTCAGAAAATGGAAAGATCTCCCATTCTCATGGATTGGCAGGATTAACATAGTAAAAAATGGCCATCTTACCAAAAGCAATCTACAAATTCAATGCATTTCCCATCAAAATTCTAACTCAGTTCTTCACAGAGATAAAAAGGGCAATTCTCAAGTTTATCTGCAATAACATAAAACCCAGGATAGCAAAAAAACGTTTTCAACAAGAAAAGAATTTCAGGGAGAATCACTATTCCTGACCTAAAGATATACTATAGAGCAATAGTGATAAAACTGCATGGGATTTGTACAGAGATAGGCAGGTGTATCAGTTGAATAGAATTGAAGACCCAGAAATAAACCCACACAGCTATGGTCACTTGATCTTTGATGAAGAAGTCAAAACCATCCAGTGGAAAAAAAAAAGAAAGCATTTTCAACAAGTGGTCTGTTTCAACTGGCTGTCAGCATGTAGAAGAATGCAAATTAATCCATTTTACCTCCTTGTATGAAATTCATGTAAAATGGGTCAAGGACCTCCACATAAAACCAAATACACAGAATCTACTAGAAAAGCAAATGGTAAAAATCCTTGAACACATTGACACATAAAAAAATTTCCTGAACATAATACCAATGGCTCATGCTCTAAGATTAACAACTGACAAATGATACCTCATGAAATTGCAAATCTTCTGTAAGGCAAAGGACACTGTCAAGAAGGACAAAACGGCAGTCCTCAGATTGGAAAAAAAAAAATTTTACCAGCCCTATATCTGATAAAGATCTAATAACTCAAGAAGTTAGACTCCAGAGAACAAAATAACTGTATTAAAAATTGGTTACAAATTTAAACAAAGGATTGTCTTCTGAGGAATAATAAATGGGTGAGAAGCACTTAAAGAAGTGTTCATCATCCTTAGTCATCAGTGAAATGCAAATCAAAGTGACTCTGAGATTCCAACTCACACCAATCAAGATGGCTATGATCAAAAGCTAAGGTGACAGCAGATGCTGGTGAAGATGTAGAGAAAACATGAGGATGTGGAAAAAAAAAATTTTTCTCCATTGCTGGTGGTACTGCAAGCTGGTAAGACCACCTTGGAAATCAATCTAGCAGATTCTCAGATAACCTGGAAATATTTCTACCAGCTATTCCCAAAAGATCTCCAATATATAACAAGGGCACATGCTCCACTACCTTTATAGCAGCCTTAATTAATAAGAGCCAGAGAAGCCGGAAACAACACAGATGTCCCTTCCCAGAGGAATGGGTAAGAAAACATGGCACATTTAAACAATGGAGTAGCAACATTTTAAAGGAGCTAGTAAGCAAATCTGAAAACATTATGTGAAGTGGCCATTCAGTTCCTGAAGAAGTCCAACTATTCAAGAAATCATCTAGCATTTTGCTATACATTTCTATACTCTGTTTGCTCACAGTACTAGAAACTTTTATTCATTTTTTTGTAGTTTATCAACTAGGTAGTAGATAACAGGACAGCTCCAGTAAATGCATGAATATTTTTCAATGAAGTACAAATGAAGCATCTCTAGGAATGTTTTCACTATTCATTATATTTGACCTCTGCTAAATTTTTAAGAACATTTTGTACAAACGATGTAAGCAATTAATGAGTAAATTGAGATTAGGAGGATAAGAAATTTTATTTTTGTGCTGTTTGTCATTGTTTATTTTGCAAAATCATTATACAATGAAATTTAATTGACTGTCATTCCCTAAATCAATACTCTTTGACATTCCTTTTAGCAAGACGTAATTTTTAAATAGTGATAAAATCTCTTTTTACATTTTTAAAGAATACAATTTCTATTAGGTTGTTAGCTCTACCAAATATGTACATATTAATAATAAATAAAGGAGAAATAAATACTAGTAAGATGGTTTTATATGATTAGATTACATAATTAAATAGAATTTTTTCTTCTCACTCTAGAGATGAATATTGTCTATCAAATATTTTATTATAAACATTTGAGTTATTAATAAGTTCTTACTAAAATATTTTTAATACTATACTTTATCCAGAGAGTGCTTATAATAGGGAAAATGTTAAAATGGGGTCAAAATGAAAGGAGAAATAGAAAAGAAAGACTGAATATTGTGTTTACATATTCTTTGCATTAATACTTCCATATACAAGAAGGCAGACACTTTAAACACTTTTCACACTTGTAGAGTTTGAATTAAATGTTTATACTATCATTTATAATTCTGCTAAGTATTTTAAGTTGTATTTATTGATAATATTATTTTATACACACTATTGCTGACTGAAACCTGGTATGCCTGTACCCTGAGAGGCTCTGCCAGAGCCTGACCAATACAGATGTGGATGCTCACAGACAACCATTGGACTGAGCATGTGGACCTCAATGGATGAGTTAGGGAAAACATTGAAGAAGATGAAGGGGTTTGCAACCATATAGGAAGAAGAACAACTAACCAAACCTCCCAGAGCTCCCAGGAACTAAACAACCAAAGAAAAAGTACACATGGAGGGACCCATTGCTCTAGCTGCATATGTAACAGAAGACGGCCTTATCTGGCATCATTGGGAGGAAAGGCCCTTGGTCCTGTGGAGACTCAATTCTCCAACTTAGGGCAATGATAAGGCGGTGAGGCAGGAGTGGTTGGGTGGTAGGGGAGCTTGTCATAGAAGCAACAGGGTGAGAGTGGATGGGATATGGGCATTGCTGGGGAGAAACCATGAAGGAGAATAACATTTGAAATGTAAATAAATAAAATAACCAATAAAAATGATGCTAAGGTAAAAAATATTTAAAATCATTTTTATAGCGATCATGACTTCCCTGCTTATTCCAACAGAATTATCAGATTACAGGCTTTGTTCAGTGAAGTTAATCACTTTTCCACTTTTGTTTTGACAAGTCTTGTCCCAGAGTCAGTTAACTGGTTTTCTCAATATAGTTTCCTTTGGCAAAGAAACAAGTGTCAATGATATTTCAGCTCCCCACTAAGTTTATTCTAAACAGTTTTAATTCTTTTATTACCAAGAGAAGACAATTTTATTTGAGATTAATTCTTTATGAGAATTAGGTGTATACCAGATAAGTCTTGGAGAGATGAATTTTTTGATAGCAAGTTTTCTACTGATAGAGTCTCTTTGTATTACTGCGCATTCTGAACACTACAGCAAACCTCCCCTTTTTGGATTACTGAATCTATACAATAATATTCACAGTTAAAAACAAGTCTTCTGTAAACAGACCTGACCACCAGGTGCCACCTACTTCAGGTGAATCTTTATCTTCATTAAATAGTAATCACAAGTTTTATAAAGCTATGATCAATCCAATTTATGTATTAAATACCCATGAACTAGAGAAATTCTGAAGACTATTTTGGTTAAAATCTCTAGAGAACTGTTGCTTTGAGAAAAGGACTGCATTCAGTCTCATAAAATTAACCAAAAATTTAAAAAAAAAAAAACATAGATGTAGAGCTTCAGATAGCTACATTTGTGCTAACACAGTGGCATTTTTGATATAGAAGATTAATGACATAATCGTAGTTTTCAGTGGTACCTTTATTAGTATCTACTTTGAATCTTTAAAATAAGAGCATAAAAATGGGGAAAGATGTAGCCTGATATAAATGATGTATATCAGTCTACTGTTTCCATCCTCTTTCACGTCATTCAAGGAATGACCTGAGAAATGACTAATCTGTTTATACTTTTATCTCTCCATTCATCGTTCATTCTTTTCCTATCCTTTCTTGCTAGCAATAAACTAATGAAAACAATTGAACAAAATGGTTCTAATTCTTTCAATAGTAATTCCTCTATCAAGAGCAAATTCATTCTAAGATCTGCACCAGTGATAGATACTTTGGCACCTTGATCTTAGACTTCTCTGCCTTCAAAACAAAATAAATCATTATTTATGTTCCAGTTCATTCAGCCTGGGGTGTTATTTTATAGTCAGTCAAATTAAAACACTGTTTAATTAATTTTTGTAGGAAATTCCAAGCACTGATTGGTGAAAGATCATTAACGTAAGTTAGAAATTTTAAAGTGAATACTTTATAGAAATAACATATAAATAAATAAAAACCTTATCACAGGTGAACAAAATTTTATACTACATTCTAATGATTGTAAAACATCAAAAGTTATGCCATTCATAATAAATATGAAAAAACTCTAGCATAAAGCCTAAGGAGATAGAAATTGTCTATCACTTTCTTCTGATTTATATTTAAAATTACCTTAAAATTAAAATGCTTTGAAGTGAATTCATTCTTCACTTTAATGTATCTTAATAATGAATGTTTTATTTCAATCTACAACTTTATTTTGTGGCTATGTGAAATGAATATCAAGTGATTCCTGTGATGTAGAGAACATATTTGTTTTTTTAAATTCTACCCTTCCTTATGACCTTAAATCATATATATATATATATATATATATATATATATATATATATATATAGTTAATGATAACTATTATTATACCATAAATGCATTATGTTCCTAATAATGGAATATAACATTTAGAAGTAAATCTATAAGACTAATAAATTTTGCGAAAAGTTCACATACATTTAATCATATATGTATATATTAGGCATAACTATATATTGTTAAAAGATAAAATTGGATCATTTTATTTAATAGTAATTAATTTCTTAAAGGTAATAACAAAATTTAATTTATATCTTATTATTAATTATATTTATCATGTTACTTATTACAAACTGAAAAACTTACTGAATTTCAATTCAATTCATATAGGAAAATATGCTAGTAACTTGTTTATTCTGTTTTTTATATCAGAGTACTAAAGTTTACAATTCTTTTCAATAAATACAACATTGTTTGATTGCATGCCATTTTGTGAAAAGAGTATCGAGTTCTTTGCTTGTATTTTATATCTGATACAAAAAGTATCAATTTGGGATTATAGCTTATAATATATAACACCATATATTATATTTGCATCAATTTCAAATAATTGCATTAAGCAATTGAATTTATAGTCTACAAAAGGACATTTTACATTGCATCACCACTGTGTAGGTTCAAGTTCTACAAGCTGCCATACATTGATTGTGTATTTTGGCGACATTTATTGGGAAACAATACTCATTGAGGTGTGGGAAACATGGGGAACATAGTCAGGTAATGAGAACACTTAGCCTTATAACAGAGCATGGAAAAATTTGCTTATGAATTTCTTGTTTTGTTTTCCTGAGAAACATGTAGATAGTGCTTTAACGGGAATGGTGCTCTGAAAGATTTGCAAAAGGATACTATATCTGAGATACCAAATTAGCTTGTACCAAATTATAGAATATTCATTGTTGATTTCTTACTAGAATAAAAATAAAGACAGAAAATGTTTACCATTTGATAACTGATAATATTAATTTACATCAGAAATTGATTCTTCTCTTGTGACTCTGAGGATACACCAGAGATCAGAGAACCTAAAGATTACCACATCCTTCAAGGAGTGGTGTCTTTTACCTTATAATATCTGTTAAATTTGCTTACATAATGTATAAAATCATTAGTATTAGAACTCATGCTTAGTATTCACTAAAACTTTACTATGACATGGTCTGTCTTGCTTACACTTACTTGAAAGTCTCTGTAAAAATGCCTAAATATGTTTCTTTAACAAAATACTATGTATTTCCTTAAAAACATAATGTATTTAAAGTCTAATGTCATATAATGTATTTTGTTATTCTTCTCAGTTTCAGACCTTTCTTGATGATATTGTCTAGTGTCTCATGATACAATTTCCTCTCATCATTGTAATTATGTAGGATCAAACCTGGAGAAACCCACATTCTAGGCAAGTCCTTTGAACCTAAAGAGAATGATTCTGTCTAAATGATTGAAAGTATATATTCAGGTCACATGTAATATTTATTATGTATTATCTGATTTACAATTTATAAAACACTAAAATCAAAAAATTGTTTCAAACTGTATTTAGATAATGATGTACAAGTTGTGCATAGAAAGTAGCATTGAAACAAATTCAGGCCCATGAGTGATTAGTTTAACAGCTAGCTTAATTGCTTCAAATAGGTTTCAGAAAGCACTGTTCAAATGGTAGCATGGGAAGTTCCCATGATCTCCTTTACTGCAGAGACATTTTATTTTTGTGAATTGTGAAAGTGAATCATCCTCACCTCTCCCTTTTCTCTCTCTAGTGTGCCCCAGCTCCCTCTTCAATTCATTACCTCTTCTGCATATATTTGCACTGTTTTAATGTATCTATGTACTTATATTTAGAGCTGATAATTTGGGATTAGATAACCCTGACAGTGGCTTCTTTTGGGAAGATTGACACTGCCTCTTTACTACTGATTGTCATGTAGCACTGTTTCTAGGTTAGGGCACTGTGAGGCTTCTCTCATTTACCTTAGCATGTCAACTTGTGTTCTCATTATGCAGTTCTCATTTAGGTAACTATATTTTTTACTATCATGGGTATACTTCCTTCTCATAGCTAAAAGGTATTATCTAATAGCAAGCATCTTATCCTCTTAGAGTCCAAACCTTTTCTGTGATTTTCCTAAACCTTAAAGTAAGCAGTTGTGTTGCCTAGAGGCTTTCATATTTTCTGTATTTGAAGAATTGTTAATCTTTTTAATATTCCATCTTTTTCACAGTTCTCCAGAAGGATGTTCTCAAATACTTGTGCTAATCACCACTTACACTTATTAATACCAAATCAGGATTCATCCAGAGGTCATAAAAAGTTCAAATATGGAAAATTATGCTTTTGGATCTACCAGTGTTTCAGGAACATTAAAAATATACATTTAAAAAATTCCAAAGAGGAAAAACAAACATACAAAAGCCTGGTTCTAAGCATTTTACCTGAATTGCCCATCCAGACTCAAGAATTTTATGATAATAATCATAAATAATGCAGTATTTTAATGTTAATGATCCCTATCAAAAGAATTTCTAATATACTAGAAACAAAAACTGAAAGTTTTTCTCTATAATGAGAAGAAAGTGATTACTAAAAGTCCATTACTCACTCTAATTTATCTTCTTCTTGTAGTTTCCCATTTATCTCTTCATAAAACTATGTTCTTTTACCACTTCCTTATGAAATCACTCCATTTTATTGCTTACTGTATATTTAACCTGAATCAAAAAACATAAAAGCTATATCCACACACAAAAGAAAACATGCACTATTGGTCTTCATTAGGATCTGGATTAATGCACTCAGAATGATTTTTTTTTTAGCTCCATCTATTTACAACTGAATTTTATAAACTTCTTTTTTCTAAGAGCTAAAAAAAATTCTGTTGTTCAGGTATACCATGGTTTCATTTTCCATTCAGGAGTTGAGGGGAATCTAGCCTATTTCCAATTTCTGGATATTATGAATAGAGCTTCATTGAACATGGATGAGCAAATGTTTCAGTAGTAGGATGTAGAGTATGCTGTGTATGTGTCAACGAGTGATATAAATTGATCTTGAGATAGATAGATTCTCAGCTTCTCAGAGCACTGCCACACTGATTTTTGTAGTGAATGTAACAGCTTGTAAATCCTTGAACAATGAGTAAATCTTGCTATCATATGCTATCATTTGTTTTATTGATCATGGCTATTTTGACTGGGGTAAAATGCAGTCTCAAAGTAGATTTAATTTACATTTCCTTGTTTAGTTGCTTAAATGTTTTATAGCCAGTTGTATTTCATCTTTTAAGAACTCTGTCATATATGTATATGTATATGTATATGTATATGTATATGTATATGTATATATATATATATATAGAGAGAGAATTTATATATTCCCTATTGTTATGCTTTGTCAAATGTGTAATTGAAAAATCTCTTTTCTACCTATATTCTTCCACATTACCTAAATGTGGTAGAATGTGCCTTTTGTAGTCTAGAAGCTTTACAGCTTTGTAACTCCTCATTTAGTAACTATTGACCTTAGTGCCTGTGCTATGGCTGTCTTGTTCAGAAAGTTGTTTACTGTGCCAATGAGTTAAAGCCTATTCTTCACTGTTTTCTATGATATTCAAGGTCTTTAGCCTCATGGAAAGGTTCTTGATCTACTAGGCATTGAATTTTTTTTTCAGGATGATAAATATAGATCTATTTTTTTTCTCTTATGCATTTAGCTCCCAAATTTGATCAGCACCAGTTATTGAGTATGCTTTATGAAAGAAATGTAAATGGTGTGACCAAATAATGGTGAAGGAACTACCCCAACTAGACATCTTTTGCCAGTAAATAAAACCTTCTTAACTGAAGTATCCTTGGTCCATAAATAGACACAGATGGTATTTACTGTTCTATCCGTTGATATTGTCCATTAATTGTAGGATAACCATGCTACAATCCATAAACCCAAGGATGTTAAGTAACAAGGAGGGCATAAGGGAAGATTTTTGAATTTTACTAAGGTAAATAAAACAGACATTGGTGGTGGATGGAGAAAGGCAATTGGGTAGAAAAGAATGTGGGAAAGGGAATAGGAAATATCACATATGGGGAGGACAGAGGGAGAGAGAACTGGGATTGGTGGGGAGGGACTACACCTCTAGGATAAACTAGAAACCTAGGACATGGAAAACTTTCAGGGAATCTATGAAATTGACTATGTCAGAGACTCCTAGCAATAGGGGATATGGAATCTGAAATATCCATGTCCTGTAATAAGGAAAGACTTCCAATGGAGGAAAGGGGACACCAACACAGTCACAAAATCTTTCACCCACAATCTGTCTTGCTTATAAGATGTACAGGGATATAGATGGAGCAGAAATGGAGGTAATGGCCAAACAAGGACTAGAACAACTTGAGAACCATATCATCAGAAAAACCACTATTAATGATAATTCCCTATACTTGCAGAAGCTGTATACCTGTTTTTTGAGAGGCTTCACTGAGAAGATGATGGGAACGGATGCAGAGGACCACAGCCAAACACAAGGCAGAGCTTGGGAACTCTTGTGGAAGAGAGAGAGAAAAAACTAAAGGAACCACAGAGGTTAAGGACAATACAAGAAAACTTATAGAATCAAATAATGTGGGTCAAAAGTGGCTCATAGAGACTAAACCATCAATGAAAGAACATGTGTGTGATGGACTTAGATACCCTACACATATACAACAGATATGCAGCTTGTTCTTCATGTCAGACAACTAACAATAGGAGCTGGGGCTTTCATTAACTCTGTTATTTGTCTTTGGATTTTTTATCCTAACTGGACAGCCTTGTCTAAGCTCAATAGGAGCAGAGTAGCTTAGCCCTACAAAACTGCAAGCCAAGGCAGGTTAATACCCAAGGGGGGCCTCCCCTTTTCTGAATAAAAGGGACAGTGGGAATGGGAATAGGGTATGAGGTAGAGGTGAGAGGGAGAAACCGTGAGGGAAGGTAAAAGAAGAAGCTGCATTTGGGATGTAAAGTAAATAAATTAATAATAATAATAATAACAATAATAACCTCCAGTTTAAGGAGAGGGTTATGTCTTGATGACAAAATGGATATCTTGTAACCTGCAAATATCATAAGCTATTTCTAATACTATTGTTTGCCCACCACAGCTCTACTGCTGTGGTAATAGCCCTACTGCTGTGGAAATTTCCTACTGCTGTAGTAATTTCTTTCTGCTGAAGAGAACACTTTTATAGAAGTTGAGCTGGCACTTAGCTAGAGTCTTCACTCATACAGATTAGTATTCCTGGTGCTGAAAGATACTTAACATGATGCAAGAATGAAAAAATCAATCATTAATACCATCCAAGTACAAAGTCTGTTACTTAAAAGAGTGACTTGCCTGCAGGATGTAGTGATGCAAGAGTGTCAAATATGTTGTGAAAGATATAAATCGCCTTTTTTAGTATGTTGGTTTTTCATTGATGTTTTTAATTATTCACTTTACAGCTTTGAATGTAGAATACCTTTTTAAATTTTGATTTAAATTTGGTCCATCCCATGAGACAAAATCCACTCCTGACACCATTAAACTGGACAAAATACCTGAAACTAGATAGGTCAGGGGCCTTGGAGAGAAAAACCAAATACCATTATTATTCTACTTAAGGAACATAGCAATAAGTTGATTCCTAATGAAACATATAGATCAATTTCTTGCCCCATCTGCATAGGAGAAGGTTCTTCTTGAAGTACATGGGCATTGAGACAGAAATTCACAACTAGTCAATATACAGAGTGAGTGATATTGGAGCACTTTGTCCTATAAAGAATTTCATCAAGCCTCCACCGGTCAAGGGTCTCCCCTTCCAATGATGATAGATGAGCAATCCTCTGCTACATATTCAGCTGGAGCCATGTGTATCCCCTGTGTACTCTTTGGTTGGTGGTTTAGTCCTTGTGAGCACTTTGGGGTCTGGTTGGTTGATATTGTTGTTCTTCCTGTGAGGTTGCAAACCTCTTAAATTCCTAAAGAATCACAATAAAAATAATTTTCAAGAAAACTGGCATTTTTGTGTGATACAGATATTATAAATTTATATCAAAGTTTCTTTTTCTTTGGAAGTAGATTATTCTCTTATACAATACAGTCCAACCACAATTCCCACTCCCTCTACTCCTCCTAGCTCCCTTTTACCTCCACTCTCCTGCTGATGTACTTTGCATTTGGTTTGCTTCAGAAGAGAGCAGGTCTCTTAAAGACAAGAGCCAAAAGGAGCAAACAGGATACAGTAAGTCACAACAAAAGCTCGACAGGAGAAACAAGTCTCAGGAACAGGCAAAAAACTCAGAGATATACCTTCTCCCACTGTTATGAGTGTCAAAAAACCACTCAGCTAACATCTGTAACTTATACATGGAGGTTCTAATTCAGACCCATGTAGGTCCTGTGTTTGCCCTCTGTCTCTGTGACTCTATGTGTACATTTCTTAGTCAACTCCATGGGCTGTGTTCTCCTGTTGTACAACATCCCCTCTTATTCGAATAATCTTTCTTACCCCTCTTCCACAGGGCTCTACATCTTTGAGGGTATGAACCAAATGAAGACCTTTCTCTGTTGTGTGACTCTACCTGTTATAAAAGGAAGTCTCTCTAATGTCAACTGGACAAAACACTGATCATTGAGTACAGCTGAATATCATTAGAAATGATTTCATTGTTTTGTTAATGTTGTTGTCTTTTTATATTTGTTAGTTTGTTTGTTTTGCCAGTCATGTTTATTCTAGCCTAGGCCTCTGGGTTATACAATCTTCCGTTTCTGCACAGTCAGCCCATGTACAGCATGGGTTTCTTCCCGGAAGGTAGGACTCAAGTTAAAGCAAACATTAAATGGTGACTATTATTGCCCTATCACTTTTTCAGGCTGAACAGTTTGTAGGTAGACAGTTTGTGCCTGTGTTGATTTCCAGTCTTTTCTCTCTATAGTCTGAAGAGTACTTTCTTGAGCCAAAGAGATGAGTATTTATAGGTGAAGTTTCCAAGTGAACACCTTGCTTGATCTGTCTGTATTCAATGAGCTACAGTCCTCTGAAATGGGGTCCTATTTTCAGTTTTCAAAGAGAATTCAACAGAATGTAACACAGTCCCACACCAGAACCCTGACCTAGTTACTACCAAATATGGTGAGGTCAGACTCAGTATCCCCCATTACTAGGAATCCTGACTAGGGTCACCTTCATAGAATTCAGTAAGCTCCACTGCACTTGATTTCCATACAACCTTTTAGATTTTCCTTAATTTCATCTGACTCTCCCAGAGACTTCTATCCCCCTTTCTACCCAACACGTTTCCTTTCATTCCTTTTCCATTCTGCCCCAAGTTCACCTGAAGAGTGTGTTCTATATCCTCTTCTCAAGAAAATCCACATCCCATCAGTCTCTCTGGGTCTGTGAATTGTAGCTTGATTATCATTTACTTAAAAGCATATATCTACTTATAAATGAATTCATAACATATTTCTCTTTCTTTATATTTTCTTTTATTTTGACACTTTTGGTTTTATTCATCTAATCATTCTGATTTGTTTTAAAATTTTGTTTGTTCTTTAAAAGTGTGTAGAACAATATAAATCATGGTAGGAAGAGAGGTAGAAATGATCAAGGAGAAATTGGAGAAAAATATAATTAAAATATTTTCTATGAAAGTGTTAAATAAAATATATTAATTAATTAAAAAGAAAAAGATGGGCATCAGCTTTTAAGAGAAATTAAAAAAAAATCAACATATAAAATTTGCAAAGAGAACTCAACCCCCCAATTTTAGATATTTATCTTACTGTGAAAATACATAATTAAATATAGATTATAAGTGCAAAACTGAAAAATCTATTGGAGAAAACATATACAAAAATTTTGATATTGATTGTATTCTTGCATAAACCACCAGGTTACATGCAGACTGAGTCAAAGAAATATTGTCCAAAGAATAAAAGGACAAATACATGAGGTAGAGAAAGTACATTTGACTTACTTAAATAATATGAAGAATTTAGTAATAAAATACAGCTAAAGACCTTTGAGTAGCAGACAGTTTTTGTTTGTTTCTTTTCTTTTTATTATTGCTTTTTTTGTTTTTAAAGTCTAGGCATTACCTTACACTCAGTCTGCCCTCCCACAGTTCCTCATCCCATTTCTCCTCACCCTGGCTCCAAAAGGGTGCCTCTTCCCTCTTTCCCCTGCTGCCAGGCCTCCCCTTTCCCTTGGACCTCAAGTCTCACCAAGGCTACATGCATCTTCTCCCACTGAGGCCAGACGAGGCAGTCCTCTGCTGTATATATGTTGGGGGCCTCAGGCCAGCTCATGTATGCTGCCTGGTTGGTGGTTCAGTGTCTGAAAATTTTCTGGGGTTCAGTTTAGTTGAGCCTGCTAGTCCTATGGGGTGACCATCCTCCTCAGCTTCTTCCAGTCTTTGCCTAATTCAATTACTGGGGTTCCCAAATGTAGTCCAATGGTAGGGTGTAAGTATCTGCTTCTGTCTCAGTAAGGTTCTTGTTGGATCTCTCAGAGAACAGTCATGATAGGATCCTGTCTGAAGCACACAATAGCATCAGTAATAATGTCAGGCCTTGGAGCTTTCCTTTGAGATGAATCCCAAGTTGAACTGGTCACTGTACCACCTTTCTGTCAGTTTCTTCTCCATTTTTGACCCTGCAGTTCTTTTAGACAGTCACAATTCTGGGTCAGAGTTTTTGACTGTGGAATGGCAACCCAATCCCTCCACTTGATGCCCTGTCTTTCTACTGGAGGTGGACTTCCCGAGTTCCTACTCTCTACTTTTGAACATTTAATCTAAGGTCTCTCTTCCTTTGATTCCTGACAGTTTCTCACTTCCCAGATCTCTGTTCACTAAGAATTACAAGAGTCAAGAGAAAATTGCTGTTGAAATTAGCTCTATAATATCAAAGGGCTATAATCTTTATAAATTACATTAGATCTGGAACTTTTATTTGCAGTAGATGGTAATTAAGTCGTTAAAAAAAATTATGAGTGCCTTCCAGTCTGCAACTCTGCCTAGGACAGATGTGGTACACCTTATACATACTGTGTAGCCTGTCTGTCTCTAAGGGGATCTACTGTAACCAGGGTTAGATATAAGAACCCCTTCTTGAACACCTACCCCAGCAGAGACCCCCATGGAGCCTAGCAGATGTGTGATGTAGCTAATGTGTTGAAGCCCCATATTCCTACTGATGGGGTATTCAGACCAGGTCAAAGGCCAGGACCTCATCTTGCTTCTAATCTGTAACTCACCTCTGTAGACAGATGAGACCCATCTGGTCCTCTCCATAGACCACAGCCTAACTGTCTACAAGGAGGTCTGCCATAACCTGGGACACAGTTGAGAATTTTACCCCAGCTGGTATTTCTACATAGTGTACATGATACAGGACTTATCCAGCATGTCAGAACCACATCTTCCTTCTGCTCAGCAACTCCAACCAGCGCAGATCGGGTACGCGGGCCCCTCTTCCCACTCTACAGCCTATCTGTCTCCCAGAAGGTCTGATATAACCAGGGACATAGCCTGCCTGTCATCCATGAGATCTGCAGTAACCAGAAATACAAGAGGCCTGTTCTAATCAGGGACATAAGTGCCTCACCTAAACAGACAGCACTACCTGACTCCTAGGAGGCCTGCTCTGACCAGGTCACACAGCAGTACTTGATCCAAGGAGGAACAAGTTCCAGGAAGAGATATCCAGGCCAATTAACACCAAAGATAACCAGATGAAAGGGAGAGGCAAGCAAAAGAACATAAAAAACAGAAGCCAATGTAATTTGGCACCATCATAACCCATATCTTTCACCACAGCAAGTCCTGGATATCATTAACACGCCTGAAAAGCAAGATTCTGACCTAAAAGCCCATTTCATGAAGATGAAAGTGGCTTTCAATGAGAATGGATAACTCCTTTAAAGAAATACAGGAAAGCACAGGCAAACAAGTAGAAGGTCTTAAAATAGAAACAAATAAATCCCTTAAAGTAATACAGGATAACACAATCAAACAAGTGAAATAATTGAACAAAATGGTTCAAGAGCTAAAAATGGGAATAGAATCAATAAAAGAATAACAAACTGAGGCAACTGTGAAGATGAAAAACCTAGGAAAGAGATCAGGAACTACAAATGCAGGCATCAAAAACCGAATGCAAGAAATAGGAGAGAGAATCTCAGGCTTAGAAGATATCATAGAAGTTATTGACAAAAGAGTCAAAGAAAATATGATGCCCAAATTTTCCTAATCCAAAACTTCCAGGAAATTCAGGACAAAATGAAAAGACCAAACCTAAGGTTAATAGGAATAGAAGAGAGTAAAGATTCCCAGTCCAAAGAGCCAGAAAACATCTTTAAAAAATCATGGAAGAAAACTACCCTACCCTAAAAAAAGAGATGGTCATAAATGTACAAAAGGCCTACAGAACACCAAATAGGTTGGAATACAAAAGAAAATTCATTCATCATATAATTATTAAAACACTAAATGCACAGAGCAAAGACAGACTATTAAAAACAGTAAGAGGGAAAAAAGCAGAGTAAAATATAAGACAGATCAATCAGAATTACCCAAGATTTTTCAACAAAGAATCTAAAAGCCAAAAGATACTAGACCAATGTCATCTAAATTCTAAGAGAACACAAATGCCAGGTCAGACTTCTATACACAGAAAAATTTTCTAACACCATAGATGGAGAAAACAGATATTTCATGACAAAACCAAATGTAAATAATATTATAATACTAATACAGCCCTACAGAGAAAACAAGAAAAAAAAACCTTTCAAAACAAGGAAAGAATTATTGGTAGAGTTTTCCCTTGATGAGTATGAAGTGTCCTTCCCCATCTCTTTTGAATACTTTTGGTGGAAAGCTCATTTTACTGGATATTAGAATGTATACTGTAGCTTGTTTCTTGGGACTGTGGTGGAAAAATATTTTTTCCAGTCCTTATTCTGGGATAGTGTATATATATATATATATTTAATTAAGGTATGTTTCTTGTATTCAGCAAAGTGATGGATCCTATTTACTTTTTTTTAAAACAATGACATCAAATTTTTATTTTTATTTAATTTATTTTTGGGATATTTTATTTATTTACAATACAGATGTGATCCCCTTTCTCCATTTTCTCTCCCTAGAACCCCCTATCTTATGCCCCCTCTTCCTTTACGCTTTTATACCATTTTGATTACATGCATATATTAAGGTCACTTCTAGGTTGAGGGTCTAGCAATAAAATAGATGCAAATAGTCGAGGAACAAGCAATACAATAAACACAAATAGTCAAAGAAAGAGCAAGGCATTAAGCCCAGTTACATAAACACCACCATGATCATTGTTTCTAAAGGCTTATCAGAATGACCAAAGTATCTGAGCCTACTTCCCTATCCTAGCCCAAGGTCATTTTCATATCTGAAGCCTATTTTCTTGTTCTAGCCTAAAATTTAGATTTCTGTCTGAAATTACTTCTTTGATCTAGCATAAGATTTAGATTCCTGCCTGAGGTCATTTTTTTGTAGCCTATGATTTAGATTCCTATCTGAAATTACTCTTTTGTTGTAGTCTAATGTCAGATTTCTACTTGAAGCCTACTTTCTTGTCCTTGGCCAATGTCATATTGCTGCCAAGCAGCCCATTCCCTTGTCTTTGGCCCATGTCAGCTTCTTTCCATGCAACCCCAAAGGCTCTCCATCTTTCCCCCTTTTTAATTTTGTTAACAAGACTGAACCTCTCTTAGGTCATTCTGACAAGAATGCCTTCCTTACCCATCATGGAATATGCATTATCAAAGGCAATGCACTTATTTCTTAGGTTGATAAAGCTCTGTACAAAATCTTACTTGTCCTTGTCTTGTCAGACTGTTAATTAATAACTCTGTCTGTGGTTCCATTTTCAGGTTTAAGCCATTTACTTTGGCTGCCAACATGTGGATGTTGTTAAAGATAAGATTTAACACAATGGGCAGGAATAATAGTATTCCCAAGACAAGAAGGGCTAGCCTGATCAAGCTATATATGCCATTCCTGATGTTTTACCAAAATGGAAATACTGAGCTCAGACCATGGATAATTTTATTGGCATTATCTGCAGCATCAAAGCTCAACAGAGCAGCATTCTTTAAATTCATTCTCTCACTATTTAAAGTTAACTTACCCAGAGAGGTGTGAGGATTATGCCAAATATCCTAAAGGTGTCTTTAAACTTTTTTCTAATTATAATGACAATCATTGTGAATTTCAAAAGTAACACTACTCCAATGATATTTGTCATGACAATTGGGATGGCTCTTAACTCTTGAACCCTGAACCTCCTTCAGATAATTTGAGTGGGTTATAGACCATCATTTGTTGTTCCAGATACCTATATAAATCCCTTTGTATACTCAATACATTACTAACATTTTTTTTTTGCTAGATGGTTAACAAAAATAGTTGTCTTAAATCCTTGTATCAATGCTATTGCATAAGCAGTGGTGCTAGCAATTAATGGAATTAAAGCTGTTATACCAGCAATAATCAAGCCTGGTACCTCTTGCTTCTGCTTAAAGCCTAGCACTTCTTCCGGCACTTTCAAACTTTTTTTTCAGTGAATCAGGGTTTTCTAATATTCAGGGCAGTGAGACAAAATCTGGTTGATAGACCTCTGTAACAGACATGCCAGGTTTCAACACACTAACATAATTGGAAATTATACAGTCAATGCAACTTACAATAAATACTGTAGAAGAGACAAAGCCAATTTTTATCTTGGCAACTAAAAGAGCCTTAAAACATATACCAACACTTGTTTGAAATCCTGACCCTGTCCCAATAGTGTCTCTTGCTATCCTAACATGATAGCAAGCTACAGCTAGCTTCTGAATATGACTCTGACAAAGTCCAGATCCAGTCTTCCAAAAGTAGACTGTTATTACCCATATTGGATTTATTTCTAGACCAGTACATGATTGAGTCCTAATAACTGGTCACTTTTAAGAAGAATATAAGAGACATAATTTCTTTTTTTGATTCTCTATCCCACAAAGTTTAAAAACTTAAGGCAAGGCATTTTGTCTCATCTGGGATATAGACAAGGAAAAGTGGGTTAGAAACATATGTCCAATACTGCTCCCCAGTCACCCTTGTCAGGGCACTCAGCAAGCTCAAGTGTTGGCATCATTCTTTGTCTCAGCAGCAGTATGTCTCACCAATAGTTCCATGGGCCTCTCCCACATTACCTTGTCCTTGAGGATTATATGGAATTCCCGTAATAAATTGTTGACAAAAAGTCATGAGTGCTCAACTACAATTGCCAGATACATTATCTGTTTTTTTTTTTAATGGATATTTTATTTTTTAACCCATCAATGTTAGCTTCTCTCTCATCCTCCCCCAAAATCCTCTTATCTAATCCCTCTTCTCCTATTTCTATGAGGGTATGCACCCATCATCCTCCCATTCCCACTTCCCTGCTCTAGAATTCTCCAACACTAAGAAATCCAAACATACAGGGACCAAGGCCCTCCACTTCCACTGATGCCTGACAAGGATACCCTCAACCATTTATACACGTGGAGCCATGTGTCCCTCCCTTTGTGTTTGCAGGCTGGGATATTTGGTTGAGTGTTTTGATACTCCTTCTAAGAAGGACAAAAGCCCCCACATTTTTATTTTCCTTCTTCTTCTTGAGATTCATGTGGTCTATGCCTTGTATCTCAGATATTGTGAGCTTGGGCTAATATCCACCTATCAGTGAGTGCAAACCATGTGTGTTCTTTTGTTATTGAGTTATCTCACTCAGCATGAAATTTTCCAGTTTTGTCCATTTGCCTAAGAATTTTATGAACTCATTGTTTTTAATAGCTGAGTAGTACTCTATTGTGTAAATGTACCACATTTTCTGTATCCATTCTTCTGATGAAGGACATCTGAGTTCTTTCCAGCTTCTGGCTATTACACATAAGGCTGCTATGAACATATTGGAGCATATGTCCAGGTTGTATGTTGAAACATCTTTTGGGTATATGCCCAGAAGTAGTATAGCTGGGTCCTCAGGTAACACTATGTTCAATTTTCTGAAGTACCACTAGGCTGCTTTTCATAGTGGTTGTACCAGCGTACAATCCCACCAACAATGGAGGAATGTTCCTCTTTCTCTACATCCTTGCCAGTATCTGCTATCACCTGTGTTTTTGACTTTAGCCATTCTGACTGGTGTGAGATGGAATCTCAGGGTTGTTTTGATTTGCATTTCCCTGATGACTAAAGATGCTGAACACTTCTTCAGGTTCTTTTCAACCATTTGAGTTTCCTCTTTTGAGAATTCTTTGTTTAGCTCTGTATCCCATTTTAATAGGGTTATTTGATTGTTTAGAGTCTAATTTCTTCAGTTCTTTGTATATTGTGAATAGTAGCCCTCTATCAGATGTAGGATTGATAAAGATCCTTTCCCAATCTGTTGGTTGCTGCTTTGCCCTATTCATAGTGTTTTTTGCTTTACAGAAGCTTTGCAGTTTTATGAGGTCCCATTTGTCAATTATTGATCTAAGAGCATAAGCCATTGTTGCTATGTTCAGGAAGTTCTTCCTTGTGCCCATGTTTTCCAGGCTTTTCCCCATTTTCTCTTCTACTAGTTTCAGTGTAGCTGGTTTTATGTGGAGGTCATTGATCCACTTGGACTTGAGCTTTATACAAGGAGATAAGTATGAATCAACTTGCACTCTTCTATATGCTGACTTCCAGTTGAACCAGCTCCAATTGTTGAAAATGCTGTCTTTTTTTCACTGTAAGGTTTTAGCTTTTTTTGTCAAAGATCAAGTGACCATAGGTATCAGGGTTCATTTCTGGGTCTTCTATTCTGTTCCATTGATCCTCCTGCATATCTCTGTACCAATAACATGCAATTTTTATCAGTATTGCTTTGTAGTACAGTTGAAGTCATGGATGGTGATTACCCCAGAAGTTCTTTTATTGTTGAGAATAGATTTTTGCTATCCTGGGTTTTTTGACTTTCCACATGAATTTGAGAATTGCTCTTTCTAACTCTATGAAGAATTGAGTGGGGATTTTGTTAGAGATTGCATTAAATCTGTAGATTGCCCTTGGCATGATAGCCATTTTTGTTATATTATTCTTTCCAACCAATGAGCATGGGAGATCTTTCCGTATTCTGAAATCTGCTTCCATTTCTTTCTTCAAAGGCTTGAAGTTCTTGTCATACAGATCTTTTACTTGCTTGATTAGATTCACACCAAGGTTTTTTTAATATTATTTGTGACCTTTGTAAAGGGTGTTGTTTCCATATTTTTTTTTTCTCAGCCTCTTTATCTTTTGAGTAGAGAAAGGCTAATGATTTGTTTGAGCTAATTTTATATCTAGCCACTTTGCTAAATTTGTTTATTAGGTTTAGGAATTCTCTTGTGTAAGTTTTGGAGTTACTTTAAGTATACTATCCTATCATCTGCAAAAAGTGAAATTTTGATTTTTTTCCTTTGCTATTTGTATCCCTTTTGTTGCCTAATTGCTCTGGCTAGGACTTCCAGTACTATATTGAATAGGTAGTAAGAGAGTGGGCAGCCTTGTCTAGTCCCTGATTTTTAGTGGGATTGCTTGTAGTTTCTCTCAATTTAGTTTGAAGTTGACTACTGGTTTACTGAATATTACTTTTATTATGTTTAGGTATGAGCCTTGGATTCCTGATCTTTCCAAGACTTTTATCAGAAAGGGGTGTTGAATTTTCTCAAATGCTTTCTTGGTATCTAGTGATATGATCATGTGTTTTTGTTTTCTTTGAGTTTGTTTATATAGTTGATTTCATTGATGGATTTCCTTGTATTGAACCTACCCTGCCATCCTGTGATAAAGTCTACTTGATCATGACTTATGGGTAATTGTTTTGATACATTATTAGATTCAGTTTATGAGATTTTATTGAGTATTTTTGCATTGATATTCATAAAAGATGTTGGTCTGAAGTTGTCTTCCTTTGTTGGGTCCTTGTGGGGTTTATGTATGAGTTTAATTGTGGCTTCATAGAATGAGTTGGGCAGTGTTCCTTCTGTTTCTATTTTGTGGAACAGTTTATAGAGAATTGGTATTAAGTCTTCTTTGAAGGTCTGATAGAATTCTGCACTAAAGCTGTCTGGTCCAGGAGTTTTTTTGGTGGGGAGACTTTTTAATGACTGCTTCTATTTCTTTTGGGGTTATGGGACTGTTTAGATGGTTTATCTGCTTCCAATTTAACATTGTTAACTGGTATTTGTCCAGAAAATTGTCCGTTTCATCCAGATTTTCCAATTTTATTGAGTATAGGATTTTGCAGTAGGTTCTGATAATTTTTTGAATTTCCTCAGTTACTGTTGTTATGTCACCATTTTCAGTTTCTCTTGGGTGTAATTGCTTCTTTTTGTTCTAGATCTCTCAGGTGTGTTGTCAAGCTGCTAGTATATGATCTCTCTAGTTTCTTTTTGTAAGCACTTAGAGCTATGAGTTTTCCTCTTAGCACTTCTTTCATTGTGTCCAATAAGTTTTGGTATGATGTGTCTTCTTTTTTATTTAATTCTAAAAAGTCTTTAATTTACTTCTTTGTTTCTTCCCTGACCACATTATCATTGAGTACAGTGTTGTTCAGTTTCCATGTGAATGTGGGCTTTCCATTGTTTTGTCGTTATTCAAGGCCAGTGTTAGTTTATGGTGGTCTGATAGAATGTATGTGATTATTTCAAAAATTTTTTTTGTATCTGTTGAGGCCTGTTTTGTGACCAATTATATGGTCTATTTTGGAGGAGGTACCATGAGATGCTAAGAAAAAGGTCTATTCTTTTGTTTTAGGGTGAAATGTTCTATAAATAGCTGTTAAATCCATTTGGTTCATAACTTCTGTTAGTTTCACTATATCTCTATTTAGTTTCTGTTTCCATGATCTGTCCATTGCTGAGAGTGGGGTGTTGAAATCGCCCACTATTATTGTGTGAGTTGTAATGTGTGCTTTGAGCTTTAGTAAGGTTTCTTTTATGTAAGTGTCTGAGCTTGCATTTGGCGTATAGATGTTCAGAACTGAGACTTCATGTTAGTTGACTTTTCCTTTGATGAATATGAAATGTCCTTCTTTATCCTTTTTGATAGCTTTATGTTGAAAGTCGATGTTATTCGATATTAGAATGGCTACTCCAGCTTGTTTCTTAGGACCATTTGCTAAAAAAATTGTTTGCAAGCCTTTTACTCTATCTTTGTCACTAAGTTGAGTTTTCTTTATGCAGCAAAATGCTGGGTCCTGTTTATGTATCCAGTCCATTAGTTTATGTCTTTTTATAGGGGAATTGATTTCATTGATGTTAAGAGATATTAAGGAAAGGAGATTGTTGTTTCCTGTTATTTTTGTTATTAGCAGTGGCATTGTTTGTGTGGTTATCTTCCTTTGAAATTTTTGGAAGAGAATTACTTTCTTGCTCTTTCTTGGGTATAATTTTCCTACTTTTTTTTTGAGCTTTTCTGCTATTATCCTTTGTAGTGCTGGGTTTGTGCAAAGATATTGTGTAAATTCAGTTTTGTCATGGCCTATCTTGTTTTCTCCATCTATGGTAATTGAGAGTTTTGCTGGATATAATAGCCTCAGCTGGCATTTGTGTTCTCTCAGGGTCTAAATAACATCTGTCCCGGATCTTCTCACTTTTATAGTATCTGGTGAGAAGTCTGCCGTAATTCTGATAGGTCTGCCTTTATGTGTTATTTGGCCTTCTTTTCTTACTGCACTTAATATTCTTTCTTTGTTTTGTGCATTTTGTGTTTTGATTATTATGTGATGGGAGGTATTTCTTTTCTGGTCTAGTCTACTTGGCGTTCTGTAGGCTTCTTGTATGTTTATGGGCATCTCATTCTTGATACTGCCAGGGTTAGAGCTCCTGTGAGCCCTGCTTCTTCTGGGTTTTGTGAAATTAGATTCAGAGCTGCTGCTCTGGATCTGCTCAGTGCTTGGGCCCATCTGGATCAGATAAGTAAGCAGACTCTGTTTACTTATCCAGTCTTTTATTCAGCATCTTTTTAATGGGGAATTGAGACCATTGGTGTTGAGAGATATTAAAGATCAATGATTGTTATGTCATGTCATTTTTGTTATAGGAGATGGTATTATGTGTGTTTAATTTTCTCTTTTTGGCTTTGTTTTGAGATGAATTATTTCTTGTGTTTTTTTGGGTGTAATTTCCCTACGTGTGTTGGAATTTTTCTTCCAGTATTCTTTGTAGGACTGAATTAGTAGAATGGTCTTTTTAAATTTGGTTTTGCCACACAGTATCTTGGTTTCTCTACCTATGGTGGTTGAAAGTTTTCTGGGTATAGTAGCCTGGGATGGTGTCTGTGATCTCTTAGGGTCTGCACGTCATCTTCTCAGGATCTTCTAAATTTTAGAGTCTTGGCTGAGAATTCTGGGGTAATTTTGATAAGTTGGCCTACTTATGCTACTTGGCATTTTTTTTTTTTTTTTTTTTTTTTTACAGATTTTAGTATTCCTTTTGTTGTTGTTGTTGTTCTGTACATTTAGTGGTTTGATTATTATTTGGTGGGAAAATTTTCTTTTCTGGTCTAATCTATTTGGTATTCTTATAAGTTTATGGCCATATCTTTCTTTAGGTTAGGAAAATTTTCTTCTATGATTTTGTTGAAGAATTTTTCTGGCCAGTTAAACTGGGATTGTCATCAATTCCAGTATTCTTATGTTTTGCCTTTTAATTTTGTCTCAAATTTTCTTAATGTCTTGTGCTCAGATTCTTTGTACTTTCCATTTTCTTTGACTGTTGTGTTAATATCTACTATGGTGTATTCTATGTCTGGGATTGTCATTTCATTTCTTGTATTCTGTTGGTGCTGCTTGCACCTGTATTTCCTGTTCTTTTCCTGGGTTTTTCATCTTCAGAGTTGCCTCAATTTGTGATTTCTTTATTGTTTCTATTTCCGTTTTTAGGTCTTAGACAAGTTTTCTTCATTTTGTTTACCTGTTTGATTGTATCTTCATGTATTTCTTTCAGAGAGTTATTTATGTTCCCCTTAATGGCCTCTAGCGTCTCCATAAATTGGGTTTTTAGGTCAAAAATCTTACTCTATATGTGTGGTTGGGTATCTAGAAATTTTTGTGTTAGGAGAACTGTGTTCTGATAGTGCCAAATTAAATTGGCTTTTGTTGAACATGCTCTTGCACTTGCCTTTCACCATCTGGTTATTTCTGGTGTTAACCAGTCTAGGTATTTCGAACTGAAGCAGGCCTTCTTGGTGGCAGGTAGCACTATGTGACCTGGGTTATAGTAGGTCTCCTGGGACGCATTCATTCACTTTTGTCTTTTGTCAAGTCAAACTTCTTGTGGTCCTGTCTTAATCAGGTATCCTGTGTCCCTGGATACCACAATCTTCCAATGTCCCTGGTTAGGGCAGACCTCCTAGGAAATAGGTAAGCTTTGAGGAGGAGGAGGGCAGGTGGCCAGCATGCTGATTAGTTAGAGGTACAGACTGGAAGAGCAATGAGGCTCAGGCAGAGAGGGATGGACACAATTCTGCTGGGCTTTTTGGGTATCCCATCTGGTGTAGCTATTGGGGCAGGGTTCTCACCTGTGCCCCTGATCATGGCAGACATTCTGGGAAATAGGCAGGCTATGGAGCTCAAGAAGCTCTCCTCTTTTGGCCTTTCAAAGTAAGTCTAACATCTGCAAACAGGATTTTCATGGTTTATATTTTACTTGGGCTTCTTTTCTAGAAAAAAAAGATGCATGTGTTTTAAGATTTTTCTGTTATTTTTATCCAATTTTTAAAATAATTACATGTTTAATCATAAAATTGTTGTTATACAATGTAATTTGATTATGGATTTTTTTTCCTCTTTAATGATTCCATCTTCTTTAACTACTCAACTTTATGTTGTTTTTACCTCTGTGAAATTAAAAAGCAAACAAACAAATAAACAAAGAAATCAACATTTGCACACCCACCCACACAAAAGACACTAAAACAGAAAATAAAAACTAACAAACAAATGGTTGGTAATGATAATGTAAAATTTCCAAACAATGCAAATTTTTTTTGCACAATCCAGTTGCAAGTCCTTAACATGCCACAGGTCATTGTTAACTTCATGTTTCTGCATCTCTGGTATAAATTTTCTATGTAATTTATGATTTTTGTTATTATTAGTTACTGGTATTAAGAAGTAAAAATTTGTACCTATTTATACTGGAGCCCATCATGGCAGAAGATTAGAGTTGATGATGACATAGTGTCCAAGAAGGAAAAGTAAAATTATTACTACTTTGGCTATTTTCCTTTACTGTACCCTATTATCTATTCATTCACTACCCTGTGGGATAGTTTCCACCCTCATTCAGGTCAGTTATGCTCCATTATATAGTTCTGTCTAGGTACATTACAAAGTATAATTTAATAATTTCATGAGCATCTCTCAGTCCGATGTAACCATATGGATAAACTACTATACTATTTTACTAGACATATTTTTTTTTGATATACTTAAATAATGGAAATTTTGACAAATTTTTATCAGTCGTATCTTTGAGATTGTAATGCATACATTTTAGATGTAATTTGCTACGTAAATTAAAGACTCCCACTTTCTGTGTTATTATTGATATTTTTGTCATTTCTATTTAGCAAAACAGTAGAATTGTTAAATTGTGATCTTTAAAGCAAAAGAAGGATGAGAAAGATAACAATCAATATATAATGTATCAAGTGAAACAAACATGTGTTAATGAACTATATGATTATAGCAGTTAATCAATGATATAAATTCTAAGTCAGAATTGAAAATATAGCTTTTGAAAAATGTATCATGTTTTCTTTTTTAAAATTAGTTTATAACTAAAAACAGTTTTTATCTTTGCCATAAGTAATAATGGCAAAATGAACATGAGAATGAAGAAGCATTTCTCCTTAATATTTTGAATATATATTCAATATATATTTGTATATAAATATATGTTCAATATATATATTAATAAATTCATATTATGATACTAATAGATTTATATGAATATATATATATATATATATATACTTTCTCTATAGTGTATATATATGTAAATGTAAGACTAATGTATCACATAACATCATTGTTTTGAGAAAGATTTATTCCATATCATAGCCTCTTCAGGTTCTATATATCCACTGCTATGCAATTCAGCTAAAGTCATCTGCATTGAATCCTGGGAGCCCCCCTCAATTCAAGGTCTCTATCTGACACATCTTAGAAATTCCCCCACTATCTTCCCTCTGAGACTTACAGATTTACACTCATTCTCTTGGCGCTCTCTGTTGCCTATTTGCATACTTGATTCCAAACGTCTCCTGGTTCCCTCCCTATCCCTTCTCCCTCTATCACCTTCCTATTACTATATTATTCCCTTCTAAGTGAGATTCAAGCATCATCGTTTGGGCTTTCTTTCACATTTAGCTTCTTTAGGTGTATGGAGTTTATCAATGGTATTCTTTGCTTTATGGTTAATATTCACTTATCAGTTAGTGCATTTTATGCATGTCTGGGTTACCTTACTCACATTAATATTTACTAGTGCCATTCATTTGACTGCAAAATACATGTTGTCCTCGTTTGTAGTAGCTGAATGATATTACATTGTTTAAATAAACCACACTTTCTGTGTCTATTCTTCAGCTCAGGTACATCTAGGTTGTTTCCAGTTTTTGGCTATTAGGAATAAAGCTTCTGTGAGCATATAGGAGCACATGTTCTTGTAGTATGGTAGAGTATCTTTTAGGTATATGCCCAGGAGCAGTATAGCTTGGTCTTCAGGCAGAACTATTTCTAATTTTTGATGAAACCACCAGATTAATTTCAAGATTTTTGAAAATTTGCAATTCAACCAGCAATTGAAAAGTTTTCCCAATTCTCCACATCTCCACCAACATGTGCTCTCCCTTGAGTTTTTGATCTTAGCCATTCTGATGGGTGTAAGATAGAATCTCCGGGTCATTTTGATTTGCATTTTCCTGATGACCAAGCACAGTGAGCATTTCTATAAGTGCTCATTGGCCATTCAAATTTTTTTTTGTTGAGAAATGTCAGTTTAACTCTGCATTCCATTTTAATGGGATGATATTTGAAATGTAAATAAATAAAATATCCAATAAAAGAAAAAATAGGAAAGAAAAACAAAAAGAAAAAATTGGTTTACTTGTTTTATTGTTGTCTAATTTTTTAGTTTTTTATATATTTTGATGAGAGTAGGTTGTTAAAGTCCCCTACTATCCTTGCCTGCATTTAAATTTGTGGTTTAAGCTTTAGTAATGTTTCCTTTACAAATGTGGGTGCCCTGGCATTTGGGGTATAAATATTCATAATTGAGAAGTCATCTTTGTAACTTTTTTCTTTGATGAGTGTGACACATTCTTCTTCATGTCTTATAATTATTTGTATTTGAAAGTCTATTTTATTAGATATTAGAATGGCTATTCCAACTTGTTATTTTTTATTAATTAATTAATTTATTGATTGATTGATTGATATCTTTTCTTTGTAAACATTTTGTTCTAAACCTTTATTTTGAGGTAGTGGCTATCTTTGTTGCAGAGGTGTGATCCTTGTATGCAGTAGAATGATAGATCTTGTTTGCATATCTAGTCTTTTAGCCTGTAACTTTTTATTGGTGAATTGTGCCCATTGATTTGGATAGATATGAATGAGTTATGATTATTAGTTTCTGTTATTTTAATTTTGGTAGTGCTATTGTATGTGTGTGTTTCTCTTCTTTTGGTTTTACTGTTAGATAATTAATTTCTTGTCTTGGTTGTAATAACCTTTCTTGTGTTGGAGTTTTCTTCTAGTATGCTTTTCTTGTACCTGTTTAGGATCACAAACCCCAAAAGACCACCAAGGAGCCGATTCCAAGACAATCATTCTCAAATCTCTTTTATCCGATCTCAAGCTTGTGTTCACTGCCAGCCCTAACACAGCAGGACTGGAGGGTAAATCTCTAAGCCCACGGCTGGACAAGGTTCTATAGGAAATGGCAAGCAAACAAAGGGGATTTTGTGATTAACATACACTGACAGGTAGGAGATGGGTGCTCTGAAGCAAAACCATGAACAAACATTTTGAAAGTACATCTGAAACTATCAGATCAACCTTGATTAGCGGTTGCTAGGTGTGGAAAAAAAAACGCTGCAGTGGATCAGTGGCTGAGTTCACAAGGAAGTCCTCCATGGTCACAAGAAGGCAGGCCACAATAAATACGAGGGAGTCCTTGGGGTTCCAAGAGTTTATTGTTCATGGTAAATGTAGATGGTCTGGGTGCACTTCCTGTGAAACTCAGGGCAGACCTGAGTTAAGTAGGGAGGGAGAAAGGGTGAAGGGTCTGGGAAATAATGCTTAATTGGCTATGGCCTCTGGCCTTCAGGTATCTCATTAGTATGTAAATCTCTCTAGGGCCTGAGGCTTGTAGTCACAACCTCTACCTGTGCTCTTTGGGTTGGGCTACACTGTACTGAACATTAGTGAACAGTGTAGGTCAATGGAGTTTCACGCCATGGGTTAGGAGCCTGGATTCTGGGAGCACTACAGAATAGATGCCAATTCTTCACAGGCAATGGACACCTGGTGGGTCTCCAGGCTATTTCCAGCCAGCCAGTGCTTTGACCAAAACCAAGACCCTTTTCACAGCCCTATAGCCAGGGAGTAGCTAGGGAGTAACTATAGAGTATGGGCCAAAAACAAACCATTATTATTATTTTTTTTACTTTAAATGAATTTAAAAACTTCTCTTTCTATCTTTATTAAGAATTGAGTTGGAATTCTGATGAAGATTGCATTGAATCTCTAGTGCTAGGAAAGAGGATAATATATTGACTGAGATTATCTGGACAAAACTTCACTAACAACTTAGTTATGTGTTTAAACCTACAGTGAACCTGTGGATCTGTGACAGGTGATGGATGTTTAGCCAGATAATTACTCCTAATGGAAATGCAAGTAAACATTCTCTGTTGTAAACTTCTATTTCAATTTATGAATTGATTTTTTATGTGAACTTATGATGAATGTCTTAACATGTGATTATGTATTTTGAAAGATATTTAAGTGCTGGGGACAAAGAGAAAAGTCAAAACGGAGCTGAGCAGAACTGAGCTGAGAAGTTTTTTAGACAGAACACTTTTTGGACAGATCTGAACTCATGAAGAACTTAGAAGTATAGGCATAGCTTTAGGAGAAAAGACATTGAGAGTAAGAGCATTGTTGTGACTTCAGAGCAGAAGTAGAGAACAAGATTAGAAAGAGAATGAAGAGTGGATAACTTAGAAAATATAAGTAACATAATAAAATAAAAGAGCAATGTGCAGAATGCAGAGGGAAAGAGGAAAAAAGAAGCTGCAGAGGGAGCAAAGGGAGCAGGCAGGTTTCTCCTTACCATGAGACAGAACAGGTTTTTTCTTAATATCTAGGCAGGCTTCAACTTTTTAAAAGGAACAAAGCTTTTTTTCTTACAAACTTTGGTTTAATTCATTTAGCATTAAAAAGGTAGAGGCTTTTTCTTTCTCTATGCAATAAAGATTGGAGCTAATTTCTAATTCAGAATGAATGGGTCCTTTCTGCACTGGTGGTTTGTCTTTTGTTCCATATGCAAATGTAAGTATGTATGTGTGTGTAAGTATATAATTGTGCAAATGTATGCATATGTATGTGTGTAAGTATGTAATTGTGAGGATGCATGCAAATTGGACCCCACTAGTTTGAATGGAAATGTATAATTACACATGAATGAGTCTGTTTATGAACTTATTTGAGTTTATTCATATTTGCTTATGTAAAAATTTTTCCTTCTGTGACTGCTATTCTCTTCTTTTGGTTCAATGAAAATTTATTGCTTTATACTTCACCCTAGCCTGACAAGCCATCGGTTGCCTCTGTTCTTTCACCTGTCTTTACACCATTAATTTCTCTGCCTTCAGCTTCTCTTCTGTATTCTCTTTTCCATTAAATGCTTTCTCTGTCACTATCACTAAGGCTGCCAGACTTTTTCTCCTAACCTCTGAAACCTCTGCAGATTTCTCGTGATATCTGGTGCTGCCTGGACAGTAAATGATAGAGATATTGCTGCTTTCACTTCTGGTGATTCAGAGTTCATAGGGTGTATTATTGGAATGCCTTCATGACAGTTTCTGAGAAAGCTGAGGGGTTCTCCTTGTCTCTCTGACCAATACAATATACTTCACCAGATTAGTGGGCCATTATGCAGCAGCCTTGAGATCTAGTCAGTAAACAGAGCCTAGATTTAGAGTATTGAAGTTCCAATCTAGGTGGGTTAAAAATATCCCTCATCAATGGCTGCTTAGTTATTGGTGGGTTCCCCTGTGAGGCCAGGACCCATTTTTCTGGCCTCTGTCATAATCCTCTTCCTCTCTTCTGTGGTGAAAAGAACCTGAAAGAGCTGCTGGCAATCATGCCATGTGGGTTGGTGGGTGAAGAGAATTGTCTTTTAGAGCCTAGTTATATCTAGAGGATTGCAAAAACAGGGGGAAGTTCTGAGTTCTCTAGTTATAAAAGTCCCTAGTGGCAATGGGCCAGTAGTGGTGGGTTGATTCTCATGATCCTTGATCATTCCTACTCTGTGCATAAGCAGGATGACAAACTTAAGCTCTAGAGTCAGCCCCTGGCAGCATCATGTCTCTGTAGCAGGTATGCCCTCCCCCCCACTGTCTGTGATGGACCCGCCTGTGACTCAGCTGCTTATGGAGACCGCTGTTTCTTCTGAGGTATAGAATAGGGAAGAGGTAGAAAGGTAATATTCTCCTTAAAAGACCAGATAGAGAAATAGTGCAGAAGTAGGCAGGTCTTCCTGTCACTTACTTTGTATCCGTGGGCTTTGTGCTAACCACAGCAAAACTTTTGACTGCTAATTAGGAAGAAAATGTTTAAGACAAGAGGTAAATCCTCTAGGAAGTCTAAATAGACATAGTTGTGACATGAGATGTTTGGTCCAGGTGGTCAAATTTGGTTTTAAAAATTACTTTCTCCATTAAATTTAGGTTTTCTGAGAATATAATGTTTTTGCTGAGTGTTGAAGTTTGGGCTCACATGTGTGGTCTCTTAGGATCTAGAAGACATCTGTCTAGGACCTTTTAGCTTTTAGAATCTCTATTGAGAAGTCAGGTTTAATTCAGATAATTCTGGATTTACATGTTACTTGGACCTTTTTCCTTGCAGCTTTTAGGATTCTTTCTTTGCTCTGTACATTGATTACTATGTAATGGGAGGATTTTTTTTTTCTGGTCAAATCTATTTGGTGTTCTGTAAGCTTCTTGTACATTTATAGTTATCATGTTTTGGGCCTTTCAACTGGGAGTCATCCCAGCTGGAGTTGTCTCCTTCTTCCATTTCTATTATTTTTTCCATTAAGTCTTTTCATTGTGTCCCAAAATTCCCAGATGTTTTGTTAGAAACTTTGTATTTGGAATTTTTTTGAGGCGTATATCATTTTTTTAATTGTATCTTTTACACCTGAGCTTCTCAATTAATTTATTTTATTCTGTTGGTGATGCGTGTGCCTGTAGTTCCTGATCTTTTCCTAAGTTTTTATTTGCAGGATTGCTTCTATTCAGTTTTCTTTATTGATTTCATTTGCATTTTCTAGTCTTGAACATTTTTATTCATTTCCTTCACCTGTTTGATTGTACTTTCTCACATTTCTTTAAAATATTTCTGTATTTCTGCATTTAAGGCTTCTATCACCTTCATTAGTTTTAAAGTCATAGTATTTCTCTTCAAGTGTGTTCGAATATACACAGCTTGCTTAGTAGGAGAGGTGGGTTCTGAAGACGCCACATTGCACTGTTTATTTTTATTTTTTTGGTTGTTGTTATTGTTGATTATGTTCTTGTGCTTGCCTTTAGCCGTCTGTTATTGGCTGGCCTGTTAAACTTTAGGAGCAGCAGGCCTCCAGGGAAGCAAGCAGAGCTGTGTTCAGGGGAGTGGAGTACAGATCTTTAAGTGTAGGAAGAGGTATGGACCAGACGGCAGAACTCAGAAAAAAATGTAACAGACCTTCTGCCTGCTGGGCTTGCCTAGGACAGAGCAGGTGGAATATTGAGGTTTGTGTATCTCATGTGGTTGTACTGTTTGGGGGTAGGCCTCCCATGAGACAGGCAGAGCTGTTGTCTGGGACGTGATATGCAGATCCAAGGTAGCAGTTAGGGGTTTCAACGCCATATATTATTAACATTTACTTGCACCTATTTACATTTTAGTTCATAATAAATGATATTTATAAGAAATACTTTGAATTATTACCATTAAAATGTATCAATAAATATGTAATCAAGCTCAATATGTTGACATATCAAGTGTACAGAAAATTGTAATAGAAAAAAATATAAGTAAACTGAATAATAATGTTCAAATTGGGAACTGAACAGAAATACAAGTTGCTAAAACGAAACTACTATCTGGAGAACTGTTTCTTGAAGAATTTTGAAACCTAATTAATGAAAAATTTGGTCTTAACATTTAACTGGAATTTTTTTAGACTTAATTTCAAACAAATATTTTTTTAAATTTTAAATCATAAAATCAAAATATAAATCATTGCATTATAATATATGCTGTTTAATAATTATTAAACATTCTGAAAAATAGTTTCTTTTCAAGAGAAAGTTGCTTGGGGATTGCTTCTTAGGGATATGAACAAATTTCTACTCCTACTCTCAGTACTGCAGCCCTCTCACAATTGAACCTGTGATTAGAATATATTGTATAAAAATCTTTTAATGATAATTCTGAAATATATTCTGAAACGTAAGGATATAGTAGAAATTTTGTTTTATGTTGACTAGCTAGTCATGCTTCTTTGGAAGATATTGGGTGCCTATCCTTGGGCAGCCCAGTAAAACTAAAAGTGTTATCTTAAATATACGGAGAGCCCGAAGTTCAAGGAACTAGCCATCTTCAAGCTGAGAGTGATTCTGTCCTTAGCACAAGAGCTTTGAAACTCAAATCCTTCTCCTAATGACTTAATGCCTTCATCAGTGTCATACCTTTCCTCTTTCTAATGGTTTCAAATATTACAACTCCAGGGACTCTGGAGTATTCAAAAATATGAGCCTGTGGAGTTTTTATTATTCAAACCACCACCCTGAGTAAGGCATAATAAAGTAATTAGGAATATCTGTGCTACTTACATTCTCAGAGGTAACCATCTAGCACAGTAACATAAAACCACAAAAAAGATTATTTCAGAGAAGGCTAGTAAAGTGCGAGGTAAAGTAAATATCAAAATGAAGTGAAAGTAAAAATTAGTAAAAATTGAACTATGTCTGGAATTTCCTAAAGTAAATTATGATAAAACATCTCTAGTTTTAATTAGAAATTAATGAATCAAACAACAGAGTTAGGAAGTACTTATTGGACAGCTTAGGTAAATATCACACTTAACAGTGTGGGACTTCAGAAAATTTCCCATTGTGAACACTTTTCACTAGAGAAACTTTTATATTCTATTTATATAGATGTATATAATAATTTAAAAACTCAAAATTTGTACATAGTAAATTTATTTTAAATGCAATTATTTAATAGCCCTATTATATCTACAATTTGCTAGTGTTGAAGGCAAATCTACATATTATGAGATAGGAATATCAAAGAAATGAAGAAGTAAATTTTGCCTGAATATTTAGTAGTGCAGGACATAGCCTTCTCTCAACTCTTTCAAAGTGTATTGACAGGTTTGTTTTTTAATCATCAATCCTGAGGACACTGCTTCACGGAAGTATATTTTCCAAATAATAAATGTTTACGCATCTTTCAGAAGTTTTGCTGAATTCTGTCCCAATGCCAATACAAGTGTCATTGATTGATCTTTTCTAAAATTCAAGTCAACAAGTCAAACACTGCTTTTTGTAAATCATACACTCTAACACAATCTAACTTAATCCAAAACAATTTGATAGAAAGACATACTAATTTGATACTTACAAGCAGAGGGATAATGTTAGACAATTATTAGAAGCCTTTGTTTCCACATTTGAATTACTGAATTTCAATAGAAGTAGAGTACTTTTGATGTAGAATGAAAATGTCTAATATTGATTGCATACTTGATTTCAAAACAATTCTTGTTATTGTAAAATCAAGAACAATTTTATGTTTTCCTCTACTTCCAATTTAAATATCTTACTTACAATTTAAGTTCTGGGGCTGAGAGTGTCTTAGATCTTTATAGTCTCAAAGACCTGGACAAGCAGAAGCTGGTTTGTGAGTAAGAATATTTTATGACTCTGTCCTTGCTTGTAAAATTGGATGGTATCTCTTGGCATTTCTTACTAATAGGTACATCAATCTAAATATCTTTCTAATAGGATAGCACTCTGAGACTGTACTTCTATTTTTCTAAATTTTCATCATTACAAGGAAACCAGGCATTTCCACAGATAATTAAGAGAACTAGAAACCCAAATTCTGTTGAAATTAAACAGTTCCACTCTATAGGAAAGTATAGCATCTTCATTTATATTATTTCCAAAGTATAGGCAATCCATGTGTATGAACACTCATCCATAAATATAGACACACATACTTATCTACGGTGACAATCAGGGTGGATCTGGAACAAGGAATTCACTAGAAGCAAAATTAAACTTTATATAAAAGAGCTGCCTACCATTGTAATTTAGTATGTGGAATGTGATATAGACTTACAAGGTGCTAAATAAAGACATTAGTAGATTCATCACCTTATTGAGTATTTACAATTTTTAATTGCATGCTAAATACGCAATTTAACATGCACTGTTTGAGTATTCAGTATGTTACTTGAGGCCACCAAGAGGCAGAGTAGATCTCTGGAGCCTTCTCAATAACTTATCTGTTCTAAACTCTAGTGGCTACTATATTTATCTGCCAATAAGAGCTTAATATTTTGAAAGTAAATTTATATCTGCCATCATGTGGCTATTGTTATCACAAGCCAGGGGATCCTGAACTGTGTGAGTGTGTTACATGAATTGATTGTAGAGAGATGTATATTCATTTTTCTCTTGTCTTGCTTTTTTTTGTAATTGATTGTATCATTGTACAAATCCTTTATTTACCAGAAATGTTGGATTGTTACCTCAAATTAAGAGTCTACATGAACCATTTCTCTTCTAACTTACTTTCAGTGATTCATATTATCACAGACACAGGGAATGACATCTTCTTTTGCAATGATTTTTTTCTAAAGTTAAAAGTTAGCATTAAATTTTTTTGAAAATATGAACCTCAGTTTCACGTTTAAGTTCCCACTTTAAATGAGGAGTTATCTTGCCACTGTTGTCTCCATCCTACTCATGTGCTCTGAAAATTGAGAAGACCTTACAAATTACAGTGACTACTGCAGCATTAATTAAACATTGTAAATTTACAAAGCAACAAATATGATCCTGAAAACACTTTGAAGTTCTGAAATACTGCAGTTTTGAAAAAAGTTGTTTATGGTTAAAAAGAAAAAGACAGGAAAAAATTAATTTTTCTATTACTCTTTTTCACAGAATAGAAAACCATGACAGATATGTTAAGTTTGAAGCTAAAAAAAGGGCATAATTTTGCATGCAAATAGGTAATTAGCTCAAGAATGAGATGTTTTTCAAGCTATATTCAATCCCAGGAGAGATCTTGAAAAAAATGATGAATCATGAAAGAACTGTGATGAAGAAGAACACAAACCAGTTTACAAGAGAGATGGCATTAGCCACAAAGTGACTAAGAATGTGTTTGAGATTCTACTAGGGGCAAAGGGGCCACATATAATGTAATACTGCTTCATATAGTGCATTGCTTTGTGTGAAATGAAGTTTCATCATTTTTACATTTATGATTGCACTAATTTTTCAGTAAACTTTGGATTGCTCAGTTCTTTATTAAATATTAACAACATTCTATGCTGGGTGGTGGTGGTGCATGCCTTTAATCCCAGCACTTGGGAGGCAGAGGTAGGTAGATTTCTGAGTTCGAGGCCAGCCTGGTCTACAGAGTGAGTGCCAGGACAGCCAGGGCTACACAGAGAAACCCTTTCTCGAAAAAAAAAAAAAACAAAAAAGAAAAAAAAACATTCTAAATTTGTATCTTTCTCAGAATAGTGTAAAATGAACAAGCACATATATATTATAAAAATAAAGCAGTCCTCCAGACAATGTCAGTATTTTTATTGTTCAAAGAGCCAACACTAAGTGCTTTTTTCAGAGCAAAAGTTTTTTCAAGTCTCCTTTGTCTTTAATTCATGTTGACTATGTCTTACATCACTATATACAAGTGGTTTTCTTTCCAAAGTTTCTTGTAAATTTAAAATTAGATAGTTAAAAACTAATATTTTGTAGTAGTAATGCTATTAATTTTTCATATTTTTATTTTATTTCCATAAACATTAAATATAAACTGCTGTAATAAAACCTAAGAAAGTGAGTCCTTTTGAAATATTTCAAATTAACTAAAAAATGAAGTATAAAAACTCAAATTCATCTTGATGCTGCTATGTAAATATTAAGAAGGAAAAGATTATTAAAATATTCATGTATTCCTAAAGGAAGATTTGGGTCATTAGGTCGTTAATATATTTTTTATTAATGCTCTTATTACTTACCTTGCTTGTAATAGTTTTTATTACTTTACTGAGTATTTAATACAATATATTATTATTATTATTTTTAAGAGTCTGGAAAACAATTACTAACAGAATGCCTAATTTTTAAGAGTTTCTTGTGTTTAAGGTGCTCACAGGATACGAAAGAAATTATTTGAGAGCTTTGACCATGACTGTGGTCATCTTCAGATGCATGTTATTATACTCAGAACAGAAATGTATGTTGTACCTCAAAGAAGATTAAGATGAACAAACATTATTACATTCTGTAATGGATAGACACATTCTGAGCTAGAAAGGTTTTTGGCAGACTCTTCTAAATCATTACTAATTTTAATGGCAAAACAATCATGGAAAAAAGTGCTTCCATGCATAATGTGTGAAGTTTCTAGTCTACAATATTAGAATCGTTACAGAGAATAGTTGATAGTTAACTGTCTTTTCTCCAAGGTTGGAAGGTGTGTGAACAGACACTGATAGAAATTTGTATTTCTAATTATTATGATTCAAAGAAATATTTTGCAAATGTTTAGTGCCAATATACCCTCTCATACACCACAACACTGGAAGATTTGAGATTTTGTTTGCTTTTTAAAACTGATTATGTATTTATCTACATATTTCATTTTAAATTAATTCAAAACATAAAAAAATAATTGTGGCTTCTTTTATATCTTCTCGTCTAACCATAATTTTATGCATTGTGAAAATGTATTCACTTTGAAGGGACATCCCTCACTTAACAGACATATTATCTTCTCAAAAATTCCCAGAACTGGGGTTTCTGTAGTTTTTCTTTGGACTGTCATCCAGAAGGTATCTGATATCCTCTTCTCTTTATCTCTTTATTCTCAATTTTCTGAGGTGTAAACTGTTGGATTTAGAGTGAAAACGGATTGTAACAGATTTTATCACTATTTAGCAAGAAAACATGTTTACAAATGGATAGAGAAGAGATGGGTTTCTTTTCTGTTTCATCTAACTTTATAGTTAGAGGAGAAAACCACAAGAACTATGTTCAAAGTTACCCTATTAGGAAGAAGATGTGGAATCCACAGAATGAGTAATAGAGGTGCTATTGTTTGGATATGAATTAACACTGCAGTTTAAGTGATTTAGAAGCCTTTTGTAAAAGAATGGTTACATGTCTCAAATTTAATCAAAAATAAAAAATATGTATAGAATATAAAAATGATAAAACTACATGCATTTGATTCTCCTCGTTAGCATTATAATCTCAAAAAAATCTAAGTAAGCAAAAAGAGTTTCAGCTTGATTGGATTATCTGAAGTCAAGACTTAGGTGACTAATTCTTCTCAGTATATTTATTTTCACTGACCTAATTTGAGCAATTGCTCATGGAGCCATTGTTAAACAAAAAATTAATATTTTATAAATTAAGTTTCATCTTGGACTACATTTTGACACAGTAAAAATTTCTGTAAATGTTTTAAATTATTCAGTTATTTTTGATATTGTTTGTGGGTTCTCTTATGTGTACTGCCATCACATATATAAAGGTATGTGATTTCTTATTTGTCTATTTGTATCCCTTTAATTCCCTTCCTTTCTCTTAGCATTGCTCTACCTAGAACTTTAAATATTGTATTGAAAAGATATGTGTATAGCACATTATTGAACCTGTTTTATTGCAGTTGCCTCTATTTTTTTTTTTTTTTTTTTTTGGTTGGGATGACTTTGGCTGATATGGTTCCTCCTGTCCTCTCTTCTTTAAGACTGTTATGAATAATGCCAAAGACCTTCCCGTCATTTATTTAAATAAGCTTGTGATCTGTCTTTAAACCCATTTATAGGATTTATTACCATTTATTTATTATGTATGGTCAACTGTCTCTGGATCTTTGGCATAAAGCCGATTTTATCATAGTTGGTAATGTTTTTGATATATGATTGTCAACTTGATACACATTAAAGCCATCAGGGAAAGGGAATCTCCAGTGAGGATTTTGTCTATCAGAGTGGTTTCTAGACATATCTATTGGTTATAATTTTCTTAATTATTGATTGATATAGATGTATCTAGAAAACTTAATTCCAAGTCAAGTGATCCTGACTTGTGTAAGAAAGCCTTCTGATCAAGTCATAAAGCAAACTACTAATCAGTATTCTTCTATGGTCTCTGCCTCATTTTCTGTTTTCACATTCCTGGCTTGGGTTTGCTAGATGATAAACTACCATTTGGAGGTATGAGATGAGAGGAATATTTTTGTTTTCAAGTTTCTTATGGTCAGATAATCTAACTAATAGAGTGCTTTAATTTACATTTCAAGAATTGTACCAAGAACTCTTGTGTATGTATTCGTCAGAGACATTGACTTCTAATTTCACCTTTGTTCTCTATCTTATTTGATGTTATACTTACAGTAGCTTTGTAAAAAAATAATCTAGGAATGCTCCATTTGTTTCTTCTTTTGTAATAATTTCACAAGTATTGGTTGTAATTCTTCTTTGAAAGTCTAGTGGACTTCTTTTATGAATGTAGCTAAACAGGGGACTATTTATTCAGAAAAAAATTAATTAATGTTTCAGTCTCCCTACTAGATGTGTATTTACATTATTGATCTCTTGTTATTCCTTTGGTAGCTCATTTTAGAATCAGAAATAAAATTATATGGTACCTTTAAAATAATAAAAATTATCTGAAATCAAAATATAAAATGTGAAGAAAATTAGTTCAAACAAAATAGAGAAGAATCTTTTTTTTTTTTTTTACAATTATCTCAATTATTTTTAATAACCAGTTAGCAGATACAGGAAAATAGCAAAACATACAAGTAAATGTTGCTGATTTTTTAACTGTGATTTATAAATATTTTAATGTCTTGCTTCATAAAGAACATAGTTAAGGGAATATTTACAATAAAATAACTCATGAATAAAAAATCTTAGTAAACTTTATCTCAAATAGAAAACAGAATTCTTATCTAGAACTCATGGTGTGTATTCCCATTATGTGTAGTGAATTCTGAATCTTCAGTTAGTCTATAAAATTGAACAAGCGTGAATTTAATGAAGGCACACCATTAATGCTAGCAGAAATCAAGACTTCACATTTTGGAGTTTCAAATAGAAATATTTTACCTTATTAGCATATAATTTCACTATATTTGTATTTAAATGCATCTCACTATTTAAAAATATTAATATGTAATAATTTACACAGTAATGGTTCACGTGATAGCTCTTTATATTAATTTTTTATGTTCTGATCAGATCAAACCTTCTCTTACCCACGTACTTGGTCTGCACCTTCATTCTTCTCTGTTATTCTCTGCAATATGTTCTGACCTACTTTAACTTTATATATGAGAGAGTATGAAGTACTTATGAAAGTTCTTTAATTTATATTAATTTTTAAAACAGTATTTTGTGGGAAGCCAACAGAAGGTGGCTGTCATCCTTGCAGCTATCTTGAGCCATATACCCTGAGAAGAGACTTGATTACAATAGCCTACAACAGCTGAGCACACTCTGATAACATCTTGCTTTAGATACCTGGGATCTTCCCTTGGGTGTGTGAGACTTAAAGGTGTGATTTAGAGCCAATATTTAAGGGCGTGACTTAGAGATCAGATTTAGTGATAAGACCTAAGGGCGTGACTTAGGGCGTGACTTAGAGGTGTGGCTTAGAAGTGAGATATACAAAAGGTGAGAGGCAGACAGAAGAAATTACCAGACAACAGATTACTTGACATGAGTACAACTTGGAACAGAGAATTAGATATTAGGCACTTGGCACTTGGAGGAAGAACTTGGAATTAGACAGTACAAATTGGAGTTAGTTATTAGACACTTGGAAGATCATTAGGTATTGGGCAGATAAGCACTTGGAAAAAAGTAACTTGGAACATGGAGGCACTAGGGACTAGTAACTAGGGACTAGAAACTCAAGACTTGTGACTTAGACTAGGAAGAGAGACCGAAGAATAAACAGGATTGAATCATACTCTGTCTGGTCTCCATTCCTCATGTCTGTCCTCACTCTCATATCAAATATATTTTGCAAAATTATAAATGTTGAAATGAATGTCAAGGATACTGTAACAGCTTCATGCTTGAATAAAATGTATCATTTATCAGTATTATCTCGGGGAGGCCTATCACATGTTTCTTGCACTCAGCAAAACAAACATCACTTAAAACACAAATATATGAACAATAGAAATGATCCCTAAAAGTGTGGTCTCTAAGCTCCAAGAATGGCATTAAAACTTGTCTTTGACAACATCAACATGTTGGCAACCAAAGTACATGGCTTGAAACTGAAGATAGACCCCTAGACTGAGTTATTAAATTAACAACCTGGCAAGCCAAGGATGGGTAAGATTCTGCACAGAAGCTTACTAACCTAAGACAGAAGTGTATTGCTTTGGATAACACATATTCCATGATGGATAAGGAAGGCATTCTTGGCAGAGCAACCTAAGACTTACTCAGTCTTGTTTATGAGATAAAAAGGGGGAAAGATGAAGAGCTTTTGAGACTGCTTGGCAAGAATCTGACATGGGCCCAGGATAAGGAAATGGGCTGGTTGACACAAATATGACATTGGCCAAGGAAAAGGAAGTGGACTTCAGGCAGGATTCTGACATTAGACTAGAACAAAAAAGTAATTTCAGACATAAATATAAATCTTAGACTAGAAGAAATAAGTAATTTTAGGTAGGAATCTAATTATTAGGCTAGAACAAAGATGTAATTTCAAGCAAGAATCTAAATCTTAAGGTAGAACACAGAAGTAGGTATCAGATATGAAAATGACTTTGGGCTAGGACAAGAAAGTAGGCTCAGATATTTTGGTCATCCTGATAAGTCCTTAGAAACAGTGATCATGGGAGTGTTCATGGAACTTTGTTTATTGCCTTGGTTGCTCTTTGACTATTTGTGTTTATTGTCTTGCTTGTTCCTTGACTATTTGTATCTATTGTATTGTTAGTTCCTAAACCTAGAACTGACCTTAATACTTGTATCCAATTAAAATGATATAAAAACAAAAAGGAGGAGAGGGAATGGAATAGGAAGGGGAAAGGAAAAAAAAATGACACCTGAAATGTAAATAAATAAAATATTCAATAAAAATAGAAACAAAACATAAATATTAGCACCATGTTGAAGAGTAACTTACCATTAAGGAGATAAAACTTGTAAAGCATTACACTAAATAGATTATGTAAAATACAGTTTTTCACAGTGTTTGCATAAAATTTGATCATAGTTTCTGAACCTAAATCATGCAACAGAACTTCTGTTTGTGCATGCTCAACTAGGAACATGTGCAAATGAAGATTCAAAATTTTCAACCTAGGACATCAGTGTTTCTATTGAGTAAGGCACAATATTTGATAGTAACAAAAATGTTTTATGAAATATTAATATTACAAATGCACAATTTAAGATTGTTTAGAAGATATGAGAATTGAGCTCTATGTAGATAGATAACTATATGTTGGTAGATATAAATAGATATAAATGAATTTATGCATATATACATGTACATTTAAATTCTTTGTATAATAAAACACATCTAATATTTTTACCATGGAGTTTCTGTTATTTTTCTTTTCACCATGATCTCTAGCTTTGTCTGTTTGCATCCACATTGCAACAGTAGCTGCAGACCTGTTTTTCAAGCCAGATGAGATTGCGATACTGATTCTGTCAGACTGAAAATGTGCATAGGACTTCCCTGATTGACTTTTTTGCTAAATGTCCTATTATCTAGAGCATAATATCTGGGGTCTTAAAGATCTATTTTCTTAAATAAGACTAATTGTGCTCATATCACACAGATTATGTCCCAAATTTGAAATTCTTAATATAAATATGAAATATCAAGAACATTTTGGCAAGTAAAGAAACATATTCCTATCATACAAAAAGTAGGGCATAAATAACATTTTCAGTTTGTATTATTTTTGAAACCTGACAGAGAGCCAAGACAGGAGGAGAAAGAAAGAGAATCATAAAAATTACTCAACCTTACAAAAATATAATTGTTTCAGAAAAATAATCAACTTCAATTTTTCTTAAATTTTCTAAGTTATAAACTGTATTCATAGTTTGCTATTTTTCATACTTTTTTTTAACCTGTTGTAGTAATTATTTATAAAAAGCTGCTGGTAGAGCTGACTGTCTAGGCTGCAGCATCTCTGCCTAGCTCAACACCGTGGCCAGAGGCCACATGCGAGCTACAGCTAGAAATGGCTGGCTAGAGACACCAGCCTTGCCACCCACAATACTCCAGAGTGAGAGATGGCTCTGCCAATCTTCCACACTATCTCTACAAGGCTGGGCAGTGCCCAGACAATCCCACTACACAGGCTTTGTACTGATGAGACTCTAATGCTTAGATTATCCAAAGGCTTATATATTTAGTAATGATCAATAACAAGATACCCTTACAATCAGAGATGTAACCCAATACTCAACCTAGATATACCGTTGACTGCTACAGACAAGTGAACATCAGCCTCCATCTCCATATCTTATTCCCCATCTCTCTTTTAGTTCTTCTTCTTCTTTTTTTTCTCTCTTTTATGGATCTTCCTCTTCTTTACTCCTCCTCTTCCTCCTACATTAACATCTTTAATTTCATCTATAATAGTGATATGCATTTACTTATTCCACAAATTCTGCTTGAGGAAATAGCTTCCCAATATTTGTTCATTATTATTGTGTCATAAAATTTTTTATTCTAAGTAGTATGGATGCTATTTAGTTGATCTGTAAGCTAAATATAGCTTCAATGAATCATTATTTTCATATATCCATAATATTTTTTAAAATTAAATTTTCTTTTAGTATTATGTTTTAAAAATCACAATTTTAATTTTTAGAAAGTCCAAATATCCTTGGACAAATGTTCTCTCACAAGTAACGGGAGAAGAATTTATGATTATCAGCTTTCTAATCTAAGTACTTGATGAAAGAAAATGTTGGAGATAAGTGAAAAAATATGACTTAATAAGTGGCTTTATCGAGGTTTTATGTTGTACATTTCAATATGCAAGAAAAAATAGATTGTAAATTTAATATGCTTATTTTCAAATTCATTGAAAAATACTTATAAAATTATTTTCATTAGAAAAATCTTTAAAAAAACAGTTCCATGAAAAATGAAAACTTATAAATAGTAACTTATATTTTTCCCTATTATTGAGACACTTAACCCAGTTTCGTGCTCACCCTTGTTTAAGAGCAGATTATAGTTAGAAATCCATTTAACATTATACTATAATCTTTCTCTGTTTATTTAATTATTTATTTATTTATCACTTATTCACCTTACATCCCATCCATTGCTTTTTCTCAATATACCTCCTCAAACTCCCCCCTCTCCTTCTCCTCTAAGCGAGTATAGGCCCCCTGTGTATAGCCCCACTCTGGCACATTAACTGTCTGTGAGTCTAGATGCATCCTCTCCCACTGAGGTCAGACAAAGTGGCCCAGGTAGAAGAACATATGCTACAAACAGGCAACAGATTTTGGGATGGACACCCATTCCCATTCCAGTTGTTCAAGACTCACAAAAAGACCAAGCTACACATATGCCACATATGTGCATGAAAGCCTAGGTCCAGCCCATGTATGTTCTTTGGTTGGTGGTTTAGTCTCTGAGAGCCTCAAGGATCCAGGGTAGTTGACTCTGTTGGTCTTTCTGTGGAGTTTCTATCCCCTTAGAGTCTGCAATCCTTCCTCCTGTTCTTTCATAAGATTCCCAAAGCTCAGTTCATTGTGTGGCTGTGGGTGTCTGCATTGGTTTGAGTCAGCTTCTGGATGGAGCCTTTCAGAGGGCAGCCATGCTAGACTCTTGTCTGCAATCATAACATTGTATCATTATTGTCATGGTTTGATGCTTGCCTATGGGATGGACCTCAAGTTGTGATGGCTGATATAAGGCCATGCCCTCAGTCTTTTCTCCATTCCTTGTCACTGAAATTTTTGTAGACAAGATAAATGTTGGGTCAAAAGTTTTATGGTTAGGATGGTGTCCCTATCACTCCATTGGGATTTCTGCCAGCCTGCCTGGTGAAAGGAGATAGTCTCTTCAGGTTCCATACCCCAAATTCTCAGAGTCACAGCTAAGGGTACCTCTATTGATTCTTGGGGGTGTCCCTTATCCCAAGTCTCTGACTCTTCCCTCACATACCCCTTACCTCCCCACCTCCATCAGTTGCAGATTTTCATTTACTCTCATGGCCATCTAGCCATCTCTCCTATTCATCCCCACAACTGATTCTGAACCTTCTACATGCCCCTCTCTTACCCCTCAATCTCCCTCTTATGACTATTTTATTTCCCAGCTTATAAGTGAAATTCAAGTATCCCTGCTTGTACCTTCTTTCTTATTTATCTTCTTTTGGTTTGTTGAGTGTAGCATGAGTATCCTGTATTTTATCACTAATATCCACTTATTAGTGAGTACATACAATACAATGTCCCTTTGGGACTGGGTTATATCACTCAAGATAATATTAACAAGACGTATGGCTTGACTGACAATTCATGATGTCATTGGGTTTTTTATTTTGTTTTTATTTTTTGTTGTATTTTCTATTTTTTAATTACTTTTATTTTTATACAGTCTAGATATTACCTCCTCCCTGTGTACCATTTCACAGTTACTCATTGCATTCCTCCACCCCCTGTCTCCAAGAGGATGTTCCCCAACCCCTGCCTGGCCTCCCCACTCACTGGGGCCTCAAGTCTCTGGAGTATTAGGTACATTTTCTCCCACTGAGGCAAGACCAGACAGTTCTCTGCTTTATGTGTGTTGGGGGCCTTGGATCAGCACATATAACCTGCCTGGTTTGTGGTTCAAAGTCTTAGAGATCTCAGTGGTCCAGGTTTGTTGAAAGTCCTGTGTTTTTTTTTTTTTTTTTTTTTTTTCTTCTTTCACAACTTATTCCAGCCTCTCCCAAATTCAATCATGTGGATCCCTGGCTTTTGTCCATTGATTGTGTATAAAAATCTGCTTCTGTTTTATTTAGCTGCTTGTTGGGCCTCAAGGAGCACAGCCAGGTTAGACTCTTGTCTATAAGCACACCGTAACATCAATAATAGTGTCAGTCCTTGGAGGTTCCCCTTGAGATGGATCCCAATTTGGGCCAGTCACTAGACTACCTTTCTGTCAGTCTCTTCTCCAATTTTTGCCCTTGCAGTTCTTTTAGGCAGGCCCAGTTCTGTGTCACAGTATTTTATTGTGGGATAGTGACCTCAACTCCACTTGATGCCCTGTTTTCTACTGGAAGTAGACTCTACAAGTTCCCTCTCTCTAATATTGGGCATTTCATCTAAGGTCTGTTGCCTTTGAGTCCTGTGAGTCTCTACATTCCTAGATGTGTAGTACTTTTAAGAGGGTGGGTCCCATACTTTCCACCCTCCAACTGAGGTTGCATATTTTCATTCATTCTGCAGGCACTCAGGACTTCTCTCCTGTTTCACCTTCCCAATATCTGATCATGTTCCTCTTTTTTTCTTCTCCCCTTCTTTTCCACCCAGGTCACTCCATCCCTCTGTTTTCAGTGATTGCTTTCTTCTCCCTCCAAAGTAGGATTGCAGCATCTTCACTTGGGCCCTTCTGCTTCTAAATTTTTTTGAGTTTTGTTGATTGTATCCTAGGTATTCCATAATTTGGAGGGGGGGATAATATCCACTTATCAGTGAGTACATACAATGCATGTCCTTTTGGGTTTTAGTTACCTCTCCCAGGATGATATTTTCTAGTTCTATCTATTAGCCTGCCAAAATCATGATGTCCTCGTTCTTAATAGCTGAATAGTAGTCCATTGTATAAATCAACCACATTTTCTGTATCCATTCTTCTGTTGTGGAGTATCTGGGTTGTTTCCAGCTTCTGACTATAACAGATAAGGACAATATGAACATAATGGATGATGTCTCCCTGTTCTTTTGTTTATATGTCCAAGGGTGGTATAACTGGGTCTTCAGATAGGTCATATTTCAATTTTCTGAGGAACTGCCAGACTGATTTCTAGCATGGTCGAACCAGTTTGCAATCCCACAAGCAATAGAGGGGTATTTCTCTTTCTCCACATTCTTGCCAATATATTCTGTCCCCTGAGTTTTCTTATTTTAGCCATTCTGATTGGTTTAAGGTAGAATCTCAGTGCCTTTTTGTTTTGCATTTTACCAGTGAGTCAGGACTTTAAAAATTTCTTTCAATGCTTCTTGGTCATTTGAGATTCCTCTGTTATAAATTCTTAATTTAGGTATATATCCTACTTCAAAGACATAGAAAGAGAAAATTTTCATTTCATATGGAAATACAGAAAACACTGGATAGTTAAAACAATTCTTAATGATAAAAGTATTTCTGGGTGAATGAATCACTGACCTCAAGCTGAACTACAGAGAAATAGTGGTAAAAACCAATTGATACTGTTACAGAGACAGAAAGATTCATCAATGGAATAGAATTGACGACCCATAAATAAACCCATAGACTTATAGACACTTGATCTTTGACAAAGAATCCAAAACACATCAAAACAGTTATCAATCATGATCAAGTATGCTTTATCCCAGGAATGCAGGGTTAGATCAATATATGGAAATTCATCAATATAATAATGTAATCTACTATATAAACAAACACAAAGGAAAAAAAACCCAAATCATCAGATCACTAGATGCAGAGAAAGCATTTGACAAAACTCAGCACCCCTTCATGATAAAAGACTTGGAAAGATTAGGAATTCAAGGTCCATATCTAAACATAGTAAAAATAATATACAGCAAAATAGTAGCCAACATCAAACTAAATGGAGAGAAACTTGAAGCAATCCCACTAAAATCAGGGACTAGACAAGGCTCACCACTCTCTTCCTACATATTCAATATAGTACTGGAAGTCTTAGCCAGAGCAATTAGGCAACAAAAGGAGGTAAAAGGGATACAAATTGGAAAGGAAGAAGTCAAAAATTCACTATCTACAGATGATATGATAGTATATTTAAGTGACCCCAAACTTTCCACCAGAGAACTCCTAAACCTGATAAACAAATTTAGCAAAGTGGCTGGATATAAAATTAACTCAAACAAGACAGTAGGCTTCCTCTTCTCAAAAGATAAACAGGCTGAGAAATAAATTATGAAAATGACATTCTTCACAATAGTCACAAATAATATAAAACACCTTGGTGTGAATTTAACCAAGCAAGTAAAAGATCTGTATGACAAAACCTTCAAGACCCTGAAAAAAGAAATTGAAGCAGATTTCAGGAGATAGAAAGATCTCCCACGCTTATGAATTGGAAGGATTAATAGAGCAAAAATGGCCATCTTGCCAAAAGCAATCTAGAGATTCAATGCAATCTTCATCAAAATTCCAACTCAATTCTTAATAAAGATAGAAAGAGAAGTTTTTAAATTCATTTAAAGTAAAAAAACAAAAACAAAAACAAAAATTATTCTCAACAACAAATGAACTTCTGGATGTATCATCATCCCTGATTTCAAGCTGTATTACAAAGCAATAGTGATACAAACTGCATGTATTAGTATAGAGACAGGCAGGAGGATCAATGGAGTATAATAGATGACCCCAAAATGAACCCCCATACCTATGGTCACTTGTTCTTTGACAAAGGAGCCAAAACCATCCAGTGGGAAAAAAAGACAGCATTATCATTTTCAACAAATGGTGTTGGTTCAACTGGAGGTCAGCATGTAGAAGAATGCAAATTGACCCATACTTATCTCCTAGTACAAAGCTCAAGTCTAAGTGGATCAAGGACCTCTACATAAAACTAGCTACACAGAAACTAATAGAAGAGAAAATGGGGAAAAGCCTCGAAAATGAGGGCAAAGGGGAAAAGTTCCTGAGCAGATCACTAATGGCTTATGCTCTTAGATCAGGAATTGACAAATGGGACCTCATAAAACTGCAAAGCTTCTATAAAGCAAAAAAACCACTATCAATAGGGCAAAGTGGCAACCAAGAGATTGGGAAAAAGTCTTTACCAATTCTACATCTGAGAGAGGGCTCATAACCAAGGTATACAAAGAACTGAAGAAATTAGACTTAAACAATCAAATAACCCTATTTAAAAATGAGGTACAGAGCTGAATGAAGAATTCTCACCTAAGGAATATCAAATGGTTGAGAAGCACCTACAGAAGTATTCAGAGTTTCTAGTCATCAGGGAAATGCAAATCAAAACAACCCTTAGATTTCACCTCACACCAGTCAGAATGCCTACGATCAAAACACAGGTGACAGCATATGTTGGCAAGGATGTGGAGAAAGAGGAACATTCCCCCATTGTTGTTGGGATTGTACACTGGTACAAACAGTATGGAAAGCAGTCTGGTAGTACCTCAGAAAATTGAACATAGTGTTACCTGAGGACCCAGCTATACTACTTTTGGGAGTATATGCAAAAGATGTTTCAACATACAACAAGGACATATGCTCCACTATGTTCATAGCAGCCTTATGTGTAATAGCCAGAAACTGGGAAGAACTGAGATGCCCTTCAACAGAGGAATGGATACAGAAAATGTGATACATTTACACAATGGAGTACTACTTGGCTATTAAAAACAATGAGTTCATGAAATTCTTAGGCAAATGGATGGAACTGGGAAATATGCTGAGTGAGGTAACCCAATCACAAAAGAACACACATAGTATATACTCACTGATAAGTGGATATTAGCACAAAAGCTCACAATACATAAGATACAATGCATAGAATACATGAAACTCAAGGAAGACCAAAATGTGGGTGTTTTGGTCCTTCTTAGAAGGAGTATCAAAACACTCAACCATAGCTCCCAGGGTCTAAAACTTCAGCCTGAGAACACAAATGGATGGACACCTGGCTCCACTTGTAGAGATAGTTGAGGGTGGACTTGTCAGGCATCAGGGAAAGTGGAAGGCCTTGGTACCTAAAAGTTTGGATTCCCTAGTGTTGAGGAAATTGAGAACAAGGTGGAAAGAATGTGAGGATGGTGGGAGCACACTCTCATTGAAATAAGAGGAGAGGAGATGGGATAAGAGGTTTTGAGGGGGATTGGGAGAGGAGATAACATTGAAAGGTAAATGAAGTTAAAAAAAAGATAATGGGTCTGGCAATTGTAGTTGAGCAGTCAAGACTTTTTGTAAACAATTTATTATGGGGATTTTGTATAATGTGCAAGGACAAGGTATTGTGGAAGAGGTCCATGGAACTTAAAAAAAGATTAGTGATTGATACATACTGTTGCTGATACAAAGAATTATGTCGACCTGTGAGCTTGCTGAGTGCCCTGACAAGGGTGACTGGGAAGCTGTACTGGACATATATTTCTAACCCACTTTTCCTTGTCTATATCCCAAATGGGACAAGAGGCTTTGCCTCAAGTTTTTAGACCTTGTGAGATAGAGAATCAAAAAGAGAAATCAAGTCTCTTGTATTCTTCCTAAAGGTGACCGGCTTTTAGGACTCAATCATGTACTGGTCTAGAAATCAATTCAATATGGGAAATAACAATCTACTTTTGGAAGACTGAATCTGGACGTTGTCAGAAACATATTTAGAAGCTAGCTGTAGCTTCCTATGATGTTAGGATAGCAAGAGAAATATTGGGACTGGGTCTGTATTTCAAACAAGGGTTAGTGCATGTTTTAAGGCTCTTTTAATTCCCAAGATAAAATTGGTGTTGTCTCTTCTACAGTATTTATTGTAAGTTGCATTGATTGTATAATTTCCAATTATGTTAGTGTGTTGAAACCTGGCATGTCTGTTATGTGGGTCTATCAACCAGATTTCATCTTACTGCTCTGAGTATTAGAAAACCTTGATTCACTGAAAAAATCTTGAAGGTGCTGGAAGAAGTGAATTAGGCTTTAAGCAGAAGTAAGAGGGTATTAGGCTTGATTATTGTTGGTATAACAGCTTTAATTCCATTAATTGCTAGTACTATTGCTTATGCAATAGCATTGACACAAGGATTTAAGACAACTATTTTTGTTAACTATCTAGTAAAAAAAATGTTACTAATGTATTGAGTATACAAAAGGATTTATGTAGGTATCTGGAACAACAAATGATGCTCTATAACCCATTCAAATTAACTGAAGGAGTTTCAGGTTCAAGAGTTAAGAGCCATCTCAATTGTCATGACAAATATCATTGGAGTAGTGTTACTTTTGAAATTCACAATGATTGTCATTATAATTAGAAAAAAGTTTAAAGACACTTTTAGGTTTAATCCCAGCACCTGGGAGGCAGAGGCAGGCAGATTTCTGAGTTTGAGGCCAGCCTGGTCTACCAAGTGAGTTCCAGGACAGCCAGGACTACACAGAGAAACCCTGTCTTGAAAAAACCAAAAACAACAACAACAACAACAAAAAAAAAAAACAAATCAAAAACAAAATGAAAGACACTTTTAGGATACTTGACATAATTCTAACACCTCTCTGAGTGAGTTAACTTTGCAAACTGAGATTATGAACTTAAAGAATACTGCTCTGTTGAGCTTTGATGCTGCAGATAATGCATACACTATTATCTGTGGCCTGAGCTCAGTATTTCCATTTTGGTCAAACCTCAGGAGTGGCATATATAGCTTGATCAGGATAGCTCTTCTTGTCCTGGGAATACAATTATTTTTTCCTATCACATTAAACCTTGTCTCTAACTCCATCAACATGCTAGCAGCCAAAGTACATGACTTGAAACTAATAATGTAACTGCAGAGTTATTAATTTAACTGTCTGGCATGCCAAGGATGGGTAAGATTTTGTACAGAGCCTTAGCAACTTAAGACATAAGTAAATTGCCTTTGTTAATGCATAATCCATGATGGGTAAGGAAGGCATTCTTGTCAGAATGACCTAAGACAGGTTCAGTCTTGTTAACAAAATTAAAAAGAGCAAGAGTTGGAGAGTCTTTGGGGCTGCTTGGCAAGAATCTGACATGGGCCAAGGAAAAGGAAATGGGCTGCTTGGCAGGAATATGACATTGGCCAAGAATAAAGAAGTAGGCTTCAAGCAGGAATCTGATATTAGACTAGAACAAAGAAGTAATTTCAGATAGGAATCCAAATTGTAAGCTACAACAAAGAAGTAATCTCAGTCAGGAACCTAACCATAGGCTAGAACAAAGAACTAATTTCAGACAGGAATCCAAATTTTAGGCTAGAACAGGGAAGTAGGCTTCCAAAATGAAAATGACCTTGGGATAGGAAAGGAAGTAGGCTCAGATAATTTGGTCATCCTGATAAGCCTTTAGAAACAGTGATCACGGGAGTATTCACATAGCTGGGTTTAATGCCTTGCTTTCTCTTTGACTATTTGTGTTTATTGTATTGATTGTTCCTCAACTATTTGTATCTATTTTATTGCTAGACCCTCAACTTAAAACTGACCTTAATACATGAATGTAATCAAAATGGTATAAAAGCATAAAGGAAGAGGGGATATGGGGTTCTAGGGAGGGGAAATGGGGAAAGGTTATGACATCTGTATTGTAAAGAAATAAAATATCCAATAAAAAAGCACATTCAATATATGAAACTGGTCAAAGTGGCAGTTGGCATGCATAAAAATGGAAAAGATCCATATTTCACACCAATATTAGACATGCTATTTATTTATTAACTGTACAGTGTAGTTTACATCATAGTCTTTGCTTTTTATTTATAACATATCAACCATTTTATGTATTTTATATCCTTAATGTCTTTGCTTTTACTTCAAAACTTCTCATACATGTTTAAAATAACCATTATAGCAATGTTATTTATTCTAACACTTCTGTCTTTATAATTATCTTTGGTTAATTACATTTTCCAATCAAGTTGATATGTGCTTCTTTATATGTATGTCATAGTTTCTTATAACTTATTTTGTTACATGGGACTATGCATCTATGTGGATACTAATTCTCTATGTTGTTTCTAGAAAAATCTGAGTACCTCTTTTTGTTCTATGTGAATGATGAAGTTTTCTGCATTTTTGCAAGAAGCAGGTGTGTATGAACATTTGTAATCTGCTAAATGTTTCTCTGCACTCCTCAACATTAAGCTTTCATATTCTAATACAGTTCATACATAACTGCATATACCAGGAGAGTCATTCTCAGATACTGTCATTGTCATCTCATGAAGCTCTTCATTCATCTTTATTTTTTTTTGATCATTTTTGTTTCCTTATTTACTTTTAATGGAACTTACTGTGAACACAATCTTATATATCTCAAAATGTGTTTTGTGGGCCTAGAGAGCTAACTTAGCAGTTAAATAGAAGATCATAGGTGATCTGATTGTAAAAATGGGGCCTCCTATTGCAAGAGGAGGGAGATGAATATAGATGAAAGAGGGTGGAGAGTGGAATAACAGTAAAAATGTCTGGAAAAGTCAAGAAGAGACATACTGTTAACTTCATAAAGAACATATTATTCATTCAATTCTGCATATGGGTTAGTAATACTCCCACAAAAAGCAAAACACTACCTAGTATTATTCCCAATACTATGCATGATAAACCCTCTTTTCATTGATATTGCTTTTTTTTTCCACCAAAGGTGGACAATAAGCCCCTTTACTGACAATATCATGTACTTCAATACAAGGTTCAGAGCCCTTGTATCAGAACTAGCATGGATATCTCTTCCCTGAGGGCTATCTTTCATGGTAACAGAAAATGCCACCCAAACTTCCAAATTGGGAAAGGTAAATTAAAAAAAAAAACAAAAACAAAAAACAAACAAACAAACAAAAAAACGGCAACAAAATTTCCTATCCAGCTACAAAAGCTATCATGTCATTAGAAGTATAAGATATAATATTGACACACATACTTGCTGGTAACCAACAGCTTTTGAATTAGACTTAAAACATGCTGAACAAGAGAAAAATTTTGTCTGATTATGGAATTCTAGCCAATTACCTAGGGCTAGCAAATGGCTCAATCTTTAAGTAACTTACAACTATTTTTTACTAAACTAGAATAATCTCTAAATACATTCTAAATATTTATCCCTATACACACATAGCTGACCCATCAACAAGACAACACTTTGCAAAAGAGATAAAAGTTTACAGAAAACAACAATTAATCAAAATGAAAGCTAGTCACAATGGATACAATCAAAAAATATCTCATGCACTCAAGGTTTTATTGAGGTAACACTGAAGAAGAGTGAATAGGAAGATTACAAGCATCAAAAAATTAAAGAGTTTAATGTGAGACTGTGTCTCCTAGTAATTTCAAAAGCTATTCACGTAAAGTCTCACCAACCTGACTTTTGAAACATGAGCTGGTCATAGAAAATGATAGGTGTGCCAGTGTGGAGAGTAGAAGGGCTAAAGGCTCAGACCTTCACAGAATACTACAGGTAACCAAGAAATGCTGGGTTAGGAGGAATAGTGTTTTAAGGGAAACAGCACACCAATTGGTTATCCAATACAAAATGGTCATGTAATTACTATAAATTCATGTAAAAGAGATTAATGAAAGTAGAAGTGGTTTTATTGAATGAAAGCATGTGAAAGTAGGTATATGGGATGGTTGACGAAAGACCCTTTGAAGGATGTTATTGTATTTATCTTAATTTGCATAAGGAACATAATTATATTTCATTTCTAGGTGGACTCCTAAGAAGTGAATCTCCAGTCTGATATTTCATGTCTCAAAAGCAACCCTTCTAAATTTTCCCAAAGTTAAATTTCCCACAACTAATTTCTGGCTGAGATAGTTGGATAAAAACCACCTCTGAAATCCTTTTTGATACAAAGATGATAGTTGCAAGTTACAGGAAAAAACCCATTAATTTTAAGGTACGAAATGATCTTGCCATTAATTGATTTATTTCAGAAAGTTTCTTGCAATTACTTACATGCTCATGCTCATAATATTTCCTCATATGTATTTTTTCCAATAAAGTAATGCAAGCCTTCAAAAGAAACTGCACCATTTCTTCAAAAGAAAATGCATCATAGACTGATCTTATTTTATTTTGTATTTTCTATGACTTTGAAACTGCAGAGAAAATGAAGTTACAAGATGAAGAGTACTCTACATAACGGAGGCCCCTTGATTCTCAGCAGATTCTTTCTGCAAAAAAATTCAACATCCATTTATTTTCTTGTCTATTAACAGTTGATTGTCCTATGTCAAGATTCAACTATATAACTCCACAATCACATATTACTAAATGGACACATTTACAGAAATTTAGTTTAAAATATCAAAAAATACAAATTTTGTAATATATAACTATATTATTGTTTTCAGAATCAAGTTCTACCAATGACTGAAAACTGTATACTTGATAAAATGAGAATAAAATCATTAGTTTAGTTTATCACTTAAAAAATCTTATGTGAACATTGTTGGTAATATATCAAATATTATGTGTGAAATTTCAATGAATAATATTATAAAGAATTGCTTAGGAAATAGTTATATTTTACATATTGTTATTTTGGAAGAGAATTTTACTTAAGAATATATTTTCAGAGTCTATCACAACAGTTGAATTTTTAAATAAAGTGAAGGAAAGCAATATTTTCTAACCCACAAACCCTATACCCAATCTTGCCGCTAGAATACATGTCTTTCTTAAAGTAAACAGATGAGTTACCAGCCTGTGGGCTGAGAGGGTTGTAGGTTCAGGGACTGGAATTGAGCAGCTGTAAACACATTTTGTTGTTGTTTGTGGTGGTGGTGGTGGTGGTGGTGGTGATGGTGGTGGTGGTGGTGGTGATGGTATGTGTGTGTGTGTGTGTGTGTGCATGTGTGTAATAAGCATGCGGTTTCCACAAGAGACTAAAGATGGGATTCTCAAAGCAAGTTACCATTCCTCTTCATCTCTATCTTTTCAAGAAGTGCAGTCTCAGAGGTATACATTGCTTAAAATACTTCCTTGCACACTTGTTTTAGAGGCTCCCTTTGAAGGCTAGGTGAATATCAGAATGCTGCCCTTTGTTTTTATTTTGATATCTTTGTGTACTGTGTTATTGCACACAGACTGCTTTGAAGCTGTGCTATGTGCTGTTTCTTTGCAGCTTGTGTCCCTTTCTAGTCCTGCTTGCTTTGACTTTTTATACTTTTTTCGTTCATTTCTTTATCGGAATAATTCCTTAGAATCCCTGTCTGAAAAGACATTACTTAACTGCTACTTTGTGAAAGTCACAAATAAAATCAATTCAAGAATTTGAGCTTCCTTGGAGCCAAGTGCTAAAAACTTCCATATTCTTACAGTTTTTTCAGTCAACTTCACAGACCCTAGAGGACACACTAAGGTAATGAAATTACAAGAAACATTGACTGGAATATTAGAAAAGGGAACTGATATCAATTTCATAAATTGAAGGTGCATTGATTTTTGTTCCACACAAAATACTTCAAGGATAGAAAAACTATGGTTCTATAATAATGCATTAACAATTATAAAGTCTGAGTGAGATTCCTGGAATATAAGTGGCTAGAGCTTATGTATTTTACTGAATTCAGTATCAAACAGTAGAAAAATTAGTAAAGCTTTGTTATTAAATTTTTAACTCATAAATATGTAGGATTAGTTTACCAAATAAGGCTGTTATTATATGTTTCATGATTTTATTAAAATTATTACATATATATATCATATGTGTAACATCTTAATAATGAGCCACAAGGTATAACCTCTGCACATTGTGTTATTATACTATTACAAGGGGTCAGAAAATATGAACATAATTGATACCTACAATTTTAATGTACACAATGTAAAAATAACTCTTCAACATCAATATTCAGTGGAAAAAATTGATGGCCATAGAAGATAAACTAATTAATGAACTATTTCTTTATGACATTGTAATGTTTACAGAGACTGAAACTGTAGTGAGACAGAGAAGAAGGAAGATAATGGAGTAGGAAATAAAGAATGGGTAGATGGATAGAGTGAGAAACAAACTATAGGGAAGGAGAGAAAAAAAAAGGAGTGATGGGAGTAAAAGCACCCAGAGCAAAATATATCTTATCTGTGCAAAATATGGTGAGCTGGTTAAAAAAAAAAACTGAAGAAAATTCTGAAAGTGATTTGTATATATTCCTCAACATACCTAGAAATTAAAATGCAGCATGCTCTTAAAATTTAGACCAATAATGAACTGATACCTCTGTGTAGCCTATATCCACAGGGGCTTAATCAAAACATAAGCCACTAGGCTTATATCCTTTAAAAATAAGGATGTTTGCTCATCCTAAGTATTCATGCCTCTTCTGAGGGGAAGCATCTATAGTAAATATATTAAACGTTAAAACATATAACCTCTGAAATAAGAGGTCATAGTGGTCTGGAGGTATTCATTGGCAGAAAACTTAATTTACTACTGTACTAGTAGAAAAGAAGCTCATAAATAAAGTTATGGAAGTAAAAGAGATCTAAAAGGACATGACGATAGTTTATATGTGTGTACGCTAGTACACAGACTCTATGAGACTAACAAGAAATTTTCATAAAAATCTGTATTTCTTGCAAATAATAAAATGATATTTATAGTAATAAATGGCTAGTATGTACCAAATACAGAAAGTCTGGTATCCTGTCATGTACTTAACAGATGCGCATAGATATTTGCCTAGTGTGTTCCTCTTCTGTGGTCCAACATAGATGCTTCCAAATGATCTTCTAATACCATCTATTAATAAAGAGCTTTTGTTTTCTCTTTCTGTATGAATATTATAAACCCAACATTCCTGTATACCATACATGATCATTACACATAAGACCAAATAGTGACCCCCTAATAATTACAAATAAACAGCTTACTAGCTTGTCATCTTACAAAGATCAAAATTCTGTAGATATTGCTTTTTCAAAACTCCACCATAAGGACTCCATAAAATAACAATTTGGTTTCTATTCTTGCCATAACACATACTTCATTTATTTCTCCCAGAGGATTTAAACCTGTTTAGATGGTTACTGGATATTCGTAGCATCCATATAGCCCAAATGCTATAAAAACTCTATAAAATTTTAATGACAAATAGCAGATTGCTTCAAGAGACTATTTGTTTCTAAAGCATTCACTTGGGTAAACAGTGTCCCATCATCATTTAACCTACAATTTCAGTAATTTAGAATGTTGAGGGTTGCTAACTTAAGGCTGCAATCGCAGGAATTCCACACAGTCATGGTGGAATTTGCCTGATTAAATTCCTATTCACTGATAACCATTATATCATTTGCATTGAAAAATAAATATAAACATAACTGTTTATAGGTCAAAGAGTCAAGAGGTTCTACTGAAAAGGTGATTGAAAAGGATAGAAATACTTAAATGTTTGGAATGGCATTGAATAAGATTTGTCGAAGCCAATTGAAACTAGAGAAGAATCCAGTCTTCTCTGTATTATGAACTAGAGATTTTCTGTGCCTACATCATATGAAATGCACAAATCCTTGTCTGATCACCATTCTGCACAAAAATGGAAGGAACTAAACTCCTGGTAAAAAGGAATCACATATAAGACTGGAAGTATTTTACAGCTATTGAGCCAGAGAAGTAGTACTTGGGATTTCATTTATACAGATTAACCGAGTTCAAACAAACATCAAAACTTTTTCAAATATGACATAATTGAATTACCTAAATTGATGCTATACATGGTAACTAAAAATCTACAGTGAATTGAACTACTGAAACTAGTAATTTTTTGACTAGAATTTTCCAAACCATGTGAATCTTCCTCTGTTAAATAGAATAACAATTTCATCCAGTTGATAGATTTTCTTAGATTATAAATTCATTGTTTACCAATGAGCACTGCTTTATCAAACACTAGAAAAATCATTCTCATTCCTGACTGTAGTTATGTACCAGCATATTTTTGTACATGAATCTTAAGATTTGTAAGCTCTTTGATTTTATTTTTATGCTTATTTTGGTAAATTGTGTACTTATTCATAAAGTTTGAAATCCTTTTTGTTTGTCATTGGAGTCTGTCTATAAACTCTTTTATGTTTCTTCAACTTACTATTACTTACTTATAATGATTTTTCCAATAGAATTTACAAAGTAATAACTTACACTAAATGTCTTGTTCTTAGCTATACAATATGATTGTTTTAACAAATAAATGAAATCATGAAGTCCCTAAGATATCACATATTTTGTAAATAGTATGCACAAAATATCCTTAAGCTGTGTGGCAGATGATAACTTGGGATTGCACCATGTCCGGAATTATTCTTTCATAAATGTTACAATGCAAAATTTACATTTACTATTAGACATATTTCAATTGCCAGTTTCATATATGTTTCAGTTTTTTTCCAGTTTAAGTCAGTCTTGTTATTATACATAGCATTCAGTGTAGAAAATTGCAGAAAGTTGTTTACTAGGAATTGCTCACAGACCCTTGAGTGCTTCTGATAGAACATATATATTTGTTTTTTTCTATTTGAGTAAATAGCTACAAATAAGCCTGTAATTTTTGTTATGCTTATAAAGAGTATTCAGTATGTTCCAAAATGATTTTATACTGCTGGATTATTATCTGTTTATGAGTATTCCAGATATTTTAGTGTTTGCAAAAATAAGTGTATATGTACATCCATTTTTTTCTGCTTTTGTCTATAGATATCATGGGACTGCTTGAAGCTCACACCTTGATATTTTCCTCATAATAACCTCTAACCTGAAATCATAGCCTAAGTAAAATCCTTTTATTATCAGCGGAATTTTTGGGGGTAATCTGTCACAACAGTAGAAAAAAGTAGAACAAAGGCAAATTTATAAATCTCTTTTCTATTTTGTATTTCAAGCATCATATGAAAGAAGTTCTTGCTTAAGAAAAGTGAAAAATATTTTTGTGATACTTAGTTTCAAACACTAGTGACTTAAATCAAATTTTAAAGTACATGAAGTTTTTGGAATTTCATTTTTTAATTGTATTTGTCAGCAAATTTTTGCCTAAGGCTCAGAATTCAAAAACCATAAAGTGTACAGTATAAACTTTGTCTCTTAATCACGTTTAACACAAGTAATTCATATTTTCAGAATTGCCTCTTTTTTATTTTCAATTAATTTAATCTTTCTTCCCTATGATGGATAAACTGATCAACAACATTGACATTATTATGATACAGAAGCATCCATGTGTTGGACTAAAATCAAGACTTTATACAAGAGAAGCCTTGATCCTGACCCTTCCTTATCCTGCCCTCTATACTTATATTACAGGCATGTATCACTATGTCTGTCCCAGCTTTAGAATTTTTTTTTGAAGATCAGTAAATATATAGAAGCATTTTCACTGTGAATCATGTTTCACAATCACAGTCTGAAATCAGACTCTGCCAGGAACATAACAGATTTTGAAAACAAATAGCCAAATTCTGAAATTCACACATTTTGAAAAATCTTTTAGATATTATAGAACCATACACACAAACATATAGCAGTGGAAGAAAAAGTGGAGTACACAAATAAAATAGAAATAAAATTAACAAGCTTAATCCTCACTTGATTTTATATCATCAACTCATTATTTTGGCTGTGACATTCAGTGAATATAAAGACACAGGTAAGAAATTCCACACCTATTATAAGTTCTTAATTTGGGTATAAGAATGGTCTTTCAACTTTAGGAACAATGTTAGACCTGAGCTTTCACAGCTCTGTTTTTCCTAGCTAAATGTTTGTTCTTTACTTCTTAGGTTTATAGAGTTTTATTGTTTTAATTATGAGGTTATAACAAATGTCTAATGTTTTATTCAGTTAGAGAATTATTGATGGTGTTTTAACTAAATTTAAATCTAAGATTATGGTAGATTTATCTATAGTTCTTTCCTTGCCCGTTATTCCTTCTTTTACTGCTGATTGTCTGATAATTGAGGCATTGCAGTAAGCATTACAAGACTTTATGTAGGCATGATCAATATTGCCAGGCTTTCCAAACAACCCAAAACCTGTTGCTACTTTTACTTCTAGTTGTGAAATGAAGAAGGACTGGAATACAATATATTAATTTGCACACTTTGTCAGGAAACATTAATGACACTAAAATTAAACCAGTGATAAATTGCAGAAACTCACTGCTAGTAGACAACATCTTTTTTTTGTTTTGTTTTGTTTTGTTTTTTAATATTCTGAAGATTCTTTTGTATTTATTCCCCATCTCTGTCTCTGCTGTCAAATTATTCTTCTCTATTTTTTTCCATTTTCTTTTCCCTCAGAATTAATTTTATTTAGTACTTATCAATTAAACCTTTCTCTAGTAGTACTCTGTGCTCTGATTTGTCAGATCACTAATCTTTCTATTTTCAATATTATGATCCAATGGTCATTTGAGATGAGTTTTGGTTTAAGGTTAAAGCTTTCAATAACTTTCCATCTCCTCCCGTACAGTGGAAGCAGGGAGAGAAGAAAATGTGTATTGGAGTTAAGTTTAGCTAGTTTGATCTTCAGGTATTTTTTATTTATATCATAAATGTATCTATATGTTTTCTTTCTTTAGTAGCTTTTGATAAGGGGAGATATGGAAGCATTGTAGTATGCAACATAGTTGAAGTCTCTTGTCTTCAAGCCCTTTTTACTTAGTAATTGTCTTATTTTGTTTTGGAAAAAAATCAAGGATGAGCGACCTGAAGTGTTTCTCTCTAGCCCTTCCAGGTAAGGCCTGGTAAGCTTTTAAGTGACCTTAAAATTAAGAACAAGTATATAATTAAACTTTCTCAATTTTTCAAATAATATTTTCCTAAAATAAATCTTTTAAGAAATTTGTAATTCTTTGATCAATACTAACGTTTCTATAAAAAATACTCTCCCTCTATTTATCTTTCACAAATTTCACTGAATGGTCTGTTAATTTTCTTGAATAAAAGTATTTTTTTATTTTATATTTGTGCCACTGTATATAGTATGATATATATACATATATATACATATATATTTATGTATATATATATATATATACATATATATATATATTTAAACTTTTTTATATTTGTTACTTCTATCAAGCAATATAATTTGATATTTGATATGCCTTGGAATGTTTTCTTTATGTCAAAAAATGTAACTCATTTATTATATGAATATGAATCTAATTCACACAAATTTAGTATAAATTGCATTTATGATAATGCTGCAGGCTGTTGAAGAGTTGAAAGTAAATTAGATTTTGGAAGAAAATCATATAATACCAGAGGCAGTGAAATTTCCTTATATAAACTTCATTTTTGCTGCATGACCTATAAAATATATTATGAGAAAAAATCTTTTCTCCTTGATTAATGTAATTGCTTACAGAATGTTTTCTTGACTCCTCACATTATCAAATTTCATATTATTTATTAAATCATTTGATTATTTGTCAGTACATTTATTTACTTTAGATTACTAACTGAAATCAAGTTCTGTGGCAGGTCCTAAATTATGTGATAGTCAGAGCAGACAAAACTAACCAGAAACTTAAGTTCACATACACATTCAGTTGTGTAAACTCTTCAAGAAAGTAGTTTATTCAATAGATTCTGTGATCAAATTGTCCATATAAGGCTATGGAGGCTTAAATTAGATAACTAAATAGTAACATCAGAAGAATAGCTGCGATTAAATAAAGAGGGCAGAAAAACCCTATTGATACAGCAACATTTGAGAAGAGAAGGAAGGTGTGAGAATGAGCCAATAAATGGTTCCAGTAATAATGCTTAGGAGAAGGGATGGGTATTCTTACAGTAGGAGAATTTGATGCATGCTAGTATTGTAAAGCACCCTAGTAATAAGTGAATATCATTGACTAAATAAAGGGTATATCATTGTATCCCTACTTCTATATCAGAATGGCAAATTAACTTAAATATCAGAACTTCCACAAAAATTACACCAAAGAATTACTATATTTGGTTTGAAATATATTTCAAAAAAGCCTGAGATATTCGCAGTAATGATTACCAAAAAAAGCACCAAAAGAAATTATAATAAATTATTTCTACAATGAGTATAATAATCAAAAAATATTCTGGGCCAGAAGGCTGAAGATTTGATGCTCCAAGACTCTGTAGTATAGGGACTGTCCAGGTGTTCAGTGGTCTCTCTAAATTGGCTAAGTTTTAGAAGCTATGCTTTGTGCTTCCCATAATTTCAGTTAACTCAGTCATTCTAGATTTCTGACGGGGTTGAAGACCTATAGTCTCATAGCCAATCCTGGCTATTTACTTTGAGACAAAAGATCTGAGTGGATGATTTTCAGCTGACATTTATTCTAAGCCAAAAAAAAAAAAAAAAAGCCAGGCTCAAAACTAAGTGTTTTAGTTAGGCGAGACGACAGAAGTTCTGGTTAGTCGACAAAATGATGGACTGGGTATTAGGATTATCTTGTACCTCACTGGTACAAATAGGAATAATTATGCTCTAATTGTATTTCGAGAGAAAAGTGTTAGTTTAACAGGAAAGGTGATATGTAGGAGGAGCTAAGGGGGAAGGTGTACCAAGAGGAAGAGATGGAGTAAGGAGAGGAAAAGATGAAGGAGAGGAGAAGCAAGGTGATGAGAGAAAGAGAGAGACGGGGGGGGGCATGGAGGCAGATGTTCACGTGTCTCCACCAGTCAAACACAGTTTATATATCTAGGTTGGTTATTAGGTTACACGTGTACTTGAGCATTACCAAACTTATAAAACCTTTGACTAACATTTAAAACAATTTTATAAAAGCAAAAAGGAAAAGGGGGCATGGGATAGGGGTTTTCTAGGGAGGGGAAATGAGGAAAGGGAATGGCATATGAAATGTAAATAAAATATAAAATAAATAAATCTTTTTCAGACAAACATTGTTACTTCTTTGCTTGTCTTTCTCTGACCAACGAGCTATGATGGCTTCAGTACTAAAACCTATACATACTACCTGTATCAAGTGTTTTACACCTTCATGAAATACTTTAAATTTTTAGAATGAGCAAAGACTCTCCTCGCCATTTCCCTTTGGTATGTATATTGCCATATGATAGATAATATCATTGTATTTTTTTATTTTCTTTTTGTTGAAAAAATGGAGGACAATATATGCTAATTTATAATAAAATGACAAAATTTTCCCATGTGACTAACAGTAATCTCCAGTCATAATGTCTATCTCATTAACATATATTTATATTAATTCATGTAACCAAGTTATTAAAACTAGAAATATTTATTCAATATATTATTCAGTATATTAATAAAATCTTTGCATAATTTTGTTATTAATAATGTCTCAACAAATGTATTTTTATGAGAACCAACAGCTTCAAATGCAATTATACTATTTCATTACATGGTCTTCATGGGATAGGTGTGACAGATATTAAAATGTCAACTGCACTAATTATTGATCATATGTAAGACTAAATACCATCCCACAGCAATGAAATAGTAGATTTGGATCAAAATTAATCTCCTTTCTTTTAGTTTTTTTAGACAATATATGACCATACTTAGTTTTCACAGTTTTGCATTGTAAAATTCAAAACTTAGAAATATATATGCAATAAATAAGTTTCACTATGAAGCATAATTCCAGCCCCCTGAATTTTACTTTTTAAACAAATATTTTGAGTTATTATTAAGACATAATATTCTATCACATGTATGGACCCTAGTCTGAATAACAGCATTTTAGAATATTAATAACATGTCTAACACAATGCATCCAGCTTCACAGCCTTTGCCTGAATTCATTATTGACCTAGTCTAATAAACAAGCCAGAGTAGGCATATGGTTATAATACTAGGAGCTGTTGGGGAACCATAAGACTGTGTCATGATGCAGTATAATTTAGACACTATTGAGTTGTACACAAACAAATGCTGGATGCAGATTTCTGCCAATGACATCTGTGTCAGTTTTCATAGGAAGAATAACAAAACATCTTAAAAGTCAAGAAAGTGAATGAATAAACATGACTACAGTCCATATAATTTGAAGAAAGTTCAAGCCCTAGAGTGCTGCTGTAGCCTCCCTTCCATTGACATTTGCTATTGACATGTTTAACTCATACTTGTATTTATGAAAATAATTTTTGTGGTTAAAATAAGAACATATGATTGGATGTTTCTGAAATGAAAGTGCAAAATAGAAAATAAATGTTACTTTACAATCAGATTGTTACTCCATTGGTAATATTGGTAAAACAGTGAACAACTATACGAAAACACAATTAAAGGATAAACGATTCTATTACTTTAATTCCTCTAGCATATATTATGTCTCGACTGCAGTTTCCCCTCCCTCAATTTCTCCTAGGCTCTCCCATGCATCTTCTTTTATTCCAAGATCCATCCCTGCCTCCAGCTCTACTCATAAAATAGAAGACCTCTTAGATCCTTCAACCAAGCAAAGGATAAGAAGTAACAAAAAAAAAAGCAGACACATCAAAGCTGAACATGGTAGCCCAGTAGAAAAGAAGTCCCAGCAAAAGGCAAAGGATTCAGGGACCAGCTTCACTCTTTTTGCTGTTAGGATTCCCACAAAATCACGAGGCTATTATCATAACATCTATTCAGAGGATCTAGGGCAAACCCCTACAGGCTTCCTGAGCTCTGCTAGTTCCATAATTAACAGTCAGTCGCTTCTGTATGCCATGTTCTATTGTTGTTGTATCTCTACCTCAACGCTCTTGATTAATGTCTCAGTTTTAGTATAAAGCAGTGCATTTAACTTGTGATAGGATTATTTTTGTTTTTCCATTTTCTGTAATTTTGTTGTATGGAAAAATTAGTGAGACATTATGAAGGGATCATTTATTAACACTTCACATTGAATAAGCATTAATGTATTCAAATTTATACTGTAAGAGAACTTTTAATATTAGGAAGACTCAATAGATTTCTGATTATATAAAAACAGAGAAATTGTACTAAGTATGATATCAAAGGCTAACATATAAGCACACTGATATTAATAGCAATACAGCTGTTATTCAAAACATCAAAAACTTTACTGATGTTGAACCAATAAGAAGTGAAAGGTATCTCATTCTGTCTTTTAAATGGCTACAGAGGAAGGTTCTTATGATTTGGGGCAATCTGAGGAAACTAAAGTCTCAGGTCTTGTTTATTTTTTGATTATTACTATTTTACCTATCTTTTTATTCATAGTCTGTTCTCTTGCTCTTGACTCAAGTCTGTGATGCTTTTTACATTGAATTTAAGGTAATGTTTGTTTGATATAATTACTTATATCGAGCTGGAGGTCATCAGCTGGTGAGACTTCTATGTGTATCACAGTATACCATGTCCTGAATAAACATTTTTACATCACATAAAAACAGAATTTTTTTCTTTCATAAGCTCAGTGAGTAGATGAGGGTACTGCTCTCTGCTTACTAACTCATTGGTTTTGCAGAGAACCTAAGTTTAGTTCCCAAAACTCATATTAGAGCCTGCATTAACAGAAAGACATGCTTAAATACATAATTCAAAGTGCATCTTTAAGAAAAGCATGTGTAACACTATTGACTGTGAGGCAAGTGCGATGTTCCCAATGCATGTGTTAACTTTTAGTGAGTGAAGGAGCCTGCAGGCAATGTGACTGCTTTGTCTGATGTCTGCACAATTTATTTTCTAGCACTGTGCCAGCTAAATTTTTTGTTTTTGCTAACTTTTGTGTTTTCTCATCAGAGCCTGCTATGTTAAGATACATCTTAGATATGTTGAAGAGGAATATATTAAAAATATGTTTGGGGAAAAACATGTTATATTCCTGCTCACCTGTTTTGGTTGAGGTATAAGATCATAAGTAGAAGAAAGGGACTTAGCTTTGGATATATCTGAAGCCAAAAGCATCTCTTACAATGTGCATGCGGAATTACATTAGAATTTGGAAAATGACTTCAAAGAGGTGAAATGCAGGCACCCACCCAGAGTAGCCTTCCAGATTTTAACAACTGATGTTCAGTTTCCATAATATCAAACAAAAATGGCTTCAGTAGAATGATCTAGAAATTATATCAACTATCAAATTTAATGCTATCTTAGAACACATGTCTGCATTTTATTGCATGCCCAGTTTTATTTTTAATTGTAACATTCTTTATTTTATATAAAGGTCTTAATTCAACATCTAAAAAGAATCACGAAAAAAACTCACAGCAAGCCATTAGCATGGTATGATTTACAGTAATTTCTGTACAGAAAATATTCTGATGAGTTTCTGCTACTTAAGAACACATATCTTTATATGCACACACATACACACACTGTACACAAACACACACTGCGCACACACATAACCTTCACATACACACATATTCACACACACAGATGCATTCGTAGATGCTCACACACATGTAAACAAACATAACTTTATACATTTGTAGCTGCAACTGTCACTACAAACCAAGACAATGGTGATGCTTCAATTAAATATCTAGATGCAAACTTCATTAATCATGATTTCATATAAATTTTATTCCTATTATATTAGTGTTATTAATACATCCTTGCCAACTCACAGTACTGTGCTATAATTGCCATCCTTATTTTATTGCTGATGAAACTGGGGACCAAATAAATTATTTATGTGTAATTATATTATCTTCCTAAATAGGTTGTAAATTTCTTCAAAATAATAAACAAGATTTTCTACTTTGTTAGGTTTTCTTTTTTATATAATTATTATTTAATGTCCTTCTGAGGACATTAAAGAGAACACCAAATCTTTTCCAAAAAATAAGGCAAGTAAAGATTAATTTGAGTCTACAGTTTCTGGATCTCTAAGAATGGCATTGATGTGTATTACATTTAATTTTTTCTTCATTTTTTTGAGTCACCTGGAAAAGGCAAAGCTTACTTGAGAAATTTACACCGTAAGTTATGCCTGTAGTCATGAATGTGACAGATCATATTAGTGGATGATTGATGCAGTAATGTTTGGTCTACTGCAGGCAGGGTCATTCATAAGCATGTTGGCATGAGTTGTGGCAGAAAGTGAGTTGAGCACAAGCCATTTAGCCAGAGAGCATATACCAAGTTTTCTGAGAAAGAACTTGCTTGTGTTGCTGTTTTGACATTCTTTAAGGATGATCTGTAACCCATAAGATGAAATAAATTACTGCATTAAATTGTCTGCAGACAGGCTATTTTGTCCAAGCAATAAAGAAATAAACTAGAACATCCTCTTATCAGTTCCTACGAATATTAGTCATATTGTAAAGATAAGAAAACTATGAAGGAATTTGTCTCAAAATTTTAAAGTAACTAGTTCAGTATGCAGCATATTTCATCTTATTGTAGATTTGGTACTCATTTGCAGATACAAATATAACTAACTGAATCAATGCATATAAGAATTCTATTGATGGGATCTCACATCTATGTCTGATAGTAAAGGCATGTCTATATAAGAGACAGCACAAAAAATAAATATCATCTTTGGAACATTCCCATCCTAACTAAGAGAATATTTACAATAGGAAAAACCTGTATCAAAAAGTCATCAAAGAAGAGAGATACATATCTAAATTATGGCTTTTCAATATTGGTGCCAGAGTACCAATGTAGGAAACAGTGGGTGTCATTAGTTCTCCAAATGTGCTGCATGACACATGTTGGGCTTCACTTTATATTATGTGACAACATATGTTGAACAGTTGGGCTTCATGTGACTGTCTCTGTTGTTTTTATTCAGATATGGTTAACAGGCCAAATATCAGTGAAACAAAAAGCAAAAATTTCAATTATTTTTATTAAAATAATTTATGACAAAAGTAAGTACTAAAGACTCATTTTCTCATGAGTAGATCCATATTTCTGAGCACTCAAGTGAATATGTCTGAAAATTTCAAAATTTTACTGGATGTGAGAAAAGATGAGATGTCATGGATTTCAGAAAAGAATTTACTTCCAGTACTTGGTAAGCCAGCATGATTCTTAACTACATTCTAAATTTCATTCTTATAACCATAGTCAATTGTGTCTATCACTCACCATCAAAAAACAACCAACCAAACCCAAATACTTCTCTTTACAGCACATAGACACTACTAGGTAAAACCATGACTACACAAAATCAATAGAATGAATTACCACAAAGAACAGAACCTCAGTAAATATATATACACCATGTCTTTCCTGTCTATGGCTCAGAGTAATATCACAGAAGAAGGGTCAGAAAGTTACAAAACGTTGGAATACTAGTATACCTGCTATAAAACAATATTTCATAGAAATATATGCACAAATAATATCTGAACAAGTGAAATATCAAAAAATATACTGATGAAGAAATGAAGAAAAACCCACATGTCCCACTGCAAAATAAGGAACTCAATGGGAAGCTGAGAAAAGAATTAGCCTTTCCCAGGGATGAGGACATTAATTGTTTGTCCAATGTAGAGTAGCCATCATTGGAACTATACACACACACACACACACACACACACACACACACACACACACACAC
>JANHMN010000013.1:65572250-65600279 GCA_030674055.1 Rhabdomys pumilio
ACACACACACACACACACACACACACACACACACACACACACACACGCACAAACACACACAAAGAGAGAGAGAGAACAAACAACTGGTCTTAAATGTACTTTTACGAATACATAATATATGAATACGCATAAATATCAAAAGGAAAAAATCCATCAATATGAGACAAAAGTTAGAATTGTATGCATTTGAGGGAAGGGACTTCTGGACACAGAGAGAGAAAATGGAAATGAAGAAAGTTATTCAATTATGTTTCAAATTAAGTATATATTTTTAAAGTTATTTTATTTATTTACATTCCAGTTGTTGTCCCCCTTGGTCTCCCTCCCACAATTTCTCCTCCCCCTTTTACTCCCCTTGCCTCCAAAAGGGTGCTCCCAAACTACTTTGTGCCCAGCTTCCCCAGGACTTTCACTCCCTTAAAGATTAAGAGCATCTTCTCTCACTGAGGCCAGAGCAGGCAGATCTCTGCTATGTATTTGCCAGGGGTCTTGGACCTGCCTGTGTATGCTCTTGGTTGAAGGGTCACTCTCCAGGAGCTCTCTGGGTCTAGCTTAGTTGAGATTGTTGGTCTTCCTATGGGGTCTCTCTTCCTTTCAACTTCTTCTATTGTTCTCCTAATTCAACCATAGGGGTTCTTGACTTCAATTCAATGCTTGGGTGTAAGCAGAAACTGATTTAATAGTATTGGAAACATACAAAAGTTTCCTTTGAATAACAGATTGTAGCAAGTAGCTGAGTGCCCAGTTAGGAGTAAATGCCTTTTCCTAGCAGAACTGTAAATGAGGGGTAATAAAGAATAGAGAGTCATTACTGAAGCTACCTTAGGTGCCTACAGGGTTATCCCTGAGAAATGGTTATCTTCTCTACCAACCCTTATGCTCACAGTAGATACATGCATAAAATATCTACGCAAAACACATTCTAAGGCACAAAGTAACAGGTTGAATAGATTCTCATCGATACTGTAAGAAAATGATTTATATTCAGCATTACTAATGACAGAATACAACACTTTAATTTTAAAATATGAACTTGAATCACTATTTCTATGCTTTAAAGCTGTTTCAGAATAATTATTACTATACATTTTTATTATTATATACATTTTCAAGTTTACTAGAGATTCCTGTGTTGTAATTATTTCACTTGAAATATGACTGACAGAACTATGAAAATAATTATCAACTATTTATTATTTAATTTTGTAACCATGTTGAGTTTTACATTTGTAAAAATAGTAATTATTATTAATAATCCACATTGCATAAAGGGAAGAAAATTGCATTTAAGCTTCATGAATCTATGTAATTTCCATGTTTAAGGGGCCAATCATTTAGCATCTACAATGTAAGAAGCATTTTGGCAGCCCTAGCAGGGAATGTATTTGATATAAGAATTTTCACTGTTCTGAATAAAATATTCATACAGCAATAACTATAATCACCAGAGAATAAGAAACAGAAATATTATAGTTATAGTCTAAACAGTATGAATTCATAAAAATCTCACTACTTGACTGGTAGAAGCACTTAACCTGGGTTCCAAAAACAGAAATGTTTGAAATTGCATATAATAATATTGGAAAGTATAAATGTGTGTGTCTCTTCCATATATATGTTCATATGTAACTTTACATAAATATATATATTCATATATCCTTTTCCTCATTTCTTTATATGTATGAATATTAATGCATAACATACTTATACACACAAAGACTCATTCATATGGAAACATGTAAGACACAAGGACAGTATTAATTTGGTGTCTTCAGATAATTTATATGACACATGGTATACTGAATAGCCTGCACTTTTCTGAAGAGGAACTGAGAAGAAGTAAGTCATGGAGAGAGGGGAGAAGGAGTGGGACTTGGAGTAGTAGAGTGAGGAGAGGCTGCAGTAGGGATGTAATATTATGAGGAAAAAAAAAGCCATGGTGAAATTTCTACTATAACACATATAAATGCTTTAATATATTATATATTAATAACAAATTAATATATTAATATATATTAACACTATAGTAGTAATAATTGTATATTAATATTATTATATTATGCATTATTAACAAATTTGTTATTATTATATATTAATAACAAATGCCTTCTCAGAAGAAGGTATGATTTAAGCTTTGGAAATACAATATACTAAATTCATAAAAATACATTTAAGGGCTAAATCAGATGTTCATTAAAATCAAACCATTTAATTAAAAAAAATTAACAGAATTTAAATAACCTAAAATTTAACAGAATTTACATAACCTAATACCAGAAGAAAGGTAGACTGGCTCACTGAAAAGATGTATGCTCAAGATTTCACTGTTTCCACCATTCATGGAGATGTGGACCAATAGGAACAAGATGTGATCATGAGGGAGTTGCATTTTAGCTCTAGCAGAGTATTAATTAGCACTGATCTGTTGGCCAGAGGCATTGATGTAAAGCAGGTCTTGAAAATCTTCTACATATGTACAAAATAATTTTTAACCTGTTCATTCCAAACTTCATCCCTTTATTTTTCTATCACCATATGTCCCATCATCTTCAGACATACAAGACTATTAGTTGGTTTATATAACCAACCCCAATTAGTGCTGCTTATATAACCCTGTGTGTGGGGTCCCCTACCAGGCATGTGCAACTAAACAATAGCTCCTCCACTCAAAGTAACATTCATAGAAAAAATGACACTCTTTCTCAGTAGTTATCAGTTGTTATTAGCTCATCCGCTAGTAAGGAGTATAAGGGGCACTCTCTGACATTGAAAATAAAATTTTTGACTATCTTAATATTATGGAGAACTTCTACAAAGATTCAAAATGATGGTGATAGACATAATTTTGTTATATGTGTATGGTATATTCAGAAGTAAATTCCTTTCTAAAGTGTTCTCATATTTAGGACAAATAACAGAATCATTATGTCTTCTATTTAATATAAATGTTTTTAAATGAATGTAGATAAAGGTCTTTCAAATGAACTGATAGGCATTTTTTAAAACTTTTTAAAGTAGTTGTAAATCCTCTAGAAATTAGAAAATAAAGATCTGTTTCTTTATTTGCCTTTGGCCTTGAATTGTAACAGATCCTTGTTATATTTCTTGTTTACTTTGCAGTGAACACATATTTGCTGTCATTCTTGCAAGTAAAACTCTCCATTTCATATTTACAAGTTCACAAATTATGCAGATTGCAACATGCGTATTTAATTTGAAATTTCAGTTTTTAAAAATTAATGGAACAATAGAACTTTCATAAATAAATATAACGGGAGGCATTCTGATATGACTTTAAATACAGCTGACAATGGTCTGCTATAATTTTATGGCAATCATTTTAATGACACAAAGGATACAATTTGACTAGAGTATCAACATAAATTAATGTCTCATATATCTAATCTAATGATTGCATTTGAACAACAATAACAACAAATCTTCCAAATGTAATTGTGTTAAACTTAATTATAGTACTGCCAAAAATATAACAAGCAATTAAGCCCTGACTTTGGTAGGGTGTTAAAAATGACATGGCTGTTTAAATGACTTTACAAATTAAAGCTAATGGACACCTAGAAAATGACACAGCATTATCGTTAAATATAGTTGAAATTTGATTGGTCTTTAATCCCTATATACTGTTTTGTGGACATTCCAAAAACACCTCACAGGCTGATTTTAAATGCACAGAACATGAGTTGGAAGATGGGTTCTTTGTAATAAAGACATCCTTGACCAGTTCAGATCATGACTTAAAGCATCACACACTCACTCCTCTTTATTTCTGCACATGTTGTCAGAGCAGTTTGCCAACGATGAACACAGAGTCATTTTCATCTTCTCATTTTCTCTATTGCCAATTACCTTTAATTATGGAGAACTTTTCTGTGTGTAATGGATGCTGAGATGTTAGTATGCTCATTATACCAAGACTCTAGATATAGCAATATATAATGAACTGCCCTGGATTGCTATAGTTGTGAAATCTCAAGAATCCCTTACTCTATTAACTTCAAATTCATATGGCACAAATTATAAAAATATATTAATGTGACTTGCATAAGGGACAGTTTGCATCATTAGAAAACAGAAGAAGAAATCATGATCTGATGCCAAAAAATGTTTATTTATTCCCATAAAAGTCTAAATTCTCTGCATTGTATAAACTGGAAATATTAGAAATACATCAAATCAAATGCTATATTACTTCTGAAAGTTAAAATTTCATTTGGGATATGTACCTATGCACCCCTCAGTCTATATCACTTTCAAAAAAAAAAAAAGCAACAACAACAAAACAAAAAACAAACAAACAAAAAAACAAAACAAAACCTTCTCTGATTAGTTTGTCTGTTTTTCTTCTGGCTAAACTCAGTACAAGAAATATTTTGTATGTGATCTGGAAAGACATGTGGAAGACTATGGTATTAAGTATTCACTTTTTTTCTCTGTCCTCTTTGCCGCTGAACCCAAATCATCAATTGGTAGGTGAAAGATGGCAGTCTTACTTGTAGTTTTGGGTTTAAACCTGGTCCTCTGTAATTCAGATTTTTATCCATACTTTCAATCAGTTGTCAGATTAGAACTTCAGGATAGTTTAGGATGCAAAAGCATTAGGAGTCAGAAATTTCTTTATAATTTCTTTTCATATTTCTGTCTTTAAAATCTGTCTTCACATTTCTGTCTTTAAAATCTGTCTTGATATTTGTGGCATGAGTTGGGAAAAATAAAAAATAAATTAAAATTAATAATTTTTTTCAATATTCAAGCATTGAATATTGGTTCACCTTAAACCTCCCATTTCTTTCCAATGTATGAGAATTATTGTAGAGAAAGATAAAGAATTTCTGCATCAGCCTGTTGTACAACATTTTGCAGCCTTGCAAAAATCAGTAACTCTTTTCTCATGATTCTGGAAACAGGGGAGGTCAAGTGCAATATATCAGCAGATTAGTTGTCTAATAAAAGCTCATTTCCTGCTTCATGGAATTGCTTTTGATCAATCTGTCCTAACAATGTAGATGGAAAACTCAGCTCTTTGAGACAATTTTTAGAAGGATTAGATAGGATATTTAAATACTATGCCCTCTTGACCTACTTACTACCATACCACAGATTAAGTATTTTTAAAGTAAGCAAATATATATCTGATCAAAGTTATTGGTGAGAGTAAAGACCAACATATATCAAGTATATTCTAGAGAACAACTACTAGATTGGTTTAGAAATAGCCTCAATTTTATTTTACCTTATTTTCCTTTTCTTTTTTATTTTTTCTTTTCTTTTCTTTTTTTTTTAGTTGAACAGAAAAATATTTAATAAGCATTGAGTTATATGCCTGTTATTTGTGAGGTGTTAAGCTTTTAAACACTGATCAAGTAGTATTAAAAACTGAATGTTAATTCTCAATTTCCTAAGCATGTGCCCAGTTTTGTATGTTTATTAAACATAAAGTCAAAGCACTATAACTACAGAATGTGTATTTATATGTACATCACTGACTCTTATGCTCACACAAACACACACATACACACACACACAGAGAGAGAGAGAGAGAGAGAGAGAGAGAGAGAGAGAAAGAGAGAGAGAGAAACACTCTTCATGACTACATAAAATCTTGATTTGTCAAAATGCTCCAACTTTGTTACCAAATGTATTTTTTGAGTTGATATAATTCACATATTATTAAATTACAAACAATCTTTCATAATTTAGATTTCTCATTTGCTTGAGAGTGATAAAGCTAACCATTCGTTTATGAAGAAATAACACAGTGACATTTACTCTAAACACAGATATGTATATAATTCATGAATATAAAATTTGGTGGGAGAATAAAGAGTGATGGCCATTATATTTGAATATCAACAATGTATATTTAGAGAATAATAAAATATATACTGTAGTTCATATTTTACCTTTATTATTTAGTAGCAATAGTGGCTATATTTTTAAACTATAAGCAATTAAATACACTGAAATCATTAACGTCTGTACTACTGAAGTACTGCTAAAAATAAAAATTACAATGACTTAATTGTTGCCATTCTTTTTATCACATAATTTTTTTTATTTTATATTATTTATTTACACTTCAAATGCTGCTACCCGTCCTGGTCCCTCCTCCATGAGTTCTTTACCCCAACATCCCTGACTTTTGCTTCTGATAGGGTGTTCTATCTTCGACCCAACCATTCACACCTCACCCCACTAGCATCCTACTTCCGAAAGACATCAAGTTTCTATAGGATTAAGTGCATCATTTTCCACATATGTAGCACATCTATCTCCCAAAAGTTATCTCTTCAGATTCTATCTCCCCACTGTTGGGAATTTCATATAAGTTCATCTCAATTGGGTCCTGAGATCCTCTCCCATTCCTGGTGTCTGGGACTTGCTAGACGGTCCCTATGCACCCCATCCCTAACTGCTACGTATTTCTACTTCTTTTACTGGCACTCAGGCTTCTCTCCTGTCTCCCCACATACATAATCCTGCCACCCCTTTTTCACTCCCCCTCCTCTCTCCCACTCAGATTCCTACCTCCCTCTGCTTCCCATGATTATTTTGTTCCAGATTCTAAGAGGTATTGAAGCATCAACACATGGGTCTTCCTTGTTTCACATGGTCTTTGAGTTGTATCATGTGTATTGTAAACTTTTTAGATAATATCCACTTCTCAGTGAGTACATACCATGTACGTCCCTTGAGGTCTTGGTTACCTCATTCAGGATGATATTTTCTAGGTCCATCTATTTGCATGCAAAATTCAAGATACTTTCATTTTTAATAGATGTATAGTATACACTTGTGTAAATGAACCACATCTTCTGTATCCATTCTTCAATTGAGGGACATTGGGTTGTTCAACTTCTGGCTCTCACAGATAAGGATGATATGAACATAGTGGAGCACATGTCCTTGTGATATGGTAGATTATCTTTTAGGTATATGCTCAGAAGTGGTACAGCTGGGTCTGTAGGTAGATCTATTTCCAATTTTCTGAGAAATCTCCAGATTGATTTCCAGAGTGGTTGTACCAGTTTGCAATCCCACCAGCAGTGGAGGAGTGTTCCACTTTCTACATGTCTTTGCCAGCATGTCCTGTCACATGAGCTTTTTATCTTAGACATTCTGATTAGTGTAAGGCGGAATCTCAGGGTCATTTTGCTTTGCTTTTCCCTAATGATTAAGAACTTTAAGCATTTCTTTAAGAGCTTCTTGACTATTTGAGATTTCTCTGTTAAGAATTCTCTGTTTAGCTCTATATTTTTCTTCAAGGACATGTCAAGAACAATTCTTAATTTCATATGGGAAAACAAACAAACAAACAAAAAATCAAGATAGTTGAAACAATTCTTAATGGTAAGAGAACTTCTAAGATAATAACCTGTGTCTTTGTTTAAGACAGACTTCCTCTTTTGACTTATAAATAGCCTCAATTTTCAATAGCCTCAATTTTCAATAACCTAGACTTTATTGTCTTTGCTCATAGAGTGATTGAAAAGCCCACTCATTAGTCATATATGCTCTGGAGATGAAGCAAGAGCTGAAGGTTTTGATAGGGTACATGTTCAAGGAGATCAATTATACTATAAAGAGAGCAGAGACACCAATATATTTTAGAAATAGTCATTAAAACACTTCATGATGGGGCTAGAGGGATTGTTCCTAAACTAATATCATATATATTTTTTTAAAAAATAGTTGAGTTCAGCTTCCAGATACCAAATGACATGTAGCATAGAATCACATAGTTGTGCAAATGTACACATGGCTGGTAAAGGTGTAGACAATAAGATACTGTGATATTCTCAGCCCTTAATGGGCCATTTATATTATAGCCTTTCTTTCTCATAATTAGGGATCACAAAGGATTTGGAAGTAGAAATATTGTAAATGAGAGAGGTGGTAAATGACTATGAGTAATGTTTTATAAACAGAGTAAGAGCATTTCATGAATGAATTCTAAGTGGCTGTGACAGCATGCACAAATCCTAGGTAAACTGCAATGAGACAAACACCAGTATGGAGGAGGGAAGAAGGTAAGAGTAGTCTATGACTATTAGCTGATTCTGAAAGAGGAAGAGGAAAGTTTTCTTAAAGACATGTAATCTGATTTGTTGACCAAAATCTACTAGAAAGCCATACATCAATAGGGGTTTGCACAGCAAAAATAGTATCTGATAACTGGAGACAAGAGAGAGAGAGAGAGAGAGAGAGAGAGAGAGAGAGAGAGAGAGAGGTGGAGAGACAGAGGTAACACCATTTATTTGGGTAAACACGAGATGGAAGTAATCTGGAATAAAATGAGGGAGGGTGGGTAATATAATCAAAATCCAGTGTGCAATATTTTCAAAGCAGTAATTAAAATTTTTCATGAGATAATCAATACTTTGTTATAAACTAGCCTTTGTCTTGGGTAATTTATTGCAATTGTATGCTACTGCTAACATTCTGTGTATATCTTAGGTAGACTAGAATAAGCTGTGATATCCAGTGTATATTTGTTCTATCCTAATATACTAATGTTTGACCCTGATCTGGCATCAAATTTAACTTCCAAAATTTCAATCCAAATAAATTATTTTGGGCTTAAATATTCTCAAAAACAAAAATTCTGACAGATGTCCACTGAAACACAAGAGATGTCAAGGCACCTAGGAAATATAGTCATCAGGTTGTTTTCTTTATAAAGAATGTTTACGTCTTGTTTCTGAGTAATTTAAAAAAATAAAAATCACCTTTAATTCCCCTGGCAAAATTTTGCTCAGTGCCATCCATTGCCCTGTTTCCAGGCTATAGTTTTATACAGATTACAGCCTTTCTAAATCACCATTTTCTATTTGTTTGCTGCGTTGTGCATAATAAACTCTTCCTCATCTTTTCTTGTCATATTCCATTACAAGTCACAGAGAAAAACAAGGTGATGGCATGTAGAGTGAAAAATTATAAAAATCATTTTATAAAACATATACAGGCTTTTCTTTAGGCTTTTCTTTAAAGGACATGGAAAATTTTCTCTGAAATGAGTCAAGAATGCAGGCCAGCTTCCTCCAGAACCAGCTGACCACAAAAGAAGAATGTGACCATGATGACAGGGCAAGGCCATGTCCAGAGCAACTGAGAAACAGTTGAGCAAGTGGCAGGGCAAGGCCACAATGACAGAACAAGGCCACAGTGATGTGGCAAACCACATTTTTTGAGAAGAATGAGTATACAGAGTGTTTCCCACATGAACCTGATTCACTTAGGTTGGGTTCCTCTGGAATTTTCCACTATTTTTATGTTATATTTCCTTAGCAACCCCTCACCCCCTTCTCACTCCACTGGTTTGTGGTTTTCCCCTTTAAAAAGCCCCTAAGCCAGCCAGTCTTGGTCAATTCAGCTCCTGCGTGGGCAAATGAATTGACCATTAGCTGGCTAACTCTCCCTAATAAAGCCTCTGCTGTTTGCATCCAGATTTGGTGTCTTGCGAGTTTTTGGGTGGCCATGACTTCCTGAGACTTGAGTGAGGGTCTCTCCCGAGAGGGGGGTCTTCAATGGGGTGCTTGTCCAGGACTGTGCGAACACCATAATCTCCAAGAACCCCACTGGGATGTAAGGGCACACCCTCAGTTCTCTTCCTGTCTTGTGTGTCTGTCTGTCTGAATTGTTTTGGTTTCTAAAAAGTGCACTTGTGGTTTGGTTTGGCAGTTGTTTCTGTCTTGTAAAAGACAGTAAACTGTTTCTGTCATAGCATGAGGCTAACGGGTGACCAGCAGATGTGCTAAGGAGGGTCGCTGTTGCCACAACCTGAGACACGTCCCAGGTGAGGGGGCACCCCAGGGACGCCTGGTGGGTGCCCATCTGGAGGCTGGGGAGGACACGTTGATCCTCTTAAAAGAGAGGGCATGAGAAACCTCCTGGCCGTCTGTTTTTCTGAATAGTTGTTGGCTTTCACATCTGAGATGGATCCTTGTTAGTCTTTGTATGTATTTATTTTGTCTGTGTTTTGTAGGGCAGAGAAAAAAATGTCAGGAATGTTCACCGCCACCTAGGGCAGTGGTTGTTGTGCTCTCATTTGTTGTGCTCTCGTGGCAGTGTGTCTATTTTTGTGTTGTTCATTGCTGGCGTGTTAGAAATCTATTAGACTTGGTCCAGCATAGGCTGGCCAAGTTGTCTGAATCTGATAAATCTGAATCTGTGAAGACTGGCCGTGTTGTCTGGTTATTAGAGTCTTACTTGGGAGTCAGAGGCAGGCGGATTTCTGACAGTCTTTCTATGCCCTTATTTGGTAACTTGGTCTCTGTGCCCCTGGCAGGGGCGAGAACTGTCTGTATCACCTGGTTTATGTGCCGCCTGTGACAGGGGTGAGCTGTCTGTGTTTTTTATCTTTGTTTACTTGGCAATTTGTCTTTGTGTTGTTTGTTCTATGTGTTTTTGGACTTTGACTGACTGACGATACAAGAGAGCTGTTACAGAGCAGAGAGGCTGTTGGGTCCTTTGATGAGGGGCACCATGGTTTGGGTGGCCTGCCCATGACAACTCGGCGGCTTCCCACCAGCCACATGTGAAGAGAGGTAGGGCCCAGGTGATTAAAAACTTGGCAGAGAAGCCATGGCAGCTGGACAGAACAGCCCCAGCAAGATTATTCATCTGAGAGTTATAATTATATATTTTTTATTTAAAAAATAGTGAGTAAGTAGCACTGAGACGAGCCATGTGACATGACTCTAGCTTAGAAACTCTGAACCAACAAAGCTGCTTGCAGGCAGGTTGGACAGGTTGCCAACTACAAAAAGTTACAGGCAGTCCTGGATATATATATATATATATATATATATATATATATATATATGCCTCTGTTTTGATAGGCTTTCTAGCCATTGCTAGAAATAAATAATTTTTTTGTTTATATGAGACTTTCATCAAGGTTGGGTTCAAAGATGAGAGTTCAAACAGGATGAAATTGAAGAAGTGGTGAAGAGCTTGTACTCTTATGTTAGATATAAAATATAAAAATGTTTACTTTCCTGTTCTTGTTGTGTATCACTTCTAAAATAATATTTTAATCAGAAATAACCCTTTTAAAAAGTTTTTAAAGAACTATGACCAAAGTTTCTATTTTGCCAAAAGTTAAATACAAATAAATTGTCCATAAGTTTGTCCCTAATAGATAAATTCAAATAAGTGTAAAATGTAACTCAAGTTGCCTTTTAAAAAAATTATTAATACTGCGTGAGCCTTCAACATCTTTACAGTCCTTGCTGTGAAATGCTGTGGATAAGGCTATTCATTCTGAGTTGGTTTCTTTCTTACAGTTTTAGAGGTGAGCTCACATCACACCTGTAGACAAGGTATTGTTTGCAGACTGAACTAGGCTGTGGTCTCTAATGTGATGTGAACAGCAGTTATGCAGCCTCAAATACATCAGTCTGCACAGAGTTCTAAAAGACCATTTACTGCTTTTACAGGTGATCAAAGCAATAAATAAGATAAAAGTCTTTCTTTTCCATGACCCTCATAGGTTCTGGTTTTCAAAAGTGCTTTTCAGGACTAAAGGAGCAGGAAAAAATACTGTAAAAGGAATGTTCCCTCAGACATGGGGACCCCATCTATTGATCAGGCCATGGTCAACAGAGGGTTACTTCTGACCAGATGTGACTGAGATCTTCATGTGGCAAAAGTTAAGTGACACCTGAAGGCCCACACCAGATCCTATTGGCAGATCTTGAGAGAGCTACATGAGACTCCACTAATTTTGACCAAGGCACATGAGGTTAATCAGGGATCAGATGAGTTGCCCACAGCCTTTCTAGACTAGCTCACAGAGACATTCTGTCAGTATAGACAAGGCTTCAGAGGCTAGAGAGACTACAAAATAAGTCTTTAAAAGATTTAGTGTAAGTTGCTGAGGACACTAGATCAGGAAGAAAGGAAAAGAGTGGAGAAAGAAAAAGAAAGAAGATAAAAGGTCTAGTGTAAGTTGCTGAGAAAGTCTATAAAAGAGAGTTTAAGAAAAATAGAGGTGACAGGAAAATAATTTACAGAAAAGCTTGGCTATAGTAGTTAAGAAAAAGCAGAGAAGAGAGACTCCAATCAAAGAGAGATAAGAAACTCCTTGAAAAAAAAAAAGAACAGTGTGCACATTGCAAGTAAAGGAGCCAGTTAGCTGTGTAAAGACAGTGATTGAGATAGATGGGGTTTGGAACCACCCAACAGGGTCCTCCTCCAAGCTGATGGGCCAAAATGTATTCATGGACTACCCAAAAATAATGGACCAAGAAATGCCTGGGTATACCATGCATTTATGGTCATCATAGACTGTCCATACCCTCTATCGGATCAAAACTTACTCCCCAGGATGGGGGCCCAGATACACTTTCTACCCGACAGGCTGAAAATGATTGACAAGGACTCATGGGTAGAGGAAAGGCTTCTCCTACTGACCCCGGCCAGGAGCCAAGGCAACCTGCTTTACAGATGGGAGCAGTTTTCTTCATGCTGGCCAGAGACAAGCTGGTGCTGCTGTGGTGGACAACACAAATGTCATCTGGGCTGTGACTTCCCAAGATTTGAGTGAGCGTCTTCCCTGAGAGGGGGTCTTCAGCATGTACAATTCACTTGGCAAAGTCTTCAGCCAAATAACTGTGTATTAGTTCTATACATTCTAAGTTTCTCCAAAAAGACAGTAATCTGTCCATTTTATCAGTTGTTTTAAAGAACAAGTTCTTTCTTTTAGGGACATATATGGTAATCTTTTAATTCCTGAGATCTCAAAACATTTTTATTACTTTTGTTTTTTTACAGTCAAGTTTAAAAGTTATATTTCTAGTAGCATTCTGCTCAGCTCAAGCTACATACCTATTCTCTAATATGAAAGATTCTCTCTTCTCTACTTTTCTCTGTTCCTTTTCTTTCACAACAGTTTTCTGTCATCTATAAACTACTTTCATAATCTCTTCAAGAAGATTTAGATTTGTTACTATTAAGATCACAATATAAATTCATTATATTACCCATCATCAAAGACCAAAAAGACTAAAGCACTTTAGAAAAATAGTTAGGGAAGAATGTTGCTGTTACTGGAATTTTTGTTTGTTTTCTAGTAATGTTATTACAAAATATAAAAACAGAAACTACATCACAGCTCAAAAAGTTAAGTACCAATATTGTTGAGATTAGACATGGAACAAAGAGTGGATGAGCATATTTACCATACCAAAGTGGACCTTGCTTCCAGATTTTCCAAGTATCCACCAGTCCATACCTGGCAGACCCTGCCCTCTACCCTGAACTTTCCAGCCCAGGGGCTGGCCTTCTAATCACCTCCTCCCTGAAGCTCTTTTCTATATAATCCAAATATTTTGGTCTCTCCCTTCTTTTCTCTTCTTTCCCCTTCTTTTCATTTTCTTCTTTTATGCATGTACAAGATTTTTTTATTCTTTCCCTTCACACTCCCCTCTTTCTTTCTCCACAAGACAACTACTATGGCCTTGTTCTTTGGGACCAGTGATCCCACCACAAAGTGGCTTCCCAATAAGCATAACTTTATATTCTCTAATCTGTCTTAGATTCATTCATTTTACTAGAAAAGCAATAATGTATTAAATATCAATAGACTTGCTAAGGCAGAAAGGTGAACTTGTGAAGATATCACAACCCTAGTCAAAGAATTGGAGGAAAATAATAACCTCAAAAGGAATAAGAATGAGTACCCCCTCTCAATAAAGCACTCCTAACTGATTACTCAACATAAACTGGCCAGCAATCAGATCATATACTCATAAGCAAAACTAGCCTCTTTATCTATCTATCTATCTATCTATCTATCTATCTATCTATCTATCTATCTATCTACCTATCTATCAATCATCTGTCTGTCTATTTCTATCTCTATTATCTATCTATCCATTCTATACACACACACACACACACACACACACACACACACACACACACAGTAGTTCCTTTTTAGTAAGGTTTCAAACAAAATTTCTAACCAAAACTCAAAAGAGTATAATATGTATCAATAATTTATTGCTAGCTAGGGACAATCAATCATCCAAAGACTCAGTGCATTCAATCAATTATTATTCATTTAATTTATGATTCTGTAGATAGACAATTTAGTCTGGACTCACATAGACTTGGTTTATTTCTGATGACTAGCCACAGATTGCCCTCATGTAGAAAGTTGTGAATGGGAATATTTAGATCCTGAATTTTTGTCATTATTCAATAGGTTACCACTGGAGTGCTCAAACATTCAAGACAGAAAAGAAGAAGAAGAAGAAGAAGAAGAAGAAGAAGAAGAAGAAGAAGAAGAAGAAGAAGAAGAAGAAGAAGAAGCAAAACACAAAAAATGGAAATGTTAGAAGATAGGTTCCCACAGTGGTAATAAGGTAAAAATCTTAACACTAATACTAATGTATTTCCACACAGGTAAGTGGATTTTTTTATTGGTCTTTATGCATTTAATGTCAAACTATTGTTAATAGATTAAATTTTGGGAAACAATCTTTGAATTTACACTGAAATAACCATATTGTTACCTGAAACTCAACATTAATAGAAAAAAAAAAAAAGAAACGTTACAATTTTTGTTGGAAGTAGTAGTTAAATTTAGATAGACTAGGAACACAGAGGGACTGAGCATAGCAGTTAAGCTCTTGATGTTCTTGTAGAGGACAAGATACATACATACATGCAAGCAGGCAATGCATTTATAAAGTAAAATAACTCTTAAAATATGGACAGTATAAATAAAGGTAAATCCAATTTTTATGAAATCACTTAATAGATATTTTAAGGCAAATTTTTTTGATTTAGTTTGCAGTTGCTCTGCAGAGGTTTAAACCTTAGGGGTTGGATGTATCTCCGCATTCACTACTAGGCACAAGCTCTACCACTGAACTGTACTAAAACTTTCCTTTCAGTTTGCATTTTGAGACAGGATCACAGTAAATTGCTCAATCTTCCCTGAAAGCTTCCAATATCTCCAGATGGCCTTAAATTTAAATTTTTGTAACAGCAAAAGTCCCATCAGCATTGGTCAAGTTCTCTTAATGCAACTACTACATTTGTTTGCATTTTTTCATGGAATAGTTGATTGGCAAAACTGGCTAAAAGCAAAGTATAATGATGCTTGAACCTGCTGATATGTAGGACTGCTGTCACAAAATCTACACACATAGATATTTTCATTTTGTTGTCCATCACTGACAGGACCATTTTTATCTGTCTGCACAGTAAGTACACATGACTTAAATACACATGGGGCTTGCTTCCGTCTTTAAAAGCATTAAAGGTTTTATGGATAAACTGTTTCTTACTCTCTGCTAATTTATTTCATATGAAGAAAACATAAGACGTACCATGTTGCTGTTCCTTTCTTTCAATTAAATAGTTTGCACATGGGCTCCATTTGTATCCTGGAGATGATAGATTTTACTTTTATAGGTAATAGCATTCAGATTTAATTCATTATGCAGTAGCACTTAAATAAATACAGTGTACATTTAAAATTACATGTACCCAAATAAAAGCTCTGCTTTGTACATGTAAATTTTATAGATATACACTCAATGTTTCTTAAGAACTTTTAGTATTATCAGGGAAATAGAAGTCAATGAAAATTTGAATTTAAATTATTTTTGTTAGCTTTGGTTTTTTTAAAACCTGTCTATGGTGAATTTTAATAATATACTGTATGATAAATGTTTAAAATTAAAACTATTTTTTCACTGTAATTTTAACAATAATTGAGCATATTACTCCCCTTTCAGAGTTTAAACTATATTTTGAGAGCACATGACCAATTTGAGTTAAGTAATACTCCTGTTGTTTCACCAATATTTTTATTCTCATATTATTGAAAACTAAGAGGATGACATTTCAGTTTTCACTGTGTGACCTTAACTAACTGAAGCTCAGATTTTCTGCATAGTAAACTAGCAAAACTAATGGAGAGCTGAGAAGATAAGAGGAAAAATATCACTTTGCCTGGGAGCTGGTGAGATGGCATAGGCAATAACGTATTTGCCTTACAAGCATCTCAACCTGGGCTTGAATACCTATATCTCCATCAAGAGCTGGTCATAATGGTGGTCACTACACCAGTGCTGCCAGTGTTTGAGAAGAAAATTCCAGAGTATTCCTAGAAAATTCTGGACAACCAGTTAGTTCCATAATCCAAGAGGTGACCTTTGGTGGTTTGAATAATGGCCCCAATTGGTTCTAGGGCAGTGGTACTATTTGATAAGGATTAGTAGGTATGGCTTGTGGGAGTAGTGGTGGTGGCCTTTTTAGAGGAGGTGTGTCATTGAGAGTTGTCTTTGAGGACTTAGAAACCTATGGCAGGCCCAGTTTCACTTTCTGCTTGAAACTTGCAGATTAGAAGTGAGCTGTCAGTGATTGCTAGCATCATGCTTACCTACCTTCTGACATGTTTCCCACAATTGTGACCACAGATTAACCCTTTGATGCTGTAAGCAATGCCACAATTAAATGCTTCCTTGTATATGCTGCCTTTGATATGGAGTCTCCTCATAGAATACAACATTAAAACAGAAGCTGTGACTGGCCATACACATTGTTAAAGAAATAAGGGAAATTTGGGGATTATGGTGTAGAAAGCTATTGAGTGCTTCAAGGGGCTTTATGAGCCATCATAGTAGGAGCTTGGAAGACAGTAGTACTAAGACAACCTTGGAATTTAGAAAAGCCCATCTCAGGACGTTTCAGAGGGATGAATATTAAAACTGGGTTAAAGAATATTATTATGATATTTTGACAAACATAAGGCTGCTATTTGGCCCTATCCAAGGCTAAACTGAAGAGGTTTTGATTAATGTCATTGGCAGAAAATGTTTCAAAATAGTCTAGTATTGACTGTGTTTCATGGAATTTATTAGTTACTCTTATTAAGATTTTATTGAAAAGGAGCAACCAAGACAAAGAAAAATAGACAATGTACAGGTTGAGGGACACACACATACAAAGAGGGAGAGGAAGAGGGAAAGATGAAGAGAGAGAGAGAGAGAGAGAGAGAGAGAGAGAGAGAGAGAGAGAAGGAGGGAGAGGTATTGTAATGTTGGAAGCAAATGTTCTATAAGAGATACAAAGTTTGAAGAATTTCTTGATTCAAACTGAAACACAGTTTTGTTAGAGCAATTCCAAACCTAGCTAAACTTTTAATTTTCGAAAAAGGAAAACATCAAGAAAGGAAAGTTTATGAAAATTTATCTACTTAATGGTGCCAGGTTCTATCCCCAGTAAGGAGTAGAACTTGGTATTCTTGACCATAAGGTTTTGGTTATAGATATTGAATAATCTCCTAGATTCATAAAAGCCAGTGAAGCAGAGATCACTCCACAGAGGCTAGGAATGACCATTGTGTGATCTGTGAAAATGAAGCCTAGATTTTCTTGGAGACCACAATATTTTGGAGGTACCAAGGTCCTGGGATGTGTGCCAGTAAGAGCTTTTAAAACAGTGAAGGACAAGCTTAAAGGAACAAAGTGTTTTGTTTTGCAGTCACCAAAGTTGAAAGAGAAGAACAATATACTAATCTCTTCAACTTCAGACACAGAATTGTGAAATTTAAAGTTTCTCTGCTGGATTTCAATCTTCCTATGGCCTGTATTTCCTACCTATTTCCTTCTTTTTTGAATGAATATATATTATATACCTTTGAGTTTTGGATGTACATCATTTGCATTTTGATTTTACAAGGGGCTATATACTTAAGAAGCTGCATTGAGACTGAAGACTCCTTGGATTTGGAGGTTTTAACCAGTATTTGACTCTCTAAAATCATGGGGACTTTTGAATTTGGACTGAAGGCATTTTGCACTGTGGTATGGCTATAAGCCTATAGGTTTCTGGGAATGGATTGCTGTGGTTTGAATAAGAAAGATTCGTATAGATTTATATGTTTGAATACTTGGTCTCCAGTTAATAGAACTATGTGTAGGATTTGTCCCGTGGAAGGAGGTAAGTCTCTCTAGGTAGGTAGGCTACCAATTCAAGTCTATATCATCTCTCCATCTGCAGCTTCCAGATAAGATACAAGTTCTTAGTGACTACACTAACACAATGCTTGCATTCATATGGTCAAGCTCTGTGATATGAAGATCATGGACAAATCTTCTGAAACTGTAACTGAGGCCAATTAAATAATTTCTCTTATGAGTGGACTTGGTCATGGTATCTTTATGTAGAATAGAAAACTACAACAAAGCTTATTTCAAAATCATAAATTCATGCATTTTCTGTTTATTTATTTAACGTTTACTTAATTGTGTTCAATTATAACTGAATATGTATTCATGAGCAAGAATCACAGTTTGAAATTTGTATAAAATACCTACTCTCTATTTTTGTTTGTCATTTTAAAATATATTTTATTTTTATACATATGTGTATGTGTGTGTGTGTGTGTGTGCGTGTGTGTGTGTGCTGATATATGTGTGTATCAGTGTGTGAATCTAATTCATGTGCATGCATTGCTCAAGGAGACCAGAAGACTGTGTAACAGGAATTATACAGCTACTATATATAGATGCTAGGAAGCAATATTATGGCCTCTTGAAAAGTCAGTAGTTCTCTTAACACTCAATACCCTTTTAGCTAATTTATGCAGTATCTCATTTTCTATCATATATTGATTTTTTATTTGATTATAGTTTTTCTACCTTTTCTATCTCTTTGATCAGATTAGATATAATGGACATTGTAAATTTTACATAGTTGGATGTTAGATATTTAAATGCTATGAACATACATGAAATTTATTTTGAAATAAAATGTTTTCAATTCCTCCTATCTTATATACTAAATAATTAGAGTATATTATTTTTAAATAGTACTTTGTCTACAAATTATTTCTAATATAAAAATATAATAATTTCTCCAGCTGGTCCAAATCCCCTGACACATATACAGCAGAAGACTGTCTAGTCTAGCCTCAATGAAAGAAGATCCACCTAACACCTGAGAGACTTGAAGTCCCAGGGAATAGAGAGGCCTGATGGGGTGGGGTGGGGGTGTTGGGAGTATGAGGGACATTCTTTTGGAGACAGGGAAGGAGGAATGGGATTAAAAAAAGTGTCAGAAGATAAAACTAGAGGAGGATAATGAATGTATTGTAAAAAAAAAGATAATAAAATGTATAATTTCTAATGGATAAATTAAAGATAATAAAAAGGTACAATAATTTGTAACAGTCCTACATGGTAGATCATATACTCAGAAATATGACTTAGAGACAAAACTCATTGTAATGTTGTTTTGTTTATAAATTTATGTTGTTATTTCCACCAGCACATCAAAAATTTTCACCATAACTAGTGATCTTCTCATTCAAGTGTGTCAATCATCCTTTCACTTTAAGTATAGGCTGATAGTAGTGTTTTCATTGTTCAGAAGGTACTACTTGACTTTATACTTTTCAGAAACTTCAGTTTGCACCTATTTTTAACAAGTCAGTGTAATTATTGTGTAATTAATTTATACTGTGTAAATACACATTTCCACAGAGTGATAAGCATGAAGCTAGTCAGAGATGGCTTAGTCACAATTTCTTTCTAATGAATACAGTATTTATATAACCCATGTGCATATATGGCATCTGCCAAATCAAAATCCATTTATTCAATTCTAACATTACTTTTTTGAGAATTTACAAATTCCAGAAGCTTACTGCCTGGGTGATGATCAGTGTTCATACAAGTCACAAAATGTGTCAAGCTCATACTTCTCTCATTCCACATCGATGCAGAATTGGTAGATACCCTCCAGGATCAACTCTTTTTTCTTGACAAGAATATGAATATGATCTCTCATGAACTTCTTGGAAACCTCAAGGACATCAGAAGGCATTGTAGCAGACATCAAAACTACCTGTGTGTTACTATTGAGCTTTTAGAATATATCATAGATCTGATCCTTGAACCAACAGCTTAATATCTCATCTGCTTCATCCAGTATGAATATCTTGATGTATTTGAGGGACAAGTATCTCTGTTTAAGCATATCAAACACTCTGCAAGGGGTTCCCATAATGACAGGAGGAGCTTCCATTTGCAGCTTCTGCACCTTATCACACATGTTGTTGTCCTCAATACAGGCATGACAAGAGACACCCATGTAGTCTCTTAATGCCATAACCACCTTTTGTATCTGCTGAGCTTTGGAACCGTGAAAGGATAGCTTGGTTTCTGGTGGAGCACTGGCTAGAGCTGGCCAGAGACACAAAAGGTATACATACCTACAAAGAACAGCATACATTTTGCCACACTCCAGACTCCAGGCTCTTGACATGCAGCCAAGTCTTCCATTGATCCATGCCTTTCAGTCACACAGAGCTATGCCCCCACAGCCCCTCCCAAAGAGAGGTTTGTGTCACCCAACACAGGTAGAGGGCCTGACTATAAGCCTCAGCCTCAAGAGATTTCCATATTAATGAGATATCTAAAGGTTGGAGGGTGTAACCAATTAAGCATTCCTTTCCAGACTCTCCCTCCCTATTTAACTCAGGTCTGCCCTGAGATACAGGGGGTAACACCTTTGTCCACTTTCCACCATGACAATAAACCTTTTAAAACCATGGACTTCCTCGTGTCTTTGGGGCCTGCCATGGAATACTGTGGAGAGGGCCTTAGACTACCAAGCTGCTGCTTAATCTCCCATTGAGGACTTCTCTATGTTCCCTGCACAGAGCCCTGCCAACTCAGAATAGCTAGCTGAGCCAGTCTTGATCCAGCCAAACTAGTGCTGTAACCAAATCTAAGATATCATTCCCCTTCTAAGTGAAATTGAAACATCTTCACTTGGGCCTTTCTACTTGTTACACTTCTTATGGGCTATGGATTGTATCCTAGGTATTCTGTACTTTTTGTTTAATATTCGCTTATCAGTGAGTATATACTATGAATCTCGTTTTGGGTTTGGGTTACCTTACTCAGGATGTTATCTTCTAGTTTTATCTATTTGTCTGCAAAATGTGTGATGTTCTCATTTTTAATTGCTGAGTAGTATTTAATTGCACAAATGAACCACATTTTATTTACATTTCTACATTTTCTTTTCCTTTTCGGTACCCATTCTTTGGTTGAGGGACAATTGTGTTGCTTCCAGTTTATGACTTTTTACAAGGCTAATATGAGCATAGTGGAGACTTTTGCAATAATATCAAGCAAAAAATATTCCTAACCACAACCCAGTTACAATTCCTGAAACTCTGTAGTCAAAAGTCAGCCAAAAAGAAGTATCTTTTACTCTGAACTATTGCATGGCTGCTTATAAAATGTATTTTCAGACATTTCTCAGGATCCTTACATTTGCCTATACCCTTAATGATTATTTGTGTAATGGGGAAATAACCATAGTTCACAGCAAATAGGAAACATGAGCTTTAGAATGATGCACACTTCTTGGGTTAAAAGTAGAATAGTCACCAGGTTCATTTATTTTGTTGAAGCCTCATGTAAATTGTTTGAAAATTTTTCTCTTTGTGTCAATCAAATAATGATTCCACATCATGTCCGGTCCCACCTGATGAACACAGTCAAGTCTAGAGTATTCACTATTTCATCTTTGGCACATTAATGGAAGAAGTGTTGCCCCTTGTAAAACAAAATAGTCAAACTTGAAAATGGGAGCTGTCATATTTTCCATCAATGAAACCATCATTACTGATTAGATTTAAAGTTTTTACTTCTTAGTTTCAGACAAAAAAATGAATTCATAAAATTTGAAAATAAAAACCACCACTTTGTACCAAAGTCCAGCTTTGATATCCCAGAATAAACTGAGGCAAGGAGCAAGTGGAGGTGAGTGCTGAGAGCAGTTAACAGGGGTGGTCCAGATACCTATTGTGGCTTCTGCCTGTGACAGCCAACAGTTGAAGAAGAGAAAAAGGGAAAGTAAAACACACACACACACACACACACACACACACACACACACACACACACACACAAAGAGAGAGAGAGAGAGAGAGAGAGAGAGAGAGAGAGAGAGAGAGAGAGAAAATTGAAGTAAATTAATGCTCCAGTGAAATATTTCTTCTCATAATAATTTTATACCAATTAAGACAAAGTTTTTTCTATTAAGAAGAAATTTACCTCACCACCACAAGTTATACAATTTCCAGAGATATTCATCACAAAAACATAATCTTCAGAAACAGATCAAAATCATTACATAAAAGGAAATTACAACAGAATATTGATTACTTATTTCTTACCAGAAACATATCTAACTAAAAGTTCTCATCAATCTTTTTTTCCAAAAGCTTATTGTGACCTCAAAGCAATACTTTTTAGCCATCAATTAACAAAGTTTAAGCAATCCAATCTATAGTTACTAGTTTCTTTCTATGCTTTGTTGAACAACCTGTACTTGCTAAGGAGCAAGTCATCTATCTTCAGTCTTAATTTTGAAGTTCTGATCAGGTAGGCTAGCTAATCATTTGTTTACTGTTGTATTCATAATAGAATTATTTTCTCTTTATTATAACCTTATCAGTTCCTAATGCACTCTGAAAACCTGTTACTTCATCCCTAAAACACAAGATCAAGGAAGTCAGACCAAATCTACATTGTATGCTTTCTTTGATCATTAACGTGCCCATACCTTATGCATCTTACCTCTATAACTATGTGCTTTTAATTCTTGAATGCTCACTGTACTTTTTTTTCTAACTCAAGTACCTTTTTCATTCTATCAGGAAGAGACACACATTCTTTTTTATTCTAACTTTCTATCAACTGTCTTAATTTCCTCACTTTATATTTTCTATCAAGTACTCCAACTTTCCAAAATTATTTAAATCAAACTAACTTCCTAAAACTACTTAAATTGAATCAAAAATTTCATAAATCATTAATACATTTAGACAGTATTATCTCAAGAACTTTCATCATCATGTTGATAGCCAACTCAGTGGACTATCTTCTAAGAAGTAATTACATCAAATTATTGGCAGTGAGGGTCTTTTGGTGTCCACTCACACCAAGCTAAATAAATGAGGATTATGGAAATGATAAAAATGATAAAGTTTATCAGTTGCAAGAAGCAATCCTAGGATGAAACCTCTGGGTCATGCTGCATCAGAACTCACTCATCTCAGTTGAGAAGGATGGTGGGCCATCAACAGACAGCTGATTTGCCCACTGTAGCTGTTTCTGCATAGCACTGACCAACCTGGATCTACTTACTTCCTTATGGTCCTGGAAGATTAAACAATTTTTTAAAAAAGTATTATGTCTGAGAAGATTGGGGAAGAGAAACTATATCTCAATTAAATTATGTGTTCTTTATCATTTTGTGTACAGTGTTCAATAATCTTTTAGTTAGGGTTTCATTTACTATGAAGAGAAACCATGACCAAGTCAAGTCCTGAAAAGGACGTTTACTTGGGGCTTGCCCTACAGGTTCAGAGGTTCAGTGCATGATCATCAATGGAGGAAGCATGGTAGCATCCATGCAGATGTGGTGCTCCCACATAATCAACCAAAGGCAGCTTATAGATATTTTATATATATGAGATCTCGAAGAGCTGCCTCCACAGTGACACACTTCTAAAAAGTCTACACTTCCTCCAACAAGGCAACACCTATTAATAGTGTCACATCCCAAAGGTGAAGCATATTCAAACTACCACAAATAGCAATGGAAATGAATATCTGTAAGAAACAAACTACATGCACAGATGCACGTGCACACACACACATACATACACACACCAATTACTGTACACTGACACACACACCCTCACACAAACAGAAACACACACACACACACACACACACACACACACACACATATATATATATATATATATATATATATATATATATATATATATATATACATGAACACACCCATGCACAGAAACAAATCCTAAAAAATCTAAAACCTGTACCATAAAGTTATAGAATATTCTTCTCAAGAACCACAAAATATCTCTGAATCATAGACAGGATTACTTATTAACTGGAAACAATGTGAATTGCTGACAATTGTAGAATTCACTTTTTACCAGAAAATAACAGACAAATGGAATTAAAGATACTATAAATAAACCAACAAAGCTACGCCAACTTAAACATTTAGAAATCACACAAAAACTTACAATGGAGAAAATACAACGTATTCAAGAGATGATGCTCACAAAACTGGCTATCTACCTCCAAAAGATTAAAATTAGAATCATATATTTCATCATCTACCACAATAAATTTCAAATTGATTAAAGAAATTGATACAAACATAAATTGCTTTAAAATTAGATGAAAGTTTAGGAAAACATCTTTAAGACTTCATTCTTGCCAGAATGGCTATCCTCAGGACATCTAACACCAAATGATGGAGATGATATAGAGAAAGAGAAACCCTTATTTTTTGTTGGTACAGGTGCAAACTAAGACATCAATTATACAGATAATTTTAGAAGTTTTTCGAAAGTAAAAATAAATAAATAAATAAATAAATAAAACATAGGTACAGTAAATAAATAAAATACAATAATGCCATCAGAATATTTCTTATCCTCTCACAAAAATATATACCTCTCCACATTTATTGCTACTCTATTCATAGTATCAAAGAAATGGAAACAATCTATTTGTCCATTAATGTATACATGGATAATAAAAATCTAGTAAAATACAACATAAAAAATTATAAAGAAATACAAAATTGCAAAACTTGAAGGAAATCAAATAAGAGACTATATAATGTTATTTGAGACTTTCAATCTTGGACATGAAAACAATATACTGGTGTTCCTTATACAGGGTTACAAGGTTATAGCATCTATATCAACACATGTAAATAACTATAGGGGTGGATATAGTGTAACATTTGGAAAGGCAATAAAAGAAAACAGTTCATGATAAAAATTACAGAATATCAACAAATGACACATGAAGCATGAAAAAATATGAAGTTAACTATTAATTTTTAATTTTATATTATTTTTTCTTTATTATTGAAAAATTCATAGAAATTGATTTTTAAAAATTTTAAACAAACCTCCTCACCCTCAGCGTGGCTATCCTAACTGCATATTGTTTTTGATGAGGTAATAGTTAATGAAGCTACATTAACCTTACTGTTTGATATATATCTTTGTGATGTCATTGAATTAAGATGATTTCAAAATGAGGGAAAATATTAAAACGAACGTATTAAATAGAAAACAGAACATAAGTGCTAATAATAATAATAATAATAATAATAGTAATAATAATAAACGGCAGCAGCAACAAACTGAAGTGAAACTTGCAGTTAACTTTTTAACAAATTGAAACTTGTGGTAGAGGCTTAGCTCTGTGTTGAAGAGGATCTTCCACACTTTCAGTGGACTGGATCTCAGTTCTCTACAACTACAATGGTCAACTCACAACCACTTATAAACCCCTCACTAGAGCATCTGAAGCCTTCTGGCCTCACAAGACACCAGCATATAAATGTACATGCACAGAGACAAAAATACATGTACATTAACAAAACTAAAACAAGAAAGATTTTATTTTACCTGTGATTTAAATGTTTAATACTGCATTACATTTACAGGTTGGATTGACTGTACACTTAAGAATGGTCAAAGATTTAATACTTTTTAATCCTTTATTGCACAGTTGTTCTTCTAGTTCTAACATTCAGTTATATGTCAGACTTTAAGATGGCTATTTTTCTTTCAATGGGTTGACAGTCCATTCTCCTGGGACTTCCAATCATGTTGTAGAAAACTTAATGAAGAGAAAAATAATGCCAACTTCTTTTTATTTCTTGTTTTTCACTCTAATAAACTTATTGATTTTAGTGTCACACAGTAACTTTATTCTCTACTATATTTTAAATTTAATCAAGCCAGAATTAATTGGTCACTCCAAGTATTATTGATCCAAAGCCTCTTCTGGGAAGACTTTTGGGTGTACAAAGATTTGAATAAAACTTTTATATCTCTCTTGAAGGAAACATTTATGTCCAACATAAATGGTTTTCTCAATTATTCCTTGGAGCAAAGTCCTTTAAACTTGATATTAACCATTAATTACAAAAATGAGAGACATTATTTTTATACTGTTGGGTCCATGTAGAAATATTCACATTTAATGAACATCTGGAAACTGATCATATAACTCACTGAAGTCCAAAGAGATAAAAGTCAAACTTACTGAGATGTCTTAGAAAAGGATTAATTTTTCCATTTTGGCAATTCCTTTTTAAATAACCTCTAAGTCCTTGTTCAACCATTTATCCAGAAGAACATCCTAGCAAGGCTTTGTTTTTCTTTTTCTGATCATGAGTTCAATGCACAGATGTCTCTGCTGGTCTCATGATATAAATTCTTTCACACTTAGTCTTCAATTTCAAGTTACAACATGCTGAATATTTATACCCGTCATAGACCTTAAATATCAAAATCTATAAGATCTTTTAAATTTAAATTAAAATAAAAGAATTTTTAAACTGTACAAACATATATTTTGTTATGGAAGTATGGAAAGATATGCTCTAAGAAACTAGGTTGAGAAAAATCTTTTCTAAATGATATAATGGCAAGAAATTAATAAAGGTAAGAACTTAAGAGGTCCTTTGGCATAGATTAATTTGTTTGGACATCTTTTTTTTTTTAATCTTACTGGTCTTTTGCTTTTGTATCATGATTTCTGATTTTATAATATTTATGGTATTTTTGTCTTCCCTATGTCTGTGTGTATTTTTTGTGCTTTTAAATAATTTTAAATTTTTTGATTGCCTGCTACCAGGTTTTTCTACTAGGCCTTAAAAGAAGGACCTGTAGCAGGCACACAAGTCTGGTGGATGCAGGTCAAAAGATTAATAATCTCTGGCCTTGCAACTTTCTAACTATGCTGCATACTCTAGATGATGGCTTCTGGAGACTTCATACTTTCTTTCTTATTCTCTGTTTTATAACCACTGGCTTCTCTATAATTTTCTATGCTGCAATTTACTACTTAATTCTATCTAGAGTCATGCTCACAAAAGGAAAAAGTTAACACATGCTAATATGAATAAACAATACATTTATATACACATTCATAAACATATCCTCATAAAGTTTCATACATTTGTGTTGGGTCCAGATACTTATCTCATACTTACTTAGATACAAATCTATATTTACATATAATAACATTACATTTTCAGTGATATTGTGTGGGGAAGAAAAAACTCAAGCAGGGCGGGAGAGAGTCCTGCAGCGGGTCCCACGAGGGTCCTGCAGCAGAAGGGTCCCACATGCATGCAGCCACCGTCGGCTAGCGACTGCAGTTCAAGGCTCTAGAGTTCCAAAGGCTGGCAATCTGGCAGCGGTGCAGGCCCAAGCAACCCGTGGAGTCCGGTTTTCCAAAGCTTTTATTGTTCATGGCGTGATGAATAGGTGTAGATGGTATGCGCTTTCCCCACCAAAAGTCAGGGGGTCTCGCCTTTTATAGGAAAGGGGAAAAGGGGAGGGAATAACTTAATTAGCTATGCCGCCCCAGCCTTTAGATAACTCATTAATATTTAAATCTCTGAAGGTGGAGACCTCTACCTGTGCCCTACGTGATTGAAGAGTGCAAGTTAAATGGTGTTAGCTCATCCAAGGTCCAACAATATTGCACACAGGATCTTATTGGTCTTTTGCTTGTATGTTTTCTGATTTTGTGGTGTTTCTTGGTTTTGTTTGTTTGTTTTATTTTGTTTCACTTTGTGTGTCTCTGTATATGTATGTTTCTTTTGCTTCTGAATAGTTCTAATTTTTTTTGATTGCCTGCTACCAGGTACCACTATTATGCACTGCTGTTTGCTCAGTGAAACCTACTCATGGAGGTCTCTTTTTCTTCTTCCTCCTCCTCCTCCTCCTCCTCCTCCTCCTCCTCCTCCTCCTCCTCCTCCTCCTCCTCCTCCTCCTCCTCTTCTTCTTCTTCTTCTCCTTTTCCTTCTCCTTCTCCTTCTCCTTCTCCTTCTCCTTGTCCTTCTTCTTCTTCCTCCTCCTTCTCCTTTGTCTCCTCCTCCTCTTCC
>JANHMN010000013.1:65600289-65639845 GCA_030674055.1 Rhabdomys pumilio
TTTCTTCTTCTCCTTCTCCTTCTCCTTCTCCTTCTCCTTCTCCTTCTCCTTCTCCTTCTCCTTCTCCTTCTTCTTCTTCTTTCTTCTCCTTCACCTCCTCCTTCTCCCTCTTCTTTTCTTTTTTTTTCTCATATGTTTATATGAGATGAAAATAAGCTTCAACCTTTGTTAGCTTTATAACTAAACAGCTTCTACATTTTTATTGCTTAATAGCTAAATGAATGAATACGCCTGTTTTATTGTAATAAATGCCTGCCTTTGCTGCTTTCTACTTTTCTTGGTGCTCATTTTCTTAGTTAATTTTTGCATCCTGCCTGCTTAATTCTTCTCTCATTATTTTTTCTCTTCATCTAGTCAGCTCCTTATTTCTGCAAAGCTTCTATTTTGCTTCTACTCCCCCTCTCTCTCCATTCTTCTTCTGCCCTCTACCTTCTGCCTCAGTTTTGAATTTACTTTTTGCATTCTGTATGTTGATAACTTAAAATCATTGTTGCAAATATTGTACTTTTAGGACATTTGATCACATGGTATACCAATTATTTATAAATATTTAAATCAAAAGTTAAATAAGTTTACAACATAGGTGTTTATATGTGTTTCCATTAAGAAAAGTTATCTAGGTAGACACTCATTATCTGTTACTACCTCCACAGATTCATTGGGAGTCTAACACTATAATTTTTACGTCTCAGTCTCAGTTAACATTGAAATTTTGTATAGATAAACCCAGTCAATATTGTATCTTCTTTTTTTGCATCTAAAATAAGCTGTTCATTCCTTTTGCAACTTTTAGTTATTGGTTTTATGGACTGAAGACTGTATTCCTAAATAGTAAATCTGTATGCCTGCTTTCCTGCTAGTGAAATTAGCTCATGACATGTGAATTGCAGAGTCCCAGTTGCAGTTTTCATTTTAGAGAAATTGGATTGCAGTCCTTATTATAAAGGGGTCAATAATTTTTGTTGTAATTTTAGAAATTCTTATAGAATCATCGTTAGATATTCAAAAAATCATATTTGTCTGTATAGCATCACTACAAACAGTACATCTTTATTGATCTGCAGAAAATCTGCCCTACTGGGTGGGCTAATTCCCAGTAATTGTTAGATTAATTTACTAATGACAGGAAAGGCACATCAGTAGCAGGAATTAATTCCTGAGATTTTTTTTTCCCTTAGGCCTTGTGTCCAATTGCTCTTCCATCCAAGTTCCACAAGGAATCATCTCGTGAAGAGCTACTATTTGTCTTTAGACTCTCCAAATGGCTCCTGACAGGCTGATTGTCTTTTAAAGAGTCAAAGAAAGAAAGCATATGGCTGTATGGTAGGGAGATGGGAAGATTCTGTGAGGATTTTGGTCAGGAGAAACTGTGATCAGAATATATTGTATGAAGAAATATTTTAAATTAAAAAAAAATAAACACTGTCTTATATAAAGCCTCATGTTAGCTGTTGTATACTGCCTGGTTGGTGTACAGTGTTTGAGAGATCTCGAGGGTCCAGGTTAATTGAGACTGGTGGTTCTCTTACAGGGTCACTCTCCTTCTTGAAGTCTTCCAGCCATTCTCTAATTCAACCACAGGGGGCAACAACTTCTGCTCATTGGTTGGGTGCAAATATCTGCATCTGACTTTTTCAGCTGCCTGTATGGTCTTCCCAAGGGCAGTCATGATAGGTTCCATTTTCTGAGTGATCCATAGCCTCAGGAATCCTGTCAGGCCTTGGGACCTCCCCTTGAGCTATATCCACTGAGTCTGGCACTGCACCTTCTTTTCCTCAGGCTCCTCTCCATTTCTATACCTGCTGTTCTTTCAGACAGGAGCAAATATGGGTCAGAATTTTGACTGTGGGATAGCAACCCCCTCTATCAATTGATGCCCTGTCTTTCTGCTAGAGGTGGACTCTATATGTCTCCTCTCTCTACAATTGGGCATTTCATCTAAGGTCCCTCCCTTTGAGTCCTGAGAGTCTCTCACCTCCCAATTCTCTGGTGCATTCTGGAGGTTCCTGAAAACTTAATACCTCCCAAAGTTGTTGGTTTCCACTTTCTGCTGGCCCTCAGGCATTCAGTCCTTTTTCCTTCACCCAATACCAGATTATGTTCCCTCACCCCTACCACCAGTCCACTTTCCCTCCCACGTCCCTCTCTCCCTCTCAGCCTTGTAATTGCTTAAGTTAGGACCAAGGTATCCTCACTTTAGCTCTTCAACTTGTTGACATTTTTGAGTTTTGTAGACAGTATCTTGAGTATTCTGTACTTTATTTTGGCTAATATCCACTTATTAGTGAGTACATACATGTGTGTCATTTTGGGTCTGAGTTACCTCACACAAGATGATACTTTATAGTTCCATTCATTTGCCTGCAAAACTCAGGATGTCCTCATTCTTAATAGCTGTGTAGTATTCCATTGTGTAAATGAATCACATTTACTGTATTTATTCTTCTGTTGTAGAACATCTGGGTTGTTACTGAGACAGTTTTACAGAAATAAGTTACAGACAACACAAGCTAGACACAGGTGAAGACAGAGAATGCGAAGGAGCCAACAAATTAGAATGTATTGCCAAAGTTAGTATCAGGTCAAGCAGACAATTCAGTCAGAAGCCAAGAGAAACCATCTTAAATCAGTCATCTTGGAGATGAGTGGGAAGTTTAGGTAGGAAAATATGAGTTGGCCAACTGCCAGAGTTCAGAATGAACTAGAAATGGTTATCTTATTTAGTAGTAAGTCTGAGACTACAATTACATCTGGTGAATATGGAAATAAATAAAAGTTACTTTTATAGGTTTCAGCAATATTTGTTGAAAATGTCTTTTCCTCATGGTCTGCTTTTGGCAGCTTTGTCAAAACTGACATATAATTGTGTGAACTTACATCTAGATTCTCAACTCTACTGTACAAACTTATTTGTCCATTTTCATGACAGCACCATACTGTTTTCATCACTATACTCTGCTACACATTTTGAAATTACATTTGATGATACTTTCCCTAATATTTATTTGGTTAATCATTTAACTATTAACCTGAGATGTTTTGTGTTTCTTTATATTTTTTGTGTGTTTTTACATATTAAAATTTTGATTAAGTTTGTACTGAATTTGTAGATGCTTTTGTTAGAAAAATCTATTTACAATATTTAATTTTCTAATTCATGAGCACAATATAACTTTCCATCTTCTGGTTATTCCTTTATTTTTTCTCTATTTTTTTGAGAACTTTGAGTCTCTGGTTGAAATTATTTTCCTGTTTTTGATTATTGTGTGGCTATTGTGAAAAAAATTACTGATACCTGTTGATTCTGTTTATAATCTATATATAAGAAGGCTACTGATTTTTGTGTATTAGTTTAAAAGCCTTCCAATTAAATAAAATTATTAATCAGCTTTAATATAATTTGTTGTAATATTTAGTAATTATGTCAAGCAAAATATCAGTGTTATGTATTTATTTCACCTTTTCTCCCTTTTATTTATTTTTCTTGTCTTTTGGCACTAGATAATAAAGCTTCACACATATGTCAAATTGGAACATGGGAAATGACCAATTTTGCCTTGTTCTTTAATGTTTTTTTTCCATATAGGTTTGTTAAGATTGGATATATAAAGAGACTTTGGAAGAGTTTGTTTCTACTCTAACAAAGTTATTTTCAGTACTATTGATTTTAATTTGACTTAAATTTCCAATATACTTGTGCATTAAGTCATCCAGTCCTGAGCTTTTCTTCGTTAGGCGAATTTTTTTTTTTTTTTTAGTTTTTCTTTTTTTTTTAAGTTTGTAAAATTTATTTATTTATCCATTTATTTTTTATTTATTTTATTTTTTATTATTATTTTTAATTTTTCATTGGATATTTTATTTACATTTCAGATGCCAACCCCTTTCCACATTTCCCCTCCCTAGAAAACCCCTATCCCTTGCCCCCTTTTCCATTTTGCTTTTATACAATTTTTTTAAATGTTAATCAAAGGCTTTATAGGTATGGTAATGCTCAATCAGAAGTGTAACCTAACACCCAGCCTAGCTATGTATACTATCTTTGACTGGTGGAGACATGTGAACTTCTGCCTCCATGCCCCCTCTCTCTTTCTCTCTCTTTTTCTCTCTCATCTGGATGCAGTGAAGACACAGAGTCAGAAGCTTATCAATTTACTCTTCCCCTCCACCCCTCTCAATGCCCATAATCAGCTTGAAGAAGTTAAAGAAGAGTCAGCGCCCCTATTCCCTGGGCTTGGGGACTAAGATGGTTAATATTGGGCTGTCTCTCTGGGAAAAAGTAGTGGTTTTGTTGGAACAGGGAAGATTAGCTAGGATTTATGGCATAGCCATAACCTATTGGTAGAAATCTGTATAATTTAGTATCAAGACGAAGCTATAATTTCGTAATTGGTACAAAATTCACTTGGATTTCAAATATAAGGTTTTCATTGGTATAAGCTTCTTATTGATATGAAAGTGAAATGAATATTGATACTCTCCTGGGCATTGTGCCTGTATAACATATTTAGAAATACAAGGTTTAGACCCAGTCCTTCTTTAACTTTTTTAACTGATTTGGGATGATTAGCCTGGAGTTAAGGGACTATAGCAAATTCATGACTTTGAGTTTATTTTTAGGGTGTTTTCTATATTTTATTTAGAAATAGCTGAGAGGAGTTAACAGACAACAGTCCAGCTTACCTTACATGGATAGTTGGATTTCAAAACGTCAGAAATCCATAGAATTGACATCACAAATATTTCTGTATTAATGTTCATCTTGATTAGAGACCTGCCTTCTCCTGACAGCTTTCTGTCTTGGATTCTAAGAAGAAATTGAGCATCCTTGGAGTTACTCCAGTTGTGGTGAGATAGCCGCTAGGCAAGAATTGCCTTTCTCCATCTATAGCCAAATTACTGTACAGAAAAGGACACACTTTTTTTTTTTTACTTTTTCAAACTTATTCATAGCTGTATATCTCTTCAAATTCATTATTTCATCATACTCTTGTTAATATTTTGTATACATTTAATATTTTTCATTTCTTTATGGTTTCCTGATTATTTTTAATATAATAACTTATCAAATTTTGTTTTCTCTTTTTCATTGTTTTCTGTTAGCATTGATCAAGCTTGCTTGTTTTTCAAAATATTAGTTATTTCATTGATTCTTCAGAATTATTTAAAATATACTTTGTCCTAATTTTTTGTTGTTTTTATTTCATTAATTTTAACAGTGATAGATTTTGGTTATCGTCTCCCATCTACTTAAAGTTTGGCTTCCTCCCTAAGCTTTTAAATGCATTGTTAAATAATTATTTTATATTCCTTTATCAAGGCATGAATGAATATTTAAAATATGATGTATATGTACAATGAAATATTACTGAGTTCTAAAGACAAATGAAATGTTGAAATTTGTGTCAAATTTGAAATAACTGAGAAAAATTTTACTGAATAAAATAACTCAAGAGGCGAAAAACAAATGCATCATGTTCTAAATCATACAGATTAGAACTTCATTCCTGTGTGTATATGTATTTAACATTCAACAAAAGTGGATGCCACGAAACTTGAAAGCACCTTGGCAGGCATGAGAATAGTAAGGTATAATGATATACTAACGTAGTGTATAATATATATGGAAATATAGTGTATAATGTATAGTGTATAGTGTATAATATGTATATGGAAATATAATAACATAACTCGGTTTATTTCCACTTACCTATGAAACTCCTAACCATGGTCAAAAACATGTCTTTTGTGAGTACTAGCAGTCAGTGAAGAAATGCATAAATAGACAAATTGCTGAGTGTAAAGGACTGAGTGCTCAGCCCTGAATAGAACATCTTTATTAACTCCACCATGATCAAGGAGTATTGTAAAAGAACAGTCAGATAAAAGAGCCACAAGACAGAGATGAGTGTTTTAAAATGGAAGCTGCTAAGTATGACATATCTAACACAATTATGACCTCATTATTGCTGTAGTTACCTACAGAAGAACTGAACAAGCTTAAGTCATTCAAATTTCTGGCATAGACCAGATGGACAATTACCAGTCCTACTTATCTCCAGCTCATCTCATTTATGGGAATCACTATTTTTTATAGGAAAAAAATCAATCTCTTTCTCTTTCTTTCTTTCTTTTGAGAATGTGCCCATTGTTTGGAATCAAGTACAACCATGGATGGTCCTACATTCATGCACGTATAACACAACACTAACTTTGTATTTACAAAAATTGGAACATGACCTTGGACAAAGGCATGTCATTGGAGAATGGAGTATTAGAGGGAGGAAATGAGGCATTACTATTATTGTTTTTCATTATATACGTGTGAAGTTCTCCAAATACCAGCATTTATAAAGGACTTTTAGCAAAATCCAAATTCTCTGGGCCTTGGAATTGGATTTTCTTGAATGAGAAAGTAGAAGACATTCTCTAACAAACATACATGTTCAAGATATATTAGCAGTTCAATTTAGTGAACCATGACATCGAAAACCAATTTCAAAACCTCTAACAAGAACAAAATATTATCAGAAAACAACTACTCAAAATAGTTTGATAGTCCCTGAGACCCACCCTGCTCATGGACAACACTAATTCATTTGTAGCCTCTGATCCCTAGCCTGTTCACATTCACTCATAATTCACAGAAAAAAATTACCGGAGTAAGATCACGTTTGAACTACTTATTTAAGGAGTGGGTTGATATCTCAATAGATACAGAAAACTACATATGTAACCACTGCATGTAATTTGACAGAACTCTTATTCACTATGAGAAGCAAAAGGTTTAGGAAGATAAAAGAAAGCTGATGCAATAGCAGGAAATAACTAAAGATAGTGTACATCTGAGAATCATTACTATGTGGCATTGGCAAGTATTTAAATGAGATTTGTATAGGCTTCTATAAGGAAGAAAGACATGTACAAACATCACACCAGAATTGTGAAATATATATATATAATCTTAAAAATACAAAAAATGTGCCAATAGAATAGAATTACTGAAGTATGAAAAATAATGTCGATGTCTTTAGGAGAATTATTTTAGCACAGTGGTAGTTCAGAGGTCATACTGTAATGAGTTCAGAAGCAAATTGATTACACACTGGTATTATTTTCAGAAATGTCCTTTCATCTGAGGGAATGTGGGTGGAAATTTCAAAAGACTGAACAAGATGGTCAACACAAAGAGAATCTATTTTGTCATTAAAAATTAAAATGGATGTTAGGGAGATGGCTTAATGTTTGTTATGAAAAAATGAACTTGGTACCCAGATCCAGATAAAACTAGGCAAGATAGCATGGATCTGAAGTCCACACATTCTTTATAATGAGATAAGTGGCAGAGACACGGGAATTATCATAACCTAAAGGGCAACTAGTTTGGATTAGGCATCAAGAACAAAAGAGTTTGTCATCAAGTAGATAGTTGATGAGGATTGAAAATCCAGGCTGTCTTCTGACTCTTACATGCATACTGTGCCAATATTATCATCAGTCTCAGTAACATGAAAACAGAAATATTAATTGTTAGTCAGATAGAAGTTTATTTTTGTAGAGTATACCTACAGTACTAGTAAATAGGAAAGGAGAGGCATGAAGATGAATTTGAAGCCTGTCTAAACAATTTAGGAGCAAGCTAACTATGAAAATAAATAAAAGAAAATCAAATCACAACAAAACAAACAGAAACCTCAAAAATGAGCTATTGTATAATACAGTAGGATATGTGACAATCTTTAATATTTGCAGATGTTGATTTTGGTAGCTATCATACTCCATCCAATCATTATATACACATCCTGTATCAGTCTTTAGTTTCAATAGTAAGTATTGAAATTTTTTCTATTTCGAAAGCAAACAATTAAAACTACTACAAAATATTGAATGTTTTAATGACAACGATAGCTTCAATGGCTCTTCTTCTTTTACCTACTTTTGGTCCACCTGTAATTACAGATGCCATTTTCTACCTCATTACATTTTTCTAAATATTTGTCTTCAAACAAAGTGGCATTGCTACTACAATCTTGCTATCTTTAGTTTTAGGTTATAAACATAGTGGAATATACACAAACACACTCTTTGTTAACAATTTTTTTTTATATATAGTATTCTGATTTCCTCATTTAGGATATTTTTGTTGTCTTGATCCAAGAATGTTCTTCTTCCTAAGCTGATGTCATAGTCAAGATATGCCTAAGTATGCCCACATGTTCTGTTGACTATGCAACAAAGAAAGGATCTGAACATTCATCACTCTAAGCATCTCTCAGGATTTCCTTTGTGAGATAGGCATTGGCTTTTAATTCAAAATGGGTTCAGGTATGATATTTTTGTAAACTCTATCATCAATAGACTTGAATATGAGAGCTTAGTAAAATACTGAAAGTGAACCTGAATGTCCGTGTTCTCATTCTGTTAATAGTTATCAGCTATATTATTCTAGTTTATTAGCTTGATTTTGTTTATGACAAGGATTCTCACATTTCTGGTGCTGTGATTACAAGAAAAAACTTATGTAAAGAATAGTGTAATGAGGCTTACATTCCCAGTGGAGGAGTTCATGACCATCATGCCAGTTAGTGTTTCAGCAAGCATGTGGGTGTGGCCCTAAAGCATTAGTTGCGAGCTCACATCTACCTTATTTACAAGCGTAAGCCAAAGAAAATTAATAAGGAATTACATGAGGATTTGAAACTGCAAAGCCTCCTTCTAGTGGCATGCCTCCTTCAACAAGGTCACATTTCCTTAATATTTTCCAAAAAAGTAATACCAAGTGGGAAACAAGCACTGTAATAAATGAGCCTATGTTGTCCATTTGTATTCAGACCACTACATTAATGTATGCTGTCTCTTATAAGCAGGATAAAATTTCAAACTGCACATTTGTTTAGTCTCTATTACTATAATACATTAATGTACATAAGTTATACTACCAGCAGAGGGCATTCACTATAGTTATACTGAAACTATGCTTCATCATTTAAAAATAATCTTTTGATGCCCATAGAATCTGCTTATGTAGCTTTGGCTATTTCATTTCAAACGTTGTATTTCACCAAGAAACTAAAATTACATATAATGAGAGGCCAAGCCTATTCCATTTTGGGACCAGCCTCCATATTAAGAGAAACTTGACCTATAGATGAACCAAGGCTACACCCAAGTACCAGAAAGGACCCTATGGCTTGTTCTTGGCCCATACCCCATTAACTATTTCCTATCAACAGTCAATCACAGATTAGTCTGATTCTTTAAGATGTGCTTTCAGACTATTTGTGATTGTTCATGGTTTTGTTCCAGAGCACCAGGCTGTTGGCTTATAATAGTCATAAAATGGGATACTTGCCACCCTAAGATTCCCTTGCTTGCACACCATTTCCTATAAAGCCTTGTCCTGCTTCAGCCTTCCATAGTGTGGCTGGGGCTTGAGATTATAAAAACAGACCCAAGTGCAATTATATCAGAGTTGGCTCCTTGGTGGTGTTTTGAGATTAACAAACACTTCCTGGAACAACATACCCAAGTCAATTTCCCAGTCTATCTCTCTAATGTATAACTCTTACAATAAATACTTCATTTCTTTAAGTAATATAATGAACACTGTATCTTAATAAACTGAATTGGCAACATAATAAGCATGACATATTGGTTCTAATAAAAATTAGAAAGATAAGTGTGAAATAATATTTTGTATATTACTTTTAAAAAAGTACTTAAGTTAAATTATCCCAATAATTATGTATCTTGCAAGTAAGATATTGTAGAACAGTTAATTATTATATTTTGTCTTGCATGTTTCCCACCAGATTTTTAGTTTTATCTGATACTATACTAAACTTATGAGTAAATATACATTTCATGATTGTTAACTGTTTACTTTTTAATTAAAACTAGCTTAAGTTAAATCAATCACTTTTAAAATTGTTATTTAGATTGTAACTTATTTATTTTTATTTATGATTTATTTTAAGCTTGGTATATAGGGTTATTTTTTCTAACCATCCAAACTATTAACCCAATTAAATAAGAAGCAATATTATATATTATACTTGTGTCTAATTTTTTGACATAAACTGATCAGCACTAGCGGAGAGCGAACAGAAAATTTCTTAAGATGGAGATTTTAGATCTATAGAGAAAATAATGCAAAGAACAGGATGCAGATTGCTTGAGTTCATAATTAATCATTCAGAGGAAATCACTTGATTTTTTGATTTTTAACATCTGTATGAAGTTTATGAATGAGACTTTGATATTGCATATAAGCTATCAAAGACACACGTTTATACATTACTAACTGGTTAAACTGTGTATACCTCCTTTAAAAATTATATTTCAGTTTTAGAATAATTTTTCTTTACCAGTGCCATTTAAAATGATCAATGACCCATTCCATCAGTGCATCAGTCAAGCTACATTGGAATTCTACCAGTGAATCTCATGGGTATTAATTCATTGATTCTCATCTTTAGCTGATAAATAGCTTATAGCTGGAATTAATATATAATAAACATATTGATGATGTATAATTTAGTAAGATAAGAATTTTGGAAGAATCATGAAGATTAGAGTAGCTAAATTGAAATCTATATTAATTATTTGGTAGGACAAAATTACTGCCTAGACATGATGTAATTTGTCTTACAGGGGCTGGTCTGGATTTTCAGCAATGGCTATCTTATAACTGAAAGTTGAGTGCAGTAGCTGTTCTGTCCATGAAGAAGACTGTTTTTGCTGCTGTAGTCCTGAAAGCTGTTCAGTTTCAGTCTACACTAGAGTTTTAGGTAAACTGGATTTTATACTAACCTATCAACAAGATACAAACACTGGCTAGCAAGAGTGAAAATACGCAGGCAAAAAATAATTTTTGTCTGACTTTTATATGGCCTGCCATTGGGAGGTATGGTCCAGATCTAGGGAGAGTTTTTTCTAGTGATGTTCTCCATGGTATCATGATAATAGATGATAGAAGTACAGACATGCTTCTAAAAGTTCATTGTGCCTTACTTTTGATGCACTGAATATTATGTTACTCTAGTGTGGTTTATTGTACTGATTTTACTTCTAGAAATATTCTCTAACTTTTTATGCAAAATGGAATACAAAACTCTAGACTCTGTCTCATGACTAACAATGACATCTTATTGGATGTATATTGACATTGACATGAAATTACAAAGAACAGAGAAACCAAATGCTGATACAATGAAATTCTTTTGTCTTTCTCAACAGAATTTTTTACAGTATTTCCATTTCCATGTGACTTCTGCACTTCAGTCTTTGGGGGTGCTTGTTTATGTGTTTGTTGGTTTGCCATAGAGTCTTATAGTCTAGAGTGTTGTCTAAGCATTAGCTGACTATCTGTATGTATACCATAGAGTTGTGTTTGTAGGTTCATACAATTCTAAAACTTGGATCTAGGGCTGAAGAGACTCACTGCTTTCCTCATCACAATTTCTTTATGTTTACTTATGAATCACACATATTAACTATTTACTAATTTATACTTGGTACCTTACGACATTTGCTATATTAGGTTCAGTCAATAATGCATTCCATTTTATGCTTAGATCTTGGCTAATATTTTTTGCATGTTTATAGGTGAACATGTATGTGAATGGAGATGCCCTTGTGTGCCTGAGGCTGTGGAGGTCTGAGGTCAAACTCCCATCTTAGTTTTTGAGAATGGGTCTTTCACTTACTGGTTTACATATAGCCAGCAAGTCCTAGAAACCTGCCTGTCCCAACCTCCTCAGCACTGTCATTTTTCTAGCACAGGCTACAACATCATGTTTTGTCACTGTTCCTGTATATTTTTTTCCTTGATATTTGCTTTCTTTCTTTTTTTTGGACATTCAGCACTTCTTTTCTTTACATTAGATATTATATTTATATTACAAATGATATCCCCTTTCCAGGTTCCCCCCTGAAAACTCTTATCCCATTTACCTCCCCCCCCCGATTCTATGAGTATGATCCACAACTCACCCACCAACTCCTTCCACCCTGCCTTGGCATTCCCCTACAGTGGGGCATCAAGCCTTCACAACACTAACAGCTTCTCCTCCTGTGGATGCCTGACAAGACCATCCTCTGCTACAAATGCAGTTGGAGCCATGTGTACTCTTTGGTTGGTGGTTTAGTCCCTGGGAGCTCTGATAAGTCTGGTTGGTGAATATTATTGTTCTTCCTAAGGCATTGCAAACCCATTTAGCTATTCATTCCTTTCTCTTACTCCTCATTGAGGACCCCATGTTCAGTACAATGGTTGGCTGCTAGCATCTACCTTTGTATTTGTCAGTCTCTGGCAGAGCCTCTCAGTAGACGGCTATATCAGGCTCCTGTCAGAAAGCACTTCTTGGCATCCGTAATGTCTGGGTTTGGTGACCGTATATGTGCTGAATCCCCAGGCGGGGCAGCCTCTGGATGGCCTTTGCTTCAGGATCTGCTCCACACTTTGAATCCATATTTCCTTCTGTGAGTATGTTGTTCCCCTTCTAAGAAGGACGAAAGCATCGACACTTTGTTCTTCCTTTTTTTGGGCTTCATGTGGTCTGTGAATTGCATCTTGGGTATTTCTAGCTTTTGGGCTAGTATCCACTCATCAGTCAGTGCATATCATGTGTGTTCTTTTGTGATTGGGTTACCTCACTCACCACAATATTTTCTAGTTCCACCAATCTTTCTAAGGATTTCGTGAATTCATTGTTTTTAAAGCTGAGTAATATTCCATTGTGTAAATGTACCACATTTTCTGTATCCATTCCTTCGTTGAAGGACATCTTGGTTCTTTCCAACTTCTAGCTATAATGAAAAAAGCTGCTATGAACATAGTGGAGCATGTGTCCCTGTTGTATGTTGAAACATCTTTTGAGTATATGCCCAGGAGTGGTATAGCTGAGTCCTCAGGTAGTACAATGTCCAGTTCTCTGAGGAACTGCTAGGCTGATTTCCAGAGTCGTTGTACAAGCTTCTAATCTCATCAAAAATAGAGGAGTGTTCCTCTTTCTCCACATCCTCACCAGTATCTTCTGTCACCTAAAATTTTGATCTTAGCCATTCTGACTGATGTGAGGTGGAATCACAGGGTTGTTTTGATTGGCATTTCCCTGATGACTAAGGGTGTTGAACATTTCTTTAGGTGATTCTCAGCCATTTGATATTTCTCAGTTAAAATTCTTTGTTTAGATCTGAACTCCATTTTTAACAGTTATTTGATTCTCTGGAGTTTGACTTTTTGACTTATTTGTACATATTGGATATTAGCCCTTTATCAAGTATAAGGTTGGTAAAGATCTTTTCTCAATCTGTTTTGTCCTTCTTGACAGTGTCTTTGCATTACAGAAGCTTTGCAATTTTATAAGGTCCAATTTTTCTATTGTTAAACTTAGAGCATAAGCCATTGGTGTTCTGTTCAGGAAATTTTCCCTGTGCCCATGTGTTCAATGCTCTTCCCCACTTTTTCTTCTATTAGTTTCAGTGTATCTGGTTTTATATCGAGGTCCTTGATGCACTTGTACTTGAGCTTTGTACAAGGAGGTATGATGTAGCTGTCTCCTCAGAGGTCTGCCAGAGTCTGACATATCCAGAGGCAGATGCTCGAAGCTTGATCTGATCAAGGGTTCCCAATGGAGAAGTTAGAGGACTGAAGGAGCTGAAAGGGTTGGTAGCCCTAAGAGGAGACCAACAGTGCCAACCAACCAGAGCTCTCCAGGGTCTAAACCACCAGCCTGGGAGCACAAAGGGAGGCATCCATGTCTTAAGCTGTATACTTAGGGGAGCATGACCTTGTTAGGCATGGGTGGGAGAGGAGATTCTTGGTCCCATGAAGGCTGAACACCGAGCAGGGAGGAATTCGATGGGGGGCGGTTGGGGGATAGGTCGGGGCACACCTTTGTGGAGACAGGAGGAAGGATGGGATAGGGGATTCCTGAGTGGTGGGGGGAATGGGGTGAAGGGATAAAAGCTAAAATATAAACATAATATCCAATAAAAAATATGAAAAAAAAAATGGGTTGATTTGCATTTTTCTACATTCTGACCTCCGGTTAAACCAACACAATTTGTTGAAAATGATGTCTTTTTTCCAATGGATGGTTTTAACTCCTTTTTCAAAGATAAAGTGACTATAGGTGTGTGGGTTTCATTTCTTCAATTCTATTCCATTGATCTACTTGCCTGTCTCTGTACCAATACCATGCAGTTTTTTTTAATTACTATTGTTCTGTACTACAGTCTGAGGTCAGGGAAGATGATTTCCCCAGAAATTCTCTTATTGTTAAGAATAGGTTTTTTTTTTTTATCCTGGGTTTATTTTTTATTCCAAATGAATTTGCAAACTGCACTTTTTAACTCTATAACGAATTGAGTTGTAATTTTGATGGGGAGTGCATTGAATCTGTAGATTACTTTCAGCAAGTTGGCCATTTTTACTGTATTATTCTTGCCAATCCATGATCATGGGAGATCTTTCAGTCTTCTGAGTTCTTTGTCAATTTCTTTCATTAGAGTCTTGACATTCTTGTCATATATCTTTTGCATGCTTTGTTAGTCACACAAAGATATTTTATATTATTTGGGACTATTGTGAAGAAACTGGAGAGAGCAAACACTAGCAGCCTGACAGCACACCTGAAATTTTAGAACAGAAAGAAGCAAACACACCCAAGAGGAGTAGACGAATAAGAAATCAACCGGGTAGAAACAAAAAGAACTATACAAAAAAAATCAAGAAAACCAGGAGCTGTTTCTTTGAAAATATCAAGATAGATAAACCATTAGAATAACCAGAGAGCACAGATAGTATCCAATTTATCAAAATCATAAATGAAATGGGAGACATAACAACAGAAACCAAAGACATTCAAAACTTCTTCAGATTCTACTACAAAAGCTTATACTGGAAATTCTGGATGAAAAGGACAATTTTCTCAACAGATACCAGGTGCCAAAGTTAAATCAAGTCAGAAAAACCATCTAAACAGTCCCATAACCCTTAAAGAAATAGAAGCAGTCACTAAATCTCCCAACAAAACAAAACAAAACAAAACAAAACAAAACAAAACAAACAAAAGCCCAGGACCTGATGATTTGGTGCAGAATTCTATCAGATCTTTCAAGAAAGACCTAATACAAATTCTCTTCAAACTATTAAACAAAATACAAACAGAAGGAACACTACCCAATTCATTCTACGAAGCCACAATTACACTCATATTTAAACCACACAAAGACAAAACAAAGAAAGAAAACTTCAGAACAATCTCCCTTATGAATAATGATGCAAAAATAATAAAATTCTTGCAAACCGAATCCAAGAACACATCAAAACAATCATCCAATATGAATAAATAGGCTTTATCCTAGAAATGCAGGGATGGTTCAATATATGAAAATTCATTAACATAATCCACTATATAAACAAATTCAAAGAAAAAACCCACATAATCATCTCAGTAGATGCTGAGAAAGTATTTGACAAAATTCTATGTCCCTTCGTGGTAAAAGTCTTGGAAAGATCAGGAATTCAAGGCCTATACCTAAACACAGTAAAAGCAATGTGCAGCAAGCCAGTAGTCAACATCAAACTAAATGGAGAGAAACTTGAAGCAATCCCACTAAAATCAGGGACTAGACAAGGCTATCCACTCTCTCTCTACTTATTCATTATAGTACTCAAAGTCCTAGCCAGAGCAATTAGACAACAAAAGGAAATCAAAGGAATACAAATAGAAAAGGAAGAAGTCAAAATATAACTATTTGCAGATGATAAGATAGTATACTTAAGAGACCCCAAAACTTCCACAAGAAAACTCTTAAACTTGATAAACAACTTCAGCAAAATGGCTGGATACAAAATTATCTCAAAAAAGTCACTAGTGTTTCTCTACTCAAAGGAAAATCAGGCTGAGAAAGAAATTGGCTTACTTTTTGTTGGTCGATGCCTCATCAGATCTCTGTATAGTGTTACAACTTTGATAGAATATTTACTTTGGAAAATAATTGGACACTTTAAATATTGGATTATACTTCAACTGTCCTTAAAAATAATTCTTTTATGTTTTTGTGACTTGTTTGAATCATATTAGCAAAATGACAATTTATTATGTTGTATAATTCATACATCATTATTTGCTACTAAATTTCTATGTAACAATTTTTATGGCTACATGAACAATTAATTTACTTGTATAAATATAGAAGATATATGTAATGATAATGATAATAATAACAATAATAGTGATAATAATAATATTCTTGATCTTTCACAGTTGGTAAACCAATAGAAGTATACTGATTTGCTGACAAACACATATTTTCTTTTAAGTATTCAAAACCATTGCTGAGGAGATCTAACTTGTATCACTAACATATTTTCTAATTCACTAAGAGATTTTTGTTCAGTCTGTGAGTTTTGAAATAAGACACTGAAGTTTGTCATTTTAAAATAACACAGAAGGTTAATTGAATTATGATGGCCTAAAAATACCAAATAATAGTAGAATTAGCACTAAAAATTTGAATAAGGAAAATGTAGTGAAGTATATTGCATGGAGATAAAAATAAGAAATTTAGATAACTTTCACAACAATTAACATGATATCCATATTTCCCCTATTGATTCATTACAGCCGACGTCAATTTTACTTATAATTATGCTTCCTTTAAGAAGATAGAGAAAATATATGGGATCAACTATCTTATGCATGAAGCAGGAAAGTTTATTATCCATCTACCCTGTTACTCTTAAAGGCACATGCCTTTAGTATTAGCACTCTGGAGGCAGAGGCAGCCAGATCTCTATGAGATGAAGGCCCATGTTGACTATAAACTAGTCCCAGAAGAAAACAAATCAAAGAATAAAACCAACCAGCCAACCAAAACCCCCTTACTTTGATGCATGCTTTTCTTTTTCTTTTTAACTCAGTTTTTTAGGATCTAATCAATAGTTAAGATACTGTCTGTTATGTGTGAATGACTTGATAATTTTTGTTTATAATTTTAATGTTAGTATATGTTTTATCCTTGTCATAAGCATATAACTTCTTTCAAATTAGAATATGTTCTTTCATGAACTAACATGCTTATTTATGGCTTTTGTTATCATTGTTTTCTTTCTCAAAGTTGGTTAATTTGAGTATCTAATGCAGGTTAAGTAGAATAGTCACAAGAAATTCTGGTTTATAAACAGATAATCATATATATATATATACATATATATATATATGATGTCTTTTTAAAAATTCTTTTATCTCAAAGCATCAGAAAACATGTAAATAACCTAGGAAAGTCTGTGAGTGCTATTTTACTTGCTAAAATTATGCTTTTCGAAGAAAAAAATTCATGTACAAAAATTACAAACCACTAAGTACATACATGTAGCAAAGATATGCACTCATGTCAATAAATTCTACATGAATTTCTAGACAATAGCGATGGCCAGAGAACACTGTTCTCCACAGTAAAGTTTAAGTAGTTGCCTCAACAGAACCTTTGGATTTCATGTAATAATATAGCATTTATCTAAGCTTTATCAGTACAGCAGTCTGATTACAGTAAATATTACATTCTTACCTTCTTGTGGTTTAAATATTCATCATTCCAGTAATTACATAACATAACTTACTTGAAATGCATCTATTATTTTAAGTGTTTGCTGAATGTAAAGCAGTTGGCAAACATAAATGACTATTATTGTTAATTCAAAGAGTCCTATTATCTTACCTAAATATCTCATAGTTAAAGTTGGACCAAGAAGGCACACTTGCTCCACTTCAACTCATCACTGCTCATCTACTGCTGTGCTTAATTGGAACTTTAAGGGTATACTTCTTCTCAGATTATATTTCTGTCAATTGTTGTCATTCTGTCCCCAATTCCACATTAGTTTTGAGTAATACAGTCTTTGACAGGATCCTGTCAGTCTGGCGTGCTGATAGCTCCTTCAAACTGATTAAAGATTTATTATTTTCACCAGACCGATTTTTTTTTCCATTTCAGTCAGCTCTATCCCCGGGGTATCCGAGGATAATATGATTGTAATTTTTCTCTGAGCTCATCTTTTCTTTCCGTTCTCATGCCTAAGAGAGGAAGTATCACGCTGTTTTTATGAAGACACATTTCATTTAACATATCCAGAAAGTGTTGAAAAACTTTCAAAACTTTACAACACAGGGAATGAATGTTATAGTACTCTACACACGAAACAATTCTATTTTTAGATAAAAGCACATCATGGGTGGAGAGTTTTTTCAAGCGAATAATTTTTAAGATTGTACAAAGTCATCATGAAGGCTATGGTAAAAATGTGAAAATCAGCCACTCACTCATGGTTTTGTTTCCTTATATATCTAGAAATTGCATATTTGAATATGGCACTATAAATTTTGTTATCAATGTAACTATAATTTATTGTCATTGTTACTTATTTTTTTCTGTATGTAAAATAAAGTCATGTGGAAAAAAATGTCATTGATTTTTTTCAGAGCCCTAGAGGATTTATTCATCCATTAGATGTCTTCTGGAGAACTGAGGTCATATAAAAATGATATATATAAAATTGATATATAAAAATGATTATATAAAAATGATTATATAAAAATGATAACTAATTATTTATAAATTAATTTCATTTTAAATTTTTAATAATTTTACAGATTTCAAGTAGAAGAAAAAACTCACTTATTGAGAGCACCTCATATTGAAGATATTTTTAATTTCTTTGTAAAAGGTTCTGGTAGCTTAATGATCATGAAAGCAAAACTGAGTATTTTAATGTTCAGACATTTGAGGTATTTTTTCCTCATAGAAAATGTATTATATGACTATGACTGATGACATTTTTTCTTTACTATCTCTAGTTATCTGTTTTTATTGATTATCCTTGAAAAATACTCATGAAATATCTAGTGCTATCCTTCTCTGTCTGTGATGCCTGGAAATGCCCTACTTAATGTCTCGAGCGATCTACTACTCAAACAATTAGACTGCGTCTTATTGTATTCTAGAAACCTATGTTATTTAAATGATTATTGATTCGTATCATTTGCTGAACATGAATTTTTAGTGGGAAAAGATTAGATTTTATTTACCTTTTATTTTCTTTTCTGAAAGGGAAAGAAAAAGAAAGAGAAGGTAACAGAAAGCTAGAACTATATTCAAACAAATTTTGTATAACCAAGAGTTGCAATTATACATTGACCATCAAACACAAAATATTCTCTCACATTTGGAATTAAATGTGAGACTGACGAGAATGTTAGATACTTGAGTCTTGTGTTCACCTCAGCGTATGATCTTACTATATATCTACATGGTGTTTAATATATAAGATTAAGATACAGTTCCTTAACAGGTTAAAGAACAATTCTCATTTATGTAGAGAGTTGGGTCTGACTGTTTTCTCTATTCAGTATTATTAAGTAATAATGTTACACAATTATGTACCCGAAGTTACCTCAAAACAGGGAACATGTTCAGACATGCAAATTTTACATATAATACATATTTTGGAGTATATTACTGAATATAATTAAAATGTTTATTTCATGCTATTACTATAGTTACAATTTATTTCTCTATAGAAGCAAATTAAGTTAGCAGAAAACCATTGCATTAGTATCATTTTCTACACAATTTATATCAGAATTTATTTAATATTAACAACTCCTCCATATTTTATGAATTATCATAATTTTATTTAATATTTACAGATTCTTATTTGATGAATTAACTTTTGAAATAGATGAAAGTACTAACAAATGTACATTATATTAGACTTTATCTAAACTATTAATATACAGAGAATTGTTTGTTTGAATTCTAACTCTGAATAAATAATAATTCAGGTCGATGGAAAATAATCCCTTATATTGGCAAAGACTAATTCAATTACAGATCAACTTGACAGATCACAAAGTTATTCCTGTGTGTTTGGATACCTGTAAAAACTACATGCTCACTTCTAATTTCACCAGTCAGATTAAAATTGACAAGAATAAGAGTATTAAAGGAGTGTTCTGTCTCAAAGATTCCAACATTGTTTCATAAAATATCAATTTTATGGTTTTATGGTTCTTTATAAACCATAAATTAGACACTTTTGTTTGTGTGGTCTTACTTTTTTCCTTAACTTATTCTCTCATATATTAGGTCCAGATCACAGGTTTTTTTCCTCCCTCTGATTCCACTTTCTCCTTCCCTCCACTTCCTTCCTCTTCATACACACTTCCTCTGTTTCCCTTAAGAAAAGGGCAAGCCTCTCAAAGATACCCACCAAATATACAATTATAGTTGTGTATCTTGGTGCATTTGAGGGACTCCTCACAGAGGGATATAGGTTGTTTCTGACACTTATTTTATTCTTAACATAAAAAAAGTAAAAACAATGTTCATCTTTCATAAGAGTAAAGTAAGAAATGCTTTCAAAAGGCTGATAGACATCTTTTGTGACATACTGTATATGTTAACAAATTTTATAATTTTGATTTCTTTAAATTTGTTGGTATTCTTGTCAATGAATATTGTACCTATGTGGAAGTAAAGCATGAATTAAATCTGTTTGTATTTGAAATTATGTTAAAAGAACGATTTTTCCATATAGGTCATTATATATATACAAATGTGTGTGTTTGTGTGTGTGTGTGTGTGTGTGTGTGTGTGTGTGTATGTATGTGTATGTGTAATTTAATAGGTAACTATAACTATAATTTGAATGGCTATCATATTATAATTAATTCTGATAATAAATCCAAGTCAGCATATCAAGTGAAAAAAATTAGTTCTTATTTCATACTACATTTACTACACATCTGATCCTTATAAAACATATTTTAAATCATTTAACTTTTCTAGTTTTGTTTATATATATTTTCTTTTTAAAATTTTATTTAATCTTTTTTTCATACTCCAGATTTTATTCCCCTTTCTGGTCCACCTTCTAACTGTTCCACATTCCATACTTCCCCTCATGCCCCCTCCCAATTTCCATGAGGATGTCCCCACCTCCCCACCCACCACCCAATTATACCTCCCAACTTGCTGGGGCCTCCTGTCGCTTCAGGATTAAGTCCATCTATTCTGATTGAATCCAGACCTGGCAGTCCTCTGCTGTATATGTATTGGGGGCCTCATATCAGCTGCTGTATGCTGCCTGGTTGGTGGTCCAGTATTTGAGAGATATCAGGGGTCCAGGTGAATTGAGACTGCTGGTCCTCCTACAGGGTCACCCTCCTCCTCAGCTTCTTCCAGTTTTTCCCTAATTCTACTAAAGAAGTCAGCAGCTTATGTCCATTGGGTGAGTCCAAATATCTGTATCTGATTCTTTCAGCTGTTTGTTGGGTCTTTTGGAGGGCAATCATGGTAAGTCTCTTTTTGTGAGCACTCCATAGCTTCAGTAACAGAGTCAGGCCTTGAGACCTCTCCTTGAGCTGGATCCCCTTTGGACCTGTCACTGGATCAATCTTTTCTTCAGGCTCTTCTCCATTTTTGTCTCTACAGTTCATTTTGACAGGAACAAATATGGGTCAGAGTTTTGACTGTGAGATGGCAACGCCATCCCTCACTTGATGCCTTGTCTTTCTGCTAGAGGTGGGCTCTACAAGTTCCTTTTCCCCACTGTAGGGCATTTCTTCTAAGGCCCTTCCCTTTTAGTCCAGAGAGTCTCCTCCCTGGTCCCATCAACTCCTACCTCCTGAGGTTGCCTGTTTACAGTCTTCTGCTGACCTTCAGGCCTTTAGTCTTTTCTCCCCACTCAATCATGTTCTCTTCTTCTTCTCCCTATTCCGGTTTCCTATCCAGGACCTTCCCTCCTGTCCCGCTCCTGTGATTGCTTTCTTCTTCCTCACAAGTGAGACTGAGGCATCCTCACTTGGTCCCTTAGGCTTGTTAACATTTATGAGATCTGTGGACTGTATCCTAGGTATTCTGTACTTTTTGACTAATAGTCACTTATCAATGAGTACATACCATGCATATCCTTTTGTGTCAGAGTTATCTCACTCAGGATTATATCTATTTTTATTTTAGATATAATTATTTAAATATTTAAATATTATTTTTCTATTTTTAGTTTAAATATTTCTTTAGTGTTTTTATTTTTCATTGGATATTTTCTTTATTTATATTTCAAATGTTATCCCCTTTCCTGGTCCCTCCAAAGCCCCCTCATGTCCTCCTCCTGCTTCGATGAGGGTGTTCTCCCACCCACCCACTCCTGCCTCCCCACCCTGGCATTCCCCTTCACTGGGGCATTTAGCCTTCACAGGACCAGGGGCCTCACCTCCCACTGATGCTTGACAAGGCCATTCTTGGATACATATGCAGCTAGAGACATGGATCCCTCTACATGTACTCTATGGTTGGTGGTTTAGTTCCTCAGAGCTCTGGGGATGAGGTCTGGTTGATGTTGTTCTTCCTATGGGGTTGCAAACCCCCTTCAGCTCCTTCATTCAGTTCTCTTACTCCTCCATTGAGGACCCCATGCTCAGTCCAATGGTTGGCTAAGAGCACTCTAGTTCCATCCTTTTGCCTTTCAGACTCAGGATGTTCTTGTTCTTAATTATTTAACTGTATTCCATTATGTAAATGGACCAAACTTTCTGTATTCATTCTTCTGTTGTGGAACATCTGGGTTGTTTCCAGCATCTGGCTATCACAAACAAAGCTGCTATGAACATAGTTGAACACGTGCCTCTGTGGTATGGTGGGGTATTTTTTGGTTATCTGCCCAAGAGTGGTATAGCTGGATCTTCAGGTAGCTTCAGACAGATCTACTTTCAATTTTCTGAGGAATCTCCAGATTGATTTTCAGAATGGTTTTACTAGTTTGCAATCCCACTTGCAATGGAGGAGTGCACCTCTTTCCCCACATCCTAGCCAACATGTGCTGTCACCTGAGGTTTTGATCTTAGCCATTCTGATTGGTATAAGGAGGAATCTCTGGGTTGTTTTGATTTGCATTTCCCTGACCACTAAGGACTTTGAACATTTCTTTAAGTGCTTCTCAGCCATTTGAGATTCCTCTGTTGTGAATTCTCTGTTTAGATATATAGCCCATTTTTTGATTGGGTTGTTTTTTCATGGTTAGCTTCTTGAGTTGTTTATATATTTTGGATCGTACCCCTCTAGAAAATGAGATCTCCCATACTCAATGTTTGACAGAATTAACATAGTAAAAATGGCCATACTACCAAAGGTAGTCTACAGATTCAATCCCCATCAAAATCCCAAAACAATTCTTCAAAGTCATGGAAAGAAAAATTCTCAAATTCATCTTTTTTTATCTTTTTAAAGATAAAAAAGAATAGTGAATATAATTCTTAAAAATAAAAGAATTTTTGAGGGAATCACCATTCCTGACCTCCAGCTCTACTACAGAGCAATAGTGATTAAAAACTGCATGGTATTGGTATAGAGACAGACTTATTGTTCAATAGAATAGAAATGAAAACCCAGAAATAAAATCACACACTTAAGAACACTTGATCTTGGACAAAGAAGCCAAAAATATGCAACTGAAGCAAGAAAACATCTTTAATAAATTGTGCTAGTCTATCCAGCAGTCTGTATGTAAAAAAAGTAGATCCATATTTGTCTTCTTGCACAAAGCTCAAGACCAAGTGAATCAAAGACCTAAACATAAATAAGATATACTGAATATAGTAAAAAAGAAAGTAGAAAAGTCATGAACTCATTGGCATGGGGGAAAATTACTTAAACAGAACTACAATGGTTCATGCTCTAAGATCAAGAATTGATAAATGGGACCTCATAAAGCTGGAAAGCTTCTGTAAGGCAAAAAACACTTTCTATGCGCCAAATCATCAACCAGCAGACTAGGAAAAAATGTATGTATATTAACAAATGATTTCTACATAAATATAGAATAATTACAGTTATTCTACATTTATTTCTAAAAATAAATATTCATAAGGTAATTGAGTCATGAAACCCACTTAAATAAAAAACCTGTTTGTGATGCCTAAGTGATTAGAAACTCCATTTTACATTCTCTCTGCTATAATAAAATCCTTTCCAAAGCAATATATAGAAAGATGTACACAGGTTCAGAGATTAAGAGTACAGTTCAGCACTGTAAACATGAAGTGTTGGTTGGAGCAAGAAGTCCTTGCTTCTCTTGTCTACAGACAAGAAGCAGAAAGGGAAAATGGCTTTTGTCACACTTATACTCTGTTTTAGTTTATGGATGGCATTACGTATTCACAGGTCATCTTACCACAAGAATAGTCCTAACCCCTTTTTCTATCATAAGTGGAGGTTATAGTATCAAAGATTCATCTCTTTCTGACTAGCTAAAGATTGTCAATGTTAGAGAGAAGAGGAGATGCTAGTTTTCTTGAATTATTTCCTTGGATCTGATAGGCACATGTGAGAATTTTCATTGTAAAACTAATGACTCCTGCATAGCAGTTGGGAAAAGATCCTTGGACTGGAAGTCTAGACATTTCACTGGGCTTATTTGTTCATTACTTCATTATAATGAACAGAATAACTTTTAAAGCATAGAGATGGTTGTGTAGAAATGTGATAAGTGATAGCAAAACAAGATGCTTGAAGCAAATTAACTTATTACTAACATTCTTTTGAACAAAAGAGAGATTTTTTTTTATACAAGGTCTTTTTATTTTTAAAAATGAAATTTGAAAAAGAATACAATGAAGGATGAAATTAATAAATTTCATTTGAAATTTTAATATTAGATTAGACAGTTACTGACATAAGTATGTAATATATTAACTATAACACATTTCAAAACAATGAAATGAGAATTCTTATATGTAGATGATATTAATATAAACAACAAGACATTTATTGATTGTATTATGTTAGGACAGTGCTAGGGTTTGAATCTCAAACTTTGCTCATCTTTGGCAATCACTGTACTACTGAGGTCTTTAGAAGACCCAGAGCTATGCATTCAGAGTATTAAAAATATAAAAGACTTTTTTGCTGATGGAAATTGATATGGTATTCAATGGAATTATGATTTATGAGATCAAGTATTACTATAATTACAGAATACTTGTCAATTAGCTGTCTAATAGAACTAAGGAAATACAAGTAAGTTTCATACAAATGAAACTATAGAAAAACATACATAAAACATAAATGAAAAATGTTTTAAAATCTTACAATATGTTATACCATAAATAAATAAAGTTTAGTGTGTGGTGGGTATTTATAAAGCGAGATTATGGCCAGTTAAATGGATTAGTGGTAAAGGCACTTCCAAGAGTAACAACTTTAGATTGACCCCTGAGGCTCACACAGAACAGAACCAACTGAAGTAAGATGTTCTCTGACCTCAACATTAATGCCTTAAATCATTTGCAGGTATAAAGTAAATAAATAAAAATTTTAAGTAATTGTTAGCTAATAAAATGTCAAAATCATTGTTTGGCATACTTGTTGAAGAAAAAAGTACGTTTAAATCATGGTTCTACATACTGTCAGATTGTGTAATATGCAAGATGGAAAATAAACCTTAGCACTACCCAACCATGATGTGATTATCAATATCTCATTGACATCTACACAGTGCCCATAATGATACACCTTGATATAATGATACAGATCAATTATGATATACTGAAAGCCCATATTCTTTTTAGAAGTTGCAATTAGTAGCTGTCTTAAGAATATTGTTTTCATTCGAAAAATAATCACATGTTTCAGCATTGGAGCAAGGATTCATCTAAACACTGTTCACTTTGTGCTTATGGGGCTTAATGAAGGCATAATTTAATTTGGTTGGATATTAAAAAACATCTAATATTGTTCAGAGAAAATGATTAGCTTAGATAGAAATGAGAGCCCTGAGGGTTTGGCAGCTCATCACATAGGGAATTATTTATTGCCTTGCTAAAGTAAAACAAAACAGAGTCTTGCTATTTATGGAGTAAGATTCCAGGATAACCGAGAAGCTGCTGCTCAGCTCTTGACAATGCTTTGTAGGAAGAGTCGATGGTAATGAGGTTGTTTTGTTCTGTTAGAGATGATGGATGCCACAGGTTAGGGGGTATTTTTAAGAAGAACATAGTGATAAATGTTCTGTTTTGTTCTTGATTCCTTTCCTGGAATAAACATTCATATACTTTGTCTATGTATTTTATTTCTACAGAACAATTCATTGATTTACATATTTTTTCTTTACTTTAGAATTATATTTAACTAGAAGCAATTCCTCTTAAAATTTTTATGGTTAATGTAGGGAAATTCATAAAGTTAAGCTTGAAAAAAATGAAATTTCCTTAAAAATATTAATAAATGTGTTTTTTCAATTTTAATTCTATTGCCAGTGTCTGTCTTAATGCTAGGTGTACTTGTAAAGATAAAAAAGCATGGCAGGCAGTGGAGTATTCCTGATCTTTCAAGCTCAAACTTTATTTAGTATTTTTTTGTTTTTAAAGTAGGTTTTATCATTTCAATATGAATAGAGTGATATTAACAAATAATCCTTTAAGTTAAATTTTATTTGAAACTCTGGAATATATTACAAAATTAGAACATTTTGTTTATTCATCATATTATTTATATGTAAATATATGTGTAAATGTATAAGTTTAGGATATAATTGAAAATTTGTTCATTACTTCACTACAACTGATATAGAACCAGATTATACTCACACTTCAATTTATTCACATTCATTCAAAATATAACATGATTATAAAAGAGTGATATTACATTTTTCTTCTTGTTCTATTTGGTGAATAAAAAAATACAGATTTTATTATTTCCAGGTAAAATTTAGGCTGTTATTTTAAAATAGAAAGCATCTTCCTATGTTACTCTTTTGTCAGAATGGATTCAAGATATTTGGGTGAGCCTTGAATTATCTCACGACACTGGGTGTAAACTAGAAAACTGTACAAGGCCTCTACACTTTACACAGTGATACTTCCTGATCTAAGCCTTCATTTGAAGACTCATCTGCCTGAATTAAAGTTTACTTGCATGTCGTACAAATCCCTGTCTCATTCTGTGCCACTTTCTTAAATATTCATAATGATAGGTGAAGTATATGGATAGAAAAGCAAGTTAACTGAATATATGCAAAAGACACACATGTTATAAATAGACAGACACACAGAAACACACACACACACCAAACCACACATTTTTATACACAATCAAATAAATATAAGTGTGTGTTTGTGTTTGCATGGTTATTTAAAGAAAGAGACAGAGACAGAGAGACAGAGGAAGCTGGGGAAGCAAGCAAACAGTGCTTAAGGAATAAAATTGTTATAAAGCAAAATCCTCATTCCATTTAATTAAAAAGTGTGTATTCTAAAGATTGTATATTTCAAACAAATGTCAAAAACAGCTTTTATGCTAACAATTTAAAGTCCATATGACAATTTACAAAAGAAGAAAGATACAGCACAATTCAAAGATTAAAGTTACATTTTAGGTGGCTATTTTTTGTTACAAGAGCATGTTCAGAAGTTCCACAATATAATTTCTAGTTAAAATCTGTGAAAATATTAGAAATACAAACCGTTCTACCAAACAATAGTAGAATTTTTTTTCTCTCTCTCTCTCCTTTTACTTATAATATTGAGAGTGTGGTGTGTCAGAGGACATCAGTTATCACCTTCTATTACCCTGTCCTTCTTCCTCTGAGGAAGTATTTACCTGAGTCTGTACCTGAGTCTGAGCATGTACGACAGCTGAGATCTAGGTTATAAAGGTTCAATGTCCTTCCTGTTGTTGTACCCTTCAGTGTTGATGTTTCAGTATGCATGAGACCATAGCATGAATGTTAGACAGGTGATAAGATCCATAAGTAGAAAAAAAGAATTGACTTACCCAACAACCATTTTTCAGCCACCAAGATTTCCACTTTAGACAAACAAAACACATAATTAGAGACTTGGAAAATTAAGTGTCAGTTATTACTTGAAAAAAAGTGAATTCCTAGAAGAATGATGTTGTAAAATCTGCCTCATCGTGTCCATGAGGACAGATCCAATAAAAAATAAACATTCGATAAAGGAGTGTTTGCAACTTTTCTTATTACCATGTGTGTCATGAGAACTGCTAAATACAACATGAGATAATACATTCCGGACAATAATTAAATGATGCACCTTAGTTCAAATTTGTAAATATTCTTAAGGATTTGGGTCATCTTGCAAAGTAAGAAATGCTTAAGTATCCTCCTACACATATGAGCTATAAATCACAAAGTGGCACAAACTACCAAAGATATTTGTGAAGGCAGATGTTGTAAAATCTATGTGCATTAGGTAATAAAAAGTATGTAATGAGTGCCCCCCAAAATGCTTTATGTCTGATCCTATGTTTGGAGGAATATGTGAATATGACATTTGTACCTGCGATAGACTTGAAATTTTCTCAACAGTATTTTTGAGTCATATTATTTATTTTTTGATGGCAATAATAATTTGTCAGTTGTTGATAGAAAGATGTAAAATAGGAAGAACCTGTATAAGGGAAAAGAGACAGCTAACTTTTCAGGGCTTCCAGGAATTTTCAAGAGAGCACTGTTGATTGGGCATTTGTCAAGCCGAAAAACAGGCTTGAATCAACTTGAATCTGAACACTTGATAGGAAGAAGAACATTGAACAATTTGTCCCTGAATCTCTAAGTCTATCCTCTATCAGCACAACTGACAAGGTACAAATTTGCCAAAGCACCCTTAATTGGAGTAATGCAATTATTATTAAGGGTGACATACAACAGGGACTTAGTAAATCCACACTGTCAATCTTAATCTCTGCATATATTTATGCATCTAGTACTTAGAGAGTACTGCTGATGTGAATTGACAAACTGTGAGATTCTTAGCATGAGGAGACTTTGCTATAGTGGTTCATACTCCTCAACACTAAGAGATATGATACAGAAGGGCATTGATGTAAAAATTTCGGTCAAGAGAGATGTGTAAATTATGATCATAATTATGTTATTGAGCAGCAAAAAGATAAAAATAAAAGTCATGTCTCAAACATAGTCTTTGTACATTATATTCATAAAAGTTTTATTCAGATTGTAAAGTTAGAGGCCACACATATGTCCAAAGATAAAGATAATGTTTAATGCCTAACAACATGATATTCAGGTCCACACATGAAGGGGATTCTTATATGTGCTATAAGATTCAGGGGACATGATAGAAGCATATAAAATGCAGTAAAAAAAATATAGGAAAATAAATACCTTATTCACCGTCACATAACACAGATTTCCATTTTTCATTTATCAGTTGATACACAAATGTAGTTAATTTTTTTCCACAAGAGCTACATACTATCTAACAAAATCCTAAACACCAAGCATGACAACACTCTCTTGAGATGTTGGCCAGGGTTGTTTAAGAGATTCAATAGCAAATTATTCAGTGCTATTGATTTTCACCTTAGTTGTTCTCAAGAATTGAAAAGTAAGTTCTTGTGAAAACACCATGTAGGTGCTTTAGATGCAAAACCCAGAGGCTATCGGAACTGGAACTGACATTAAAAGGGGAGCATCCTATGAGAGTGTGTCTCTAAAAATCTTAGAAGCTATAATAAGTCTCAGCAACATGAGCACATAATCACGAGCTGAACAAGAATAGCACCAATAGATATGCTAGCACAGATGGGTGAAGTTTCAAAAGTCCACAACCATACACACAGAACTACTAGCAACTAAAAATGGTGATAGTCCATTCTATAAACATTCACACACCAATAGCATCATATTGATAAGGTTGTATTTATGCACTTAGGAGTGTGTGTGTGTGTGTGTGTGTGTGTGTGCAATACATGAAAAATTCAATGAAAGACAAAATAGGACATAAATCTGAAAGAAAGATGGGCACAATTAATATAGGATGTTTGAAAGAAGGAAAGGAAAAGGAAAAATGGTACAACTATACTATAACCTCAACAGATTAAAATATAATTTAGAGAAGAAAATTAATTTAAAGAAAATCATTTAGTTGAAATAGTAATATTATCTGAGTACTCTGTGATATAGATAAAATATTCTACAGGACAACATTCTGTTGACAAGTAAATATAGCCATTATGATTTTCTGGGCATGTCTTCAAATACATATTTTATTTTAAATAACATAGGTATCTTAGTTAACTAATCCATATTATCTTATACTGTGTACAAGCATTTTATTACAAAAATAGCAGCAACAACAATAATCATAGATTATAGTTCTAATGAGACTTTTATCATCACCTCCAAACTTGCCATACAAAGTCACTATCCATATTCTACCATACTTGTTTTAGGAATAGATCTTATTATCAGACATTTTCTGTTAGAGCAGTGTTCTCACCTTTGCCAAAGGTACTTAAAATCTTTGAAAGATAACTGATATCCATCTGAGTATTTAAAACTTCTAATGTAATAGTCTAAATTTTATTGGGTAATATAATCTTTTCTATAAAAGTTTCACTGGGAATGTTAATTGAATGTTAATATTAAAAAATAATATAAGTTAAATGTAATGAGTCATCGCAGTAACTTCTGCTACCCCTTGTTTTTATATGAAACAAATCTGTGCTAGAATGCTAATGAGAAAAAACAGGAGTAGGAACAATTAAATTACTTCAATCATTTTATTTTTGTCATTATGATTGAATTTCAAAATAAAAAAATTATAACTGGATATGGAACTATAATTTAAGCATAAAGAGTAAAAAATGGAGAGATGGCAGAATGTAAATTCATTATGTAGATAAGACTAGCTTTCAACTTATAGAAAACTGTCTGCCTCTTCCTAACAGATGGCTATAGTAAAGGTGTGTGCCATCATGCTTGTAATGATTTTTGAGTAATATTTTTTGTATGTTTACAAAAGCTTATCAAACATTTCATTTTTCTTGTGAAGGCTTGCATAGATTGATTATGAACGTTAGCACCAAAATAAGTAACTAAAAGAACAAGTTTCTAGGTAATATATATATATATATATATATATATAAAGATTTATAAAATATAGCTTAAAGGAAAAGTTTTAGTGTCTGAGAATTCACTTGTAGTTTACTGAGTGTGATTTATTGAGCAAAGACATTTAAAAAATGGAAGAGACTCCTCAAAAGCATCTCACATTCCATCCCTAAAGTAAATTATGGAAATTTATTGATCATAAATTACAATTGGATAATATTCCTAAGACTTATATTAACCATTTTCAGTATTATTAATTAGGTGTATTTTGTCCTGGAAAATTAGGAGATAAAATGGTATTCGAATAAGCAAAATAGTAGTGCATTGAAGCTTGTAAAAGCCCTTCACTGCTAATATACCCTGAGGATGGTGTTAGAGTGGGAATTCAGGCAAGCTTAGCAAAAGCTTCCCATCTCAAAGCTAATGAAGAGATATGGACAACTTAGCTTTAGTGTCAGTTGAGAGCATTAATGACTAGATATTAATCAGTTTCCAAGGCAGCAGTCTTTAGGGACTTCTACTTCATCAAAAATTGAAAAAAAAAACCAGCAAAAATTTATACTACCAAAAGCAAACTAAAATTCTAGGCAAAAAACATGCTCTCTCTTTGAGAAAATAGCAGAAGAAAGGTTCAGGGTTCACTGGTTCATTGGCTTAATTAAAATGACCAGGAATTTCATTTTCTTCTCCATGTAAATCACTGTTGAGAAAGCATCTGCCACCTCTGATATTTTCTGGGCTATAAATTTCAATAGATTAATCATTCTGCTTATTCAGAGATTCTAAAGATTGATAGGCATTTGCCACTGGGCTGTCCAGTTCCTGGCTCAGTGATTTTTAGATGCCAGAAGAGATTTAAAAGGTTGTGAAAAGATTTAAAGAGAAATAAAATCATTTAGAATTTATATTCTACTTCTAACTTCTCATTTCCAATAAACCAGAGTTTCAATATTACAACATATAATTACACAAAAGCATTAGTTTACAGTCTGTACATACTGTCCTTGTACCCAATCAAAGCTTATAAAGTCACTGTGCTTCTGAACTGTGGGTGACCTTGAATTTCTCTCTCAGAAGCAACCTTTTCAAGCTGTGATAAGTCACTGAGAATGTCAAGTCCCTCAAAGGGAACGTGATGGTATAATTCATCATTTCAGCAATGATGATTCTCAGTGTAGAAAAAAATATAAGGCACAGTTACTTAAATCTACAGAGCCAATCATGACCAAACTGACATATGGTCAGCTTAACTAAAATTGACATAGATGACTGCTTTTAAATAACATATATTAATTATATACATAAATAGGTTTATTGTCACATATTTGGAAATTATAACATATTTAACTTCATTTTCATTTTTCTCATCCCTCTTTCTCTTTAGTTTCCTTCTACTTTCATTCGTTAAGTAGCTTACCTTTTAATCTTACATCTGTCTAAACATACACAAACACACATATACACACACAATCACACATACACACTCCACAAATGGCAGAAAGCATAGGATCATTGTGTTCACTGTGTGTGTGACACTGATTTATTCATTTACCCAGATTATTTCCAGATCTGCCAATTTTCCTCAAATTTTTATAACAGAGATACTGTGTTCATGATTTTGTTGACAGAGAGGCTGTTCCTATTCATTGAAAACATTTTTGTGAGTGAAGATTTAAACAATCTTCATACAATGAGAGCAAAATATACAGGCACTGGCATCATCAACAGGAGTGAGGGCAAATGTCTCCTATGTCCAAGGTAATGTATGTTTGTGTATCCATGGTTTTCTCAATTAAATACAAATCACCAGAACCATTGATATGAAAGGTACTCAAGGCTTTAAACCAGTATCAAAATTCCTGCACTTCATTTTCCTTCTGTTTTTGCAAAGAGTATTTATGGGGTGCTCAGTTATCACATTAGCTACATTATAAGTGTGACAGGTGATCTTGCCACCATTAAAGTGCTGCTTGTGCACTAGGTGTGGGGATTTCAGATTTCCACAGATATATTTTTCAAATAGGGTATGCTGAAAATATTGAATTTTATGTCTCTAAGTGTTAATCATGTCTTTCTCTTGAAGAACTGTGGAAATGGGTGTCAGGAATGAATATGTATTTCTTTACCAAGAAAAATACTCTACATATGATATGAAATGTACTTTAAATTTATAATCCTATTTGACACCAAAAATTACTAAATGTTTGTTTGCCTATCATCTCATGCATCCTCCTTTTTGAGAGGAAAAATTATCATTTTTAATTTTTTTATTTGAAAAAAGTAGTATTTTATTAAACATTTTAAATAATTTCAATAATATGTAATTAAAATTTGAAATAAGGCCCTTTTATTGAACAGATACATCCCATCTGTATCTTATTTTATTGCTATATTTCAGATAAAATCTTATAGCTAGTATGTCTAAAAATAAGAATATTCAGCATGTTGTGGTGGTTTGTATATGCTTGATCCATGGGAATTTAAACTATTAGGAGTTGGGGCCTTGTTGGAGCACACGTTTCATTGTGTAGGTAGGCTTTAAAGTTTCCTAGTGTTTAAGTGCTGGCTAGTACTGAAGAGAGAGTACTCATGGTTGCCTTTGGATCAAGATGTAAAATACTTGGCTCCCTCAACACCACTTCTACCTGCATGCTGTCATGCTTCCCACCATGATGGTAATGGACTGAACCTTTGAAACTGTAAGCCATCTCAATTAAATGAGTTGCTTTTGTCATGATGTATCTAGTTCTACACAATGAAAACTTAACTAAGACATATTATTACTTAGACATACATTATAGTTTTATTGTATACAGAGATTGATTCCTGATATTATGTGATTTCAAGATACTGGACGAAAAGTTTCTATTCATGTTTGGCTATATTGAATTATAATATAATGTATTTGTGAATCTGTTATTTTGAAAATAAGCCATTTAAAAATAAGGGGATTTAGAAGGAAACCACAAATGTCTTACATAGCATTGTTCCATGTACATTGGGTAGATATATCTCCTCAATTCCTCTTAAAACACATGTTAGTTTTACATATTGACTTTTTTCAAGTACAACAGATAAAAGTGGAAAATGTGCTATTATAAAGAAGATTAATAAGACAAATCCTACCTTAACCAGTTCATGAAGTTTATAGACTTTTATCATAATTACAATATACAGGTTTTGAGACTCAAAGGGAGGAACCTTAGATGAAATGTCATACAGTGGGAAGAGAGAACTTGTAGAGATCACCTCTAGTAAAAATACAGGGCATCAAATTGAGGGAATGGGTTACCATCCCACAGTCAAAAACTTTGACCCAAAATTGTTTCTGTCTGAAAGATCTGCAAGGACAAAACTGGAGAAGAGCCTGAGGAAAACAAGCTCAATAACAGGTCTATATTGGGATCCAGCTGAAGGGAAGGTCCAAAGGCCTGATACTATTTCTGATGCTATTGTGTGCTTACAAAGAGAGGCCTATCATGACTTCCTTCTAAAAGGCACAACAAGCAGCTAACTGAGACCAAAATAGTTACACCCAACCAATTCTTACACCAGACAGAGCTGGTAACTGTGTGGTACAATTATAAAAAAAAAGCTGGAAGAAGGTGAGTAGGAGGGCAACCTTAGTGATAGACCAGCAGTCTCAAGTAACCTGGACCCCCAGCATCTCTCAGACCAACCAAGTCAACATATACCAGCTGATATGAGGCCTCTAACATATTTACAGCAGAGGAATGCTGGGTCTGGACTCAGTGAGAAAAGATGCATCTAACCCTAAAGAGATTTGAAACCCTAGGGAGTGAGGAGGTGTGGTATGGTGGGTGGGTGGGGTGGGGACATCCTCTTGGAGACAGGAGGTATGGAATGTGAAACAAGCAGAGAATAGACCAGGAGTAAGATAAAGTCTGGACTTTAAAGAATAAATAAAAATAAAAACAAAAATAAAAATAAAATAATAATAATAAAAATAAATAGGATGCATTGGACAAAACAATGTACATGCTTTATAACTTTTAAATGATTTTTTTAACGTTTATGGGTATGAGATATTTGCCTCTAGGTAAGTCTGTGTATGATGTACAAAATAATTGAGCAATATTACCTGAAAATAGTAGTGTATAAAATTAAACCACAATGATACTGATGAGAGATTCTAAAGAGATATAAAAGTCTAAGAAAAAAACAGAGAAAATGATACTATTATTTTAATAATACTGATCCATTAGTTATTATAAAATAGTATAGTAATATAAGATGAAAAAGCAGCAGAAACTATTTGCACAGTATATAGGATATTTCTTACTCAATATCACTTCTGAATATTTTTTGAAACTAAAATCTTCAAAAATAAAACCTTTTTCTAAAGCAAACTTTTTTTTCAGTAACTGAACTTTTTCAATTAAAATTTTGAAGAAGCTATTTTCCTGAGTCACAGACTATTTCTTATAAATGATGAATTCATTTAAAGTTTAAATTTGAATAGACTTCTGAATTCCAAAGAAAACTTAAAGAATAAAATATTAGACATATGGGTATCACCACATTGAAATTACTTAAAGGCATATGGAAAGCACTTTCTCCGTAGTATTCAACTAAAATACTGTGTGTTAGGATTCTTTACATACTCAGAACAAACAGAATGAATATATATTAAATAAGGGTATTAAATTGGTTGAAAAAATTTGGTCTATATACAGCACTTGCTTCTTTCACAGTGCTAAGGCTGAGAACCCAGTAGCTATTCAGTCTGAAGGACCCTGAGTTCAAGCGGAGCATCAGCAATCCCAGTACTGTGCTGAAGACATGAAGGATTCTGAGAGTCATTAGTCTTAAATCTATACTGGATGATCAGGGAAATTAGGTTCTATAGACACAGAAGAAAATCAAGAGCAGTGTTGCAGTAATGGCAAAAGGAAGATGTAAGTTCACAACTGAGATCAACCATCACATACTGTAAACACATAAAAAGTATCTATTATTGAAAAACTAAGTTAACTGTAAATAAATATGCACTTAAAGCACTAATAGCACATTTAAATTATTTGTAAATAGGGTGAAAATTATTAATTGTGGATATATTAAAATCTATGTTTGCAGCAAATTTTACATTGTGGTTGAACACGTTCATCAGTTTTTGGTATGGGATAATAATGGTATGACAGTAAAAACTGATCTACAGAAGTCATTAAATAAATGAAGATGATGAAGAAAGAATATGATATGGGGATTTTATAAAATTATTTTTTCTTATCATCATGCATGATTGTACAGAAAATTCATATAAATAAATTGGAGATTTCTGGTTACTTAGTAGATTCAATTGTGTCATTTGATGTTTTTCTGGAAACTGAATGAGATGTATGAGAGTATGTTTTGCTGAGAACAGACACCTACTGTTTTTTTCTGGAAGCAACATGGTAAAAGGTCATGTGATATTTTGCTAGAGTAGATGTTTTCAAAAGGTATACATATAATCCAACAGAGAATGGATTACAGTGTGGCATTGGTTTGCCTTGCTACTCTTTGCTGGTCTTTATTGGGCTTTGCTGATGCTAATTTTTGCTTACAAAACTGTGGCTCTGCTTTGTCATCTCTTCTTTGCTGATCATCATTTGTGGTGACTTAGTAAAGAACTTTAAATGCATTAAAGAACTTCTCATGGTGCTCCCGTGGCTTCTTGATGCTTCTCTGGACAAGGGCCAAATTGGAGAGCCTTGTGCTTTCTTCTGGATCAAACTGCCATTACTGATTCATGATTGGCATTTACAAGTGGATTGGGGTACTGCTGCTCATGTGTGTGAAGTGAACTGGTGACATCCAGACACAAATATTATCATCACCACTCCCCCACCCCCCAAAAAAAAACTATTTCTCAACAGGTTCAATTCAGGCCCCCACTGGCCTATTAACCTTTCCTTTTCACTACCTCTGGTTGATGGTGGGCTAGAAAGGAAGTTAAAGCATTAAGAACCTTTATTTGTGCAGCCTTACCATAATTCAACCACAGAGCAGACAGGCTTCAGTTCAATGGTTAGGTGTAAGTATTTGCATCTGTCTAAGTCAGCTGCTTGTTGGGCCTCTCAGAGGACTGCTGTGCTAGACTCCTGTCTGTAAGCCCAAAAGATGTGGCTAACCCTTGAGAGACTTGAGGCCCAAGGAAATAGGGAGATCTGGTGGGGGGATTTACTTGGAGACAGGGGGAAGAGGACTTAGATGAGGAATAGTGGGAAAGGAGACTGGGAGGAGGTAATGATTGTACTGAATAATAATAATTAATAATAATAATAATAATAATAATAATAATAATAATAATAAACCCTTATTCAAGTAAATTTTGAAAACTTAAAGCTTACAGTAAAGTTATAAAATATGTGCTATGGAGATGAGTCAATATTAATTGCTTGCCATGCAGTCATGAGGAGACATGAATGTTTATTCACAGAACCCACTTAAAAAAGTCAGATGTGAGATCACAGTAACAATCTCAGTGCTGGGAAGCCCAAAAAAGAAGACTCATGGACATTTTTTTCCCATCCAATCAAGAAAAATAGATGAGGTGATGATTGAGTAAGCAACCTTATTTCAGAACATAACGTGATCATAGGCACCCATACATTTACTACTCACACTAGAGAGATGGATCCTAGACCTTGAGAGTATCTCATTCTACTCAATGAGTTCCAGTCCATTGTTGGACACACTGTGAGATCCTATCTAAAACATAAATAAACAAATAAAATAGAAAAGAATATTTAGGAAAATAATGTTGATTTCCATTCTCTAGATGCATGTATATGTGAACCAGCATTCTCACACATGTCCATGTACACTCACAAATCATAAACACAAAAGTTCCTGAAGACGCTTCATGATTTTCACATAAAAGTTTCATGTAACAGAAAAATAAGGGGCTCACTAGACCATGAAATGCTATTTTGTCACAGGGAACAAAAAAAGCTTTTCTATAATAACAAGAATAATAAATGATTTACAAAATGTACTACTACTAAAAAGACTTATGAATTATTTCTATTTAAAAATACAAGAGACTTTATGTCATAAATGTATTTTAAAATGATCCTATGACTCTATGCAGGATATTTATCATTTAAGAAATTATTTTCTATCATCTCTTTTAAAAGTCTTCCTAACAGTACACATCATCAGTCCCTCATTCACATGCCCTTCTTTGAATCACTGGTTAATTATTATCTCTCTTGTAGAGAACTATGATCTTTTTATCTATCAGACAATACCAAGATAGGATTATCATCAGTAACCACACATAGTTAAGACATCTATCTCGATGTCTGGGCTGAAACAGCTGAGGACATGATGAAAAGTGTAAAAAGTACTTTACTGATTCTTCTATGTTATTTTTCTATTTATTTTGTATAATCCCTAGACAAATGTATTCCTTCTACATAAACACACACACACACACACACACACACACACACACACACATGCACACTCAAGCACAAGTGCACGCACATGAATGCACATCACCATCACCACCATCACCACTATTATCCGCTTTAATGTTTACTGTTTTAATAATAGTACTTCAGTTAACAGGAAATGGAGGACTATTTAATAAACTGGAACAGTCGTTGTGAACATATGCAAAGGTATAACTTATTCATATAGTCATTTTTTAAAAAAAATCTTCCAGAATTACTATTTGGTTTTGAATAATGGCTCTATTGATTTATATTTCTAGTAGTGACCAAAATTTCACTGTGATCCATGTAATTTCCCTTCATTATTTAATATATATCTATCTGATGGAGGCTATCAATTGATGTGCAATGACATCACAAATGCATTTCATGTGTTTTGACTCAAGTCTACCTGATATATATTAATGTTAATCACATTTCAAAATATCTGCTGATGTGTTTATGTCTTGAAAAAAAAGTGTTTTCATGACCTTGCAATGTTCTGTGTGTGGTTAGGGAATTATGATACACTATATACACCCTTTATTTCTTATGACTTTCAGTATACTCTTTAGAAACAATTTTTAGTGCATAAAAAGATGATAAGCTCTAGTTTTTATAGGAAGAGTAGGAGAAAAACTTAGAAATGTTTTACTGGCAGATAAAGTTATTTAAAAATTAAAAACTGCAATTCAAACCAACTTTTGCAGTTGACTAAATTCTATCAGATCAACACTAGAGCATATGGGGCTCAACATATAATATAATTTAATTTTCTTCAGACCAAACCTGACAATTGACACCAAAAAGGAAGGTGTTTTTCAATCTTAAATGTTCTTAGGCTGTTTCCAAGGTGAACACATCTATTCACATCAGTTCTCGCCCTTTCTGAATATCACAAAATGTAATTTTCCTGGAGCATAAAGTGTATTACTATGATAGTATAGTAAACTCTGTGTATATTAACTTAGAGTGAAGTTTTGCAAACCCTGTTGAAATGAGTTTCAGAAGTTATATGGCTAACATGGCATTATTATTTAGAAAAAGAACACACAGCAAACCAAGAAAGATGCCTTGAAAGATGCCTTGAAATAATTTAGAGGCAGCCAACAAGAATATTACTATCAGTTATGTGCATATATATAAATGTGTGTGTCTGTGTGTGTGT
>JANHMN010000013.1:65646152-65742192 GCA_030674055.1 Rhabdomys pumilio
TGTGTGTGTGTGTGTGTGTGTGTGTGTGTGTGTGTGTGTGTGTGTGTGTGTATGCCCCCATGTGCACACATGACCTTTTGTGCATGCACACACTGATATGGAATTACTAATTTCCTGCATTTTCTTGGATGTAGTTATCTTACTTGGCTTTGTGTTTTCCTTCTGATATTTTATGTAGGGCTGGATATGTGGATAATATTGTTTGAACTTGGATTTTTCTTGAAATATCTTGTTTTATCAATTTCTAGTGAGTGAAATTTTTTCTGGTAGTACAGTCTGGCATCGTTAATCTTTTAGAGGTTGCAATATATCTGTCCAGGTGCTTCTAACTTTCAGAGTCTGTTAAGAAGTAGGGTCTAATTTTGATAGGTCTGCCTTTGTTTGGTATTGTGCCTTTCTCCATTGCTGCTTTTAATACTCTTGTGTTGTTCTGTGTATTTTGTGTTTTGATTATTAAATACTGGCAGGATTTTCTTTTCTGAACCAATCTAATTGTTGTCCAATAATCTTTTTGTATGTTTATACGCATCTCCTTCTTTATTTTGAAAAAGTATTCTATGATTTTGTTAAGAATATTTTCTGGCGCTTGGAGTTGGGCTCTCCACCTTCTTCTATTCTTATTACTTTTATGTTAGAGATTTTCAGGCTTTTTAGATTTCCTGAATGTTTTGTTTCAGGAATTTTTTTAATTTAACATTTTTTGATTGATATATCAATTTCTTCTTTTGTATCTTCTATGTCTGAGATTTTATCTTTTATCTCCTGTATTCTCTGATGATACTTGCATCTGTTTTTCCTAATTTCTTCCTAAAGTTTACATCTCCAGAATTTCTTCAGTTTGTGTTTTCTTTATTGTTTCTATTTTATCTTTCAGGTATTACACAGTTTTATTTATTTCCTTCAAATGTTTAATGTATTTTTCTACATTTTTTAATTGGATATTTTATTTACATTTCAGATGCCATCCCCTTTCCCCAATTCCCCTCCCTAGAAAACATCTATCCCATGCCCCCTTTTCCTTTTTGTTTTTATTCAATTTTTTAAAAATGTTAATCAAAGATTTTATAAGTTTGGTAATGCTCAATCAGAAGTGTAACCCAATACCCAACCTAGATATATAAACTATCTTTGACTGGTGGAGACACATGAACATCCGCCTCCATGTTCCCTTCTCTCTTTCTCTCTCTTTCTCTCTCTTATCACCTAGCTTCTCCTTTCATTCTTCTCCTCCTCTCCTTACTCCTTCTCTTCCTTTCACCTTAGCTCCTCCTACATATCACCCCTCCTGTTAAAATAAAACTTTTCTCTCAAAATACAATTAGAGCATAATTATATCAATTTGTACCAGTGAGGTACAAGATAGTCCTAATATCCAGTCCATCATTTTGTTGACTAATCAGAACCTCTATCATCTCTCCTAACTAAAACATTTAGTTCTGAACCTGGATTTTTTCTTGACTTTAGAATGAATGTCAGCTGAAAACCAGCCACTCAAATCTTTCCTCTCAAAGTAAATAGCCAGGATTGGCTAGGAGACTATAAGTTTTCATCACGGTCAGAAATCCAGAATGACTGAGTTAATGGAAATTATTGGAAGCACAAAGCATAGTTTCTAAATCTTAACCAATTTATAGAGACCGCTGAACACCTGGACAGTCCCTCTACTACAAAAGGTTGGAGCATCTGATTTTCAGCCTTCTGGCCCCAGATCGTCTGACAGACCTTAGTGATGCAGAATAATTAAGGGCTGATTACTCTGTCTAGGCAGATATAATCAGTCGACTATTCTGCAAGTGTGTCCTTTTCTGGACAGTAATTTGTCTGTAGATGGAAAGAGGCAATTCTTGCCTAATGGCTGTCTCACCACAACTGGAGTAACTCCAAAGATGCTCAATTTCTTCTTAGAATTCAAGACAGGAAGCTGTCAGGAGCAGACAGGTCTCTAATCAAAATGAACATTACTACAGAAATGTTTGTAATGTCAATTCTGTGGACTTCTGACTTTTTGAAAACCAACTATCCATGTAAGATAATCTGTACTGTTGTCTGTTAACTCCTCTCAGCTATTTCTAAATAAAATATGGAAAACACTCTAGCAATAAACTCCAAGCCATTAATTTGCTATAGGCCCTTAACTCACAGGCTAACCATCTCAAATTAGTTAAGAAAGTTGCAATGAGAGCGCTGTTGCACAGCGGCTTGGGTGTCCACCTCTAGAGATCGGGAGCGGTGGTCCTTCCCATGCCGGTTCGAATCCTGTCGAGCTCCTTTGCGAAGTCTGATGGAAAAAAAAAAGTTAAAGAAGGATTGGATCTAAGCCTTGTATTCCTAAATGTATTATACAGGCACAATGCCTATGAGAGTAACAATATTCATGTCACTTTTATATCAATAAGAGGCTCGTACCCCTGGAAACCTTAAATTTGAAATCAAAGTAAATTTTGTACCATTTAAGAAATTATAACTTCATCTTGATAACAATTATACAGATTTTGGAGGGGTGGGATAGGAGGTTTCTGGGTGGTGGGAGGAAGTGAGGTAAGGGGATAAAATCTGAAATGTAAATATAATACCCAATAAAAAATTTAAAAAAAGAAATATCTTGATACTAAAATTTGTTTTGAGAATTGTATATTGCAGAGTACACAGCCTTGGTGTATCTACTCATCAGGCAAGCTAAGCAGACCTGCTCAAACCTCTGATGTCCTGGAAATCCATCTGGATGCAGTGAAGACACTGCATCAGAGGCTTACAAATTTACTCTTCCTCCTGCCCCTCTTCTAATATTTTCTAATATCTAATATCTTCTAATATGAAGAATCAGTGCCCCTATGCCCTGGGCTTGGGGACTAAGGTAGTTAATATTGGGCTGTCTTTCTAGGGAAAAGTGGTGGTTCTGTTGGGACAGGGAGGATTAGCTAGGAGTTATTTCATAGCCATAACCTATATTTCTTTAAGACATTTATTTTATTCATCTTTAAAGTCCTCTATCTGTTTGATTGTATTTTTCTGGATGTCTTTGGTATTTAATCATTTTCTCTTTAAAGGCCTTTATTACCTCTATAAGATTGGATTTGAGGTCATCTTCTTCTGCTTTGGTTACAAAAGGAAATCCAGGGCTTGTCACAGAAGAGTAGTTGTGCTCTGAAGATGTCATCTTGTCCTGAGTTTTGTTCATTGTCTTCTTTCAAGGACCTTTAGCAATCGCCATGGCTTTGGTTCCTAGATCATAATGTAGAAATATGTATTGGGTGGGGGAAGTTAACCTCTGTGGTCCTGGTGTGGCACACATTTGATGGGTATCCTTGCGTTGTATGATTCTGGATTTTCAGTTTTGTGTGGTTTAGGATCTGCAGGTCTATATGGTTCAATAGCTGTAGATCTAATGAAGGTGGACAGAGCCGGGCAATGGTGGCACACACCTTTAATTCCAGCACTTGGGAGGCAGAGGCAGGTGGATTTCTGAGTTCAAGGCCAGCCTGGTGACAGAGTGAGTTCCAGGACAGCCAGGGCTACACAGAGAAACCCTGTCTCGAAAAACAAATCAAAACAAACAAACAAACAAAAACAAACAAAAAAAGAAGGTAGGTAGAGAGATGGCAGAAGAATGGGTGTTCTCCTGGGCTAGCTGGCTGATCATAACAGAGAGGGATGCCCAGAGGAATCAGCAAGCCTTGTAGACGAGGGATGGGGAACAAGATTACCTTTATGGTTCAGAAACAACAGGTCTAATGATGGTTGGAGGAGAGGTGGTGAAGGAATGGAGGTCACCCTGGGATACGGGGCTGCTTGGAGCAACTCTGCTTGTTCCAGGGACTCAGCCAGTAGGGAAGATGGATGAGAGAAGGGAAATTTATCTATGTGCTTCAGACTTAGCAGGTCTGATGAAGGTCTATTCCTATTGTTCTTAGGTTTCCTATTATTTTTTTCGTAGTTTCTCAGATATCCTGGATTATTTTTGTCAGGAATTTTCCAATCTAACATTTTATTTGACCTCTGTCTCTATTTCTTCTACTGGATCTTTAACATCTGTGATTCTTTCTTTAATCTCTTGTATTCTGTTTGTGATTCTTGTGTCCATAATTGATGTTTGTTTACCTGGATTTTTTTTCTGAAGCCCTCTGTTTGTGTTTTCTTATTGTTTCTATTTTCTGGTTCTAAACATTTTTATATGTTTCTGTCACCTGCTTGTTTTTAATTTATCTTCTTTGTTTTTTATAAGAAATTTATTCAATTTCTCCAACATTTTGTTTGTATATTCCTTGAATTCTCTAAGAGATTTTTTTATTTCCTTTTTATAGACTTTTATCATCTTTATAAATGTAATTTTGAGTATTTTTCTTCGTGCTTTGGCTGTGTTGCTGTCTTAGAATATTTTGTAATTGCTTTCAAAGGATAACTGGAACATGCTGGTGAAATACTGCTTTGGATGTTGTTGATTGTGCTTTGTGATGGTATGTAGGCCTCTGGTTTAGGAATGATTACAAAACTAGGTAATATTTTCTGAGTTTGTCTCTGTTGAATGAATATTTTGTTTCTTAATTTCCGATTTTTTGTTGTGTTTTTTTTTTTTTTTTTTTTTGGTCTGTGGTCAGAGTGGGGGACAACATATTGATAAGGAGGAAAAGGGTTATTGGAAATAGGATGGGAGGGAATCGATAAAATGGGGAAGGTAAACTGCCAAGTAGCATACCTGAGTTTCTAATGGCTTGTGTGACTTCTAGTTGATCTCTCACACAGTACAGAGCTAGGATTCAGTGGACAGAGTGGAACCAGTCTGTGGGTAGGGTGTGCAGGCATTGAGAGAATGGGGGCAGTCTATGAGTGGGCTCTCTAATTGGAGTTTTGGTGGCCTGCATGTCCTCTGGTAAAGCAGAAGGTGTCCACCTTAATCTGGAGGATATTTTTTAACAGGAGTTTTATTTTAAAAAATTACTATTATTCTATTATTTTGGCTTCTCTTTCCTCCCTCCAATCCCTTCCGTATGTCTTTTTGCTGTTTTCTAAATCAATGCACATTTTGATTTAACTATTTTTTAACAATATATACAAATACAAAAACAAGCAAAAAGTTTCCAGTCAACTAGTCAGTGACCCTTTGATCTAGAATGCCTAAAGATTATGATCATGACTTGTAGAGAATAAGTTTCTCACTTGGACTTCTTCTTCACAAAATACCCTTAAGGGAGGCAAAATTTGGGAATATGAATTATGAAAACATAAATTTTACTGAGATGGAAATAAATACTGTTTCTCTATTATAACATTTGTTGAAGATACAATTCAAAACTCATTTATATGATTAAGGTGAATTTATAAGCAGAATAAATATCTACTTTGCATAAGAATTCACAAAAATGAATCAAAATTGAGAGACATAAAATACTTAAAACAAAAATTGTAGACAGCTTAGAAAGGCTAACAGATCCTTCACTTTCCTTGAGATTTTAGTAGCTATGGAGATTCTGGGTTAGAATCTATCTTAGATGTTACATGGTAGGCTTAATTGCCTCACTTTCTCCTGTAGAAAGCACAAGCATAGTAAAGTTCAACCGAATAAACAAGTGAGCTTAAAGAGGAGTCGTCTTCAGATACTATGATTATACATCTTGAACCCAGAGTCCACAAGTCGGATGGAATATAGATTCTTTCATCCAGGAATAGTATGTTTATGTTTTCCACTAATACTCATGCATATTTCTTTTACCTCTCTATTTTATTGTTGTTTTTGTCATTTTGAATGTGTACTAAGAGTCCAAAGGAAAAAGCAACTATGTCAGGCTACAATGATTGTTCTTCATTGTTAGCTTGGCTGGACTTAGAGTCACTAAAAAATTATTTCTTGGCATAATTATGGTGTCCTCTTTGGAGGAATATAATTGAGTTTAGAAGACACAATCCTTCTATGGATGACAATTTTCTATAAGCTGTTAGCCCCAAAAAGAGAAACAGAGAGAGAGAGAGAGAGAGAGAGAGAAAGAGAGAGAGAGAGAGAGAGAGAGAGAGAGAGAGAGAGAGAGAGAGAACTATAGACACATTCCCAATGTTTTATTTCATGAATGACACACAGTGAATGGTTTGCATGGACAAATCAACACAAATGGATATGACCCATGATAACATTTGTGATCTACATTTGTCTAAATGGCATTTTCAGTTAAAAGTTTCAACTTAAACAAGTGCTGAGGAGGACTATGAGATACCAGGGATGTTTCTGACTGGAATTGGAAACTGCCATATTTTCAGGAAAAGTAGTCACCAAGATTGATGTTAAGAAAAAGAAAATGCAAGGAGAAAAAGAGTGCTCAAGCTATGTGTGTTTCTGTGTCCAGAAGATAAAGGTGAATATCACTGGTGAGTAGATTCTTGGAGGAGCATCAGAAAGATAATTTAATATGAAAATCTATTATTTAAGAGTCTTTCCCTTAGACATTTGACTCTGAATTCCTTGAGGAAGTACAAGCCAGATTTTCAAGTAAACATTTCATTTAATAGAAGATAAAAAAAATCCCTAAAAAATAGACTGCTTTCTATATCTCAACTTTAAAAGATTTTAAAGCAAAAGTCACATATAATTTATTGGAACAACCTACATTGTTTATTAAAGTGTTATCATCCTACATTGTGTATTAAAGTTGATTTAAAACTAGTCACCAAATGAATACACAGAAATGGATGTTAGCATTGACATATATCATAGGTCTTTGATATAAATTTTTATTTCCATACTTTATTTGAAGAAATGTTATAAAAATCAACTTTAAGGAAATCCAAATTTAGGACTGTAAATAGCAGACTGCTCTCAACATACACACATGGATATACATGTATATGTGTGTATATACAAGCTTATGTACATGTATAAATATTAAAATTCAGGTATGTATTTCAAATAACCAGTACTTAGAAAATACCCATTTGAAAAGTCAGGTCTTTCTGATGAATGTGAATGAAAGAAAAGCATAGATACTGTTGTAACTCTGTTAACAGTTCCCATGAGATCTGTGTCTGATAGTCTATCAAATTTATCCAGGTCACACATGTGATACAACATAATGAAGTCATATTTACATATATTTTTCTAATAGGAACAGTTTAAAATCTAGATAAAGATTAGTGTGATAAAAATTTCAACAGTCATTCTATTGTCAGTGCAGTTAGAAATCCCTTTACTCATCCACTCTGCAAAATACAGCAGAATATTTTAAACCTGGAAACAACATAATGAAATTGTAGCATTGGAAGACCTTTCACATTTGGCTCTTAAACTGTTGCCAAGGCTTTGTGTAAAATTATCTATATAACTAGGTTGAAGCTGTGAGTGAGACTATTCTAATAATATTTATATAGATAATCAACTCATATATATATATATATATATATATATATATATATGATAAGATAAAAACACTTAGGAATGATAATATTTTGTAATGTGCTAGGAATGTATTTATTTATTAATTAATACATGTTTTCCCATGCAAAATGAAAATCAGATTATTTTAACTCTATAACTTAAAAGATAAAGGTTGAAATATCAGACAAAATTAGAAAATTAATACATGTGAAATGAAACCACAAGAATGTAACTGATAGAAATGTGCATTTAAAGGTAATATTGGGTAATTATGATGAATTTGTCTCGTTTTAATTGTGAATTTTAGGTGCCTGGTAGGACATTTAAATTGAGTTTAATTTGCCAATATGCACTCAATAAAGTACACTAAATTAATATAATATATAAAGACTCAGTGAAATATTTTAACAATTAACATGATTTTGATAGAATTTATAATATTTAATCTGTTAGCATCCACATTCAGTCTATTTCTATAAACACTGTCATATAACAGCTAGTGTGGAGGAATAGACAAACAGAAACTCCCATAACTAATTCACTTGATTTTATGGATTTTTTTTCTCCCTTATAATATTGAATGTTTCTTTTATGGACAAAAGTACAGGGTTATTATTGTAGAGGGACTGTTCAATGTAACAAGGTTGTCCACACATAGACTAATCTGGGAATACATTGTCCCCAGAAAATATAAATCACGTTTTAGTATTATGGCTCTTATCAATAAAAGTAATATTAAAAACATATATCAAAATATACTTGTTTTGCACTGGCTATATAGGTACAGTCCAATTTAAAGGAGCAACATGCTTAACATCTTCCTACAGATATTCATACTCATGTGATCATGTTTCATCTTGTCATAAGAACATTTTATGTTATATAATGAGTATTGCCAAATTAAATTCATAGTATATTTTCTTAGATATATTGATAATTGTTTAGAATGCATATATATTTTAAAGTGAGATTGAAATGCCAAAAATTGTTATTTTATTACAAACAAAAAATTTAAATAATGAATTATTTTATTACTATATTTTTAAATTACCTTTTCTTATAATTAATACAGAGAGACAAAATGTAGAGAAGAGACTGAAGGAAAGCCCATCCACCTGGGAATCTATCCCATATATAGTCACCAAACCTAGACACTCTTGTGGATTCCAAGAAGTGTTGGGCAGTGGGCTGTGAGAGGCAACTGGATGCCTGATTGAGCACAGGCCTCCAACCCAGACCCTAATGGGATGGTAGGTGTGCGGTCTTGCATTTGAATTTTTTATCTTAGCCATTCTGACTGGTATGAGGTGGTATCTCAGGGTTGTTTTGATTTGCATTTCCCTGATGACTAAGGATGTTGAGCATTTCTTAAAGTGCTTCTTGGTCATTCAAATTTCCTCAGTTGGGAATTCTTTGTTTAGCTCTGTACCCCATTTTTAATACGGTTATTTGGTTGTCTGGAGTCTAATTTCTTGAGTTCTTCATATATATTGGATATTAGCCCTCTATTGGATCTAGGATTGGTAATGATCTTTTCCCAATCTGTTGGTTGCTGTTTTGTCTTACTGACAGTGTCTTTTGCCTTACAGAAGCTTGGCAATTTTATGAGGTCCAATTTGTCAATTCTTGATGTTACAGCATAAGTCATTGGTGTTCTGTTCAGGAACTATTCCCCTGTGCTTAAGTATTTGAGGGTCTTCCCCATCTTCTCTTCTATTAGTTTCAGTGTACCTGGTTTTATATTAAGGTCCTTGATCCACTTGAACTTGAGCTTTGTACAAGGAGATAAGAATGGATTGATTTGCATCGTTCTACATGCTGACCTTCAGTTGAGCCAGCACCATTTGTTGAAAATGCTGTCCTTTTTCCACTGGATGGTTTTTAGCTTCTTTGTCAAAGATCAAGTGATCACAGGTATGTGGGTTCATTTCTGGATATTCAATTCTATTTCATTGATCTTTCTGTCTGTCTCTGTACCAATACCATGCAGTTGTTATCACTACTGCTCTGTAGTACAGTTTGAGGTCAGGGATGGTGATTTCCCCAGAAGTTCTTTTATAGTTGAGAATGGTTCTCACTATCCTGGGTTTTTTGTTATTCCAAATGAATTTGCAAATTGCTCTTTCTATCTCTATGAAAAATTGATTTGGAATTTTGATGGGGATTACATTGAACCTGTAGATTGCTTTCAGCAAGATGGCCATTTTTACTAATCCTGAAATCCAGGAGCATGGGAGATCTTTCCATCTTCTGAGATCTTCTTCCATTTCTTTTTTCAGAGACTTGAAGTTCTTGTCATACAGATCTTTCACTTGCTTGGTTAGATTCACTCCAAGATATTTTATATTCTTTGTGATTATTTTGAAGGGTGTCATTTCCCTAATTTCTTTTTCACCTTGTTTATCTTTTGAGTAGAGGAAGGCTACTGATTTGTTTGAGTTGATTTTATATCCAGCTACTTGGCTGAAGTTGTTTATCAGGTTTAGGAGTTCCCTGGTGGAAGTTTTAGGGTCACTTAAGTATACTGTCATATCACCTGCATAGTGAATCTTCTTTTCCTATTTGTATCCCTTTGACTTCCTTTTGTTGTCTAATTGCTTTGGCTATGACTTCCAGTACTATATTGAATAGGTAGGGTGAGAGTGGACAGCCTTGTCTAGTCTCTGATCTTAGTAGAATTGCTTCAAGGTTCTCTCCATTTAGTTTGATGTTGGCTACTGGCTTGCTGTATATTGCTTTTAATATGTTTAGGTATGTGCCTTGAATTCCTAATCTTTCTAAGACTTTTAACACGAAAAGATGTTGAATTTTGTCAAATGCTTTCTCAGCATCTAGTGAGATGATCATGTGGTTTTTTCTTTGAGTTTACTTGTGTAGTGGATTACATTGATGGATTTTCGAATATTGACCCATCCCTGCATTCTTGGGATAAAGCCTACTTGATCATGATGGATGATTGTTTTGATGTGTTCTTGGATTCGGTTTGCGAGAATTTTATTGAGTATTTTTGCATCAATATTCATAAGTGAGATTGGTCTGTAGTTCTCTTTCTTTGTACAGATAATTTAAAAAATATTAACAAGTTCACATTAATAAAAAAAATAAAGGAGAGGGTAAACACAAGACATGAAGTTAAACATTGACACAAAAATAACAAGTACAAACAGGAAACTGAAAGCATTAAGTACCATCTTCCTTGAAGTTACCTAAGAAGCTGTTCAAGCAGCATCTCTGTAGGGTATTCTGGACATATCAGATTTTATAGCAGATAATTCAGACTTCTACTTCAGATTCTTAAATGATATGAAAATTTTCCTTAAGGGAGAACTGGTTATAATTTCACAAATATTTATAGCAGAATTTACCAAACAGAAATTACAGTGGGCATTGTGAGTCAATAATAACATGAGTATACAGGCTCAAGGGTGAAATTTAGAGGTGGTACTTCAATGAAGCCATTGAAAAGTATTATTATAATCAAATAATAATAGTGGAGCTGTGCTTGCAAAGAAGATCTAAGTCTGCTGCAATTGAAATACCACATGTGCAATATAAATACAATGTACAACAATGAAGTCAAGAACACCCAGGAATGACCAGAATGGTGGTGTATGCCATTAATCCCAGAGCTTGGGAGGGAGGCAGAGGCTAGTTGAATCTCTGAGTTATAGGACAGTCAAAGCTAAACAGAAAAAGTCTGTCTTAATAAAACCAAACCAAATGAAAAAGAAAAGAAAACAAATAAAAGTGGGAATGCAGTGGGCTACATTTTCTATAATTTAATTATACTAAAAAAAAGAATCAAACTGCAATTTTAATAAAAAGACAAGAGTAACCTCTATTTGATATGTACTGTATCTAATAGTGTATTTTAGTGCATTTACTGTGTTCTAATTTGACAAATATTTATTTATTATTCTGAGATGTCCAACTATACTAGCTATATAAAGGAAAATACATGCAAAAGTTATAGAGCATAACATCTCTATTTTATAGTATTTATTTAGTATTATTATCTTATTTGTATGTCACTGTAATTATTACCAATTTCTGTTATATAGCAATCTTTGCAAGTTACTCTTCATTATATAGTTGCTAAATTAGATATGGCTATATGTTTGGATATAAACAACTCAATAGTATATAGTGTATTACAAAATGGTTCCAATACACTGAAGGTATACCAAAGAGTAATGTACTCTGGAGGATCCCAGTGGATATAGAAACACCATTTAATTAAGGCATTTCTCACACGCTATGAAGCATGGCCAACTATTTCTCATCTTCATAATGTCAGCAAAAACTAACATGTATGTTAGTAATTTATTTAACTGAATACGTGACTTTACATGTTTATTTCAAGATGAGATTTTCCACAATCATGTTCTATGTAAGAGATTGTAATGTGTGTTCCATTAGTTTAGATATTGTATGGACACTCCAAAGACTAAATAGCTTAACAATATCCACTTATTCCCATGATTCTGAGAAGTTAGAGAGTATGATGCTAGCAGATTTTATTTTCAGTAGGAGCATACTTGCTGGTTACAAGGGAGGAAGTAAATTTTTCTCTACCTCTGCACCACATGGAGAGCACTGTTTTTGTCAGGAAGGATATTGGTCACACTCAATAAACTGATTCCATTACCAAATGAGGTTTGATAGTTAATCACACTCATAGTTAGGCTTATGACATGAGAATTTCAGGGAGAGAGAGAGAGAGAGAGAGAGAGAGAGAGAGAGAGAGAGAGAGAGGAGGCTGTAGGTTGTTGTGGTTCAACAGCACTTGCTGGCCTAACAGAGGACCAAAGCAAAGTTTGGTTCCAAGTACTCATTAGGTATAATGGGTCAAATGCTCTGTTCTGATTGGAAACCATAGGCACTGGCACATATGTACACACACACACACACACACACACACACACACACACACACACACACCATTTTGCAAAAGAATACAACATGTAAAAGAAAGCTAAATATTATGAAATGGTTCTGCAGGTAAACTGCTGGATAACTTGAGTTCACATCTCCAGAAATATTTATCAAGTTTGAGAAAGGTGAAAAAGTTTGGAGTTCTTGTTTATCTAAAAATTGATGCCTGTTTGAAAGGTGTTAATGTTTTATAGTAGAAGTATAAAGGCAGGTGATATTGTCTGAATAAGAATAGGGTAGGGCATATTTATTACATGGGGTTAGGTAGACATTGACGGGTAGGAGTAAGGCAGCATGGTTGAGAAATCAATGAGCTGATGAATTTATGAGCATTAGCCAGAGGCAGAATTGTTTCTTAATGTGAAATAGAGAGGGACTCGAGGACTTTATATACTAATAATCACACTAATACTACTTCTATAATAGTTAAATAGCACCTTACTGAAATTCATCTAAAAGATATTTTGATACTAAAGATTATGGAAAAAATACTTATTCCTAGAAAAAGCTTAAAGTATATCATATATTAGATGAAGAATCTTTTTCTTTAATGTAACTAAATTTTCCATTCACAAGCAATAGAAATTTTGCTGCTGATTCAGATGTTAGTGATATTTTGGAAGTTGTCTTAATAATTTACCATGCTTGATACTAAGCTAATGATAAGAGATTGCACACATGCTGTTATAGTAAATTTGTAATTTGTTGTAGTAAATTGTTTGAATCGCAGTGCAAGTTTTCTACCTGGCCTTTCATGTTTAAGTTACTGAATGAAAGACATGCTCACAGCCTTTATACTTATATAATCTTCAAACAGCACAAGATCTGGGCAGCTCCCCACCCTCCATGCTATTAAAATCTACCATTCTATAGATAGCCCTTACTTATTACTATTTACTATGTTTCATTTGGGCTGCTCGTAACTCCAATCAGCCAGTCCTCAGGGCTACATTCTCATGGTTCACCTAATGCGTGGCAGTTTCTCTCTCTTACTCCTGTACTTTCCTCATTGTTTTCTCTGACCACAAGACCAGGAAACCTAATCCCCATTTATCTCCCTTATGCCCAGCTCTTAACTGTTAGCATCTTTATTGAGCAATCAGAAATAATTTGGGGTCAGGTTCACAGGGGCTACATGAAGACTACTGGGATGATGGAGTGGTTTCTTGCTGTTCAAACTCTCTTTAAAAAGACAAGGCCATGACTGTATTTGGAAATAAGCCTTTTAATTTTTTGTATCAAAGTCAGAAAATATTTCCACAAGTGGAACTCCTAGGTACTCCTAATTTAGTACTCCTAAATTCCTAATGGGAATTTCTCTCATGGAATTTCTCTTACCCTCCATTTATAAGCAATAACATATTTCCTGAGAGTTTCATAATCTCATTCATGTTGAGGAGTTGATTTCAGTGCCTTTGTAGAGAATTTATGCCATTATTTAAAAATAAGAACTCTTAACTATAACAGCATTATTTTTTCCCTTTATGTTATAAACCACTTGTTTGCCTATGCCCAGAGAATTTACTACAATGCCTTGACAAAACCTTTCATTTCATGGACTCTGTGTTTGTATAAGCATAAGTCTTCAGAACTCACTTAACATTTTCTTGCTTTCCTGTTTGAGGGCTTTAGTGAAGGGTAGGAAAAACTTCAATTACCATTATCAACATTCTTGTCCATTTTCTGGGTTCTGCTGATGACCTCTTAAACGTCACATTCACAGAGAAATAATGCTCCAGAGTGAAAAGCAAAATGGTCTTTTTGGTAGTGCTATTTTGGTTTGATATTGACATTTCAAGCTAAATCTCTTTTACTGAAAATTTGTTGTTTTTTTTTTTTTCTGAGAACAAAACAAGTGTTTCTATAAATTTCCAAAGGCAGTGTCCCAGATCCAAATTAGCCTCCTTTCTGTTCACAGTCCTTTTCCTCAGAAGTTAGTGATTTTACCTGTTGTGAGACCTTAACTTCAAGATTATGGTTTTAGTCATGTTACGTGATTAGTTAATATTAACACTGTTTTCTTGTGCATATTTCCTGTGTCTCCATACATGCAGTACTGTTTTCCATTAGTAGACTAAATAAAGCTTTCTCAACACAATGGCTCATTCCCCCTTATACCTTGGTTCATTGAGTCACTCATGAAAATTTTTATGCTGTAGAATTCAAATCCTGCCTAATTATCCTTATTTGTTTCATATATTGGAACATTGTTACATCATTGCATTTTGAAGTATACACAATCTTTTGTATCTTCAAAAATGAACATTCTCCTGACTCTCCATCTTTATTCCTTTAAGATGTTGAGATTAAGATACCACTTAGGTTGCAAAAATGTTAGGGTCTGCCTAGTTTCCTTAACACCTAATAGAAGAAAAAAACCCAGTTGGTGACTACTGTCTTTCTCTTTGGCCTAGAAATTTTGGAGAAAACTCATGATATGCCATAAATAAATGTATCACCTTGAATTGAATTAAAATAAAAGTACTAAGAGTTCTTATGCAATCTTCCTATTAGTTATCAACCACAAATTGATGGTAAGATTTTATTATGCCTAGAAATTTCTTACTGACATATAATTATTGTGCTTGCAGTGGAAAGAATTAATCACTAATATCATACAACTACAAACTACTCTATCTACAATATCAATCTGCTTGTAAGATTTACGGTACAAACATGTCAGAGATTTTATGTGAATAAACAACCACTTTTATATTGTACTTATAACCCACTACATAGAAGAGGATTGGACCTATTTCTGACAATGTTAATCTTGTTAATATGGCCAACAATATGAGAGTATATAGGCCATGAACCTAGGAGAAAAGTTACTACTATATTTCTACAGGAACATAGAAATAAAATTACACTTAATGACATAATGCTATTCACATAAATTCAATCAAAAAGTTGTTGATTACTCCCATAACGTTTCGATCACTCTGGTAGAAACATTTCTTCCAGGAAGCTTGTTATTGTAGGTGGTGGGTTTGTAGCCTGAAGTTTGTCGGCATTAATTTCTCCTCTGGTAACATGCAAAATACCTTGAAGTACTGTAGTGACATATACAAGTGAAACCTCTAGTTGGGCACAAATTTGATATCTTAATTTTTGATGACACAAATAAGTGGTGTTTCAGTATTAGGGTGTTTGTATCATGTTGTGAAAAGTAATAACCAATGACATTGACACAAATATCCTTGATGTTTTGTTGGTGTGTGTGAAACTCCTTTATTCAATGACTCAAAGGATGTACATAATTACAGCCTTGGATGTTTTTCATTCTGGTATAATAAGATCAGATGCAGTCTTGGCTTCCATCTGTCTTCTAACAGTCTTCAGTACATCCTTGTCAACTCAGAGGCTTACTGTCTGTCTGATAACTAGGCCTGGCCCTGGAAACTTCTTGTTTTCATACAATCTTTTCTAAGCCTAGAATATTTTCAACTTCTGAGATTTGCTGTTGAATAAGCTTGCCTCTTCCTATTTCTTTCTGTTCTCTGGCTGTCTGGTTTCAGTTTTACTGTTTTAGGCCTAAAACTCCTCTCCAAGCTGACTGATAAAATCTGGTTTCTTTTTCAGTCTCTGACTTGTTCTGCTTGGCCTCAAAATTATTGGTAATGTGTTCTAATCTTTTGACTCTTTCTAATTCTCTAGTTTGTTCTTTCTTCAGCTTTGTCTAGCTTGGTCTGACTTTAATCTCTAAAATTCTCCTGCTAATCTCTCTCTCTCTCTTTCTCTCTCTCTCTCTCTCTCTCTCTCTCTCTCTCCCTCTCTCTCTCTCAAACACACACACACACACACACACACACAAAGTAGCTCTCTTAAGTAGCTTTTCTTTCTTTTCATTTTACTTCAAACTGGGCATGCTCTATTTCATCAACTCTTTCTTTGATTTTCAACTTTGTCTGCCTATCAATCACTTTCAAACAAATATGAATGCTTTCTTGTACACACTAACTTTACCTTCATTGTTTGGAATTTAAGATGTTTAGTAAGGGCATTTCTGTATTCCAGCCAGAAGGGTAAAAATTGTGTGATAAGGGCTGATTCATACCATAACAACAAACAGGTTTGTTTGTTTGTTTCTTTAGTAAATAATACAATTTTAGGTTTCACAGGGTAAATATAGTATACAATAAATGTTTCCAAGTTCTTCTGATTTCTAAGATCTTCTAAAGTTGGACAGTTTTTCTTTTGCAATATATTTGTTGTTCTGTATGCTATATAAGCATCTTCACCTTTTTTCTTTTCTTGAATTTAATTTTTCATGGTTATTTTATTTATTTATAATTCAAATGTCATACCCCTTCTCAGTTTCCTCTCCAAAAATCCCTTTTCCAATCCACCTGCTCCCAGTTTCTATGAGGGTGCTCCCCCACCTGCCCATCCACTCCTGCCTCAGATGCTTAGCATTCCCAAACCCTGGGTCATCAAGCCTCTACAGGTCCAAAGACCTCCTCTCCTATTGATGCCAGATAAAGCAATCCTCTGCTAATATGCAGCTGGAACCATGGATTTCTTCATATGTTCTCTTTGGTTGACGGTTTAGTCTCTGGGAGCTCTCAGGTTCTGGTTGGTTGATATTTTAGTTCTTACTATGGGTTTGCAAACTCTTTCACCTCTTTCAGTCCTTTTCTTAACTCTTCCTTTGTGGTCCCAGCACTCAGTGCAATGGTTGACTGCAATCAGCAGCATTTGTGTTGGTCAAGTTCTACAGATCCTCTCAGGGTATAGCTATACTAGGTTCCTGTCATCAAGTTCTTCTTGACAACAGCAATAGTACTTGGGTTTGGTGTCTGCAGATAGGATGGAATTCTTGATGCAGCAGTCTCTCTTTGGTCTTTCTTTCAGTCTTTGCTCTACTCTTTGTCCCTGAATTTTCTTCTTGGAATTCTAGGTTAAAATTTTTGAGCTGAGTGGTCCCATCCCTCAACTGAGGACAGTGCCTAAACGCTGGGTATGATCTCTGTAGGTTCTCTCTCCCCTTTGTTGGTTATTTCAGCTGATGTCATGCCTGTTGGGTCCTGGGAGCTTGCTTTCCTGGCAACTGGAGCATCCTGTGTTAGCCCCCTGACCTCATCCTCCACTGCTGCATACCTCCATTTCCTGCCCTTCTGTACTTCTCTCCCATCTCCTCCCACACCTAATCCTGGCATTCCTTTTACATTCCTGCTCCTGATCCTTCCTCCTTCCCAGGCCCCTTACTTCCTCTATCTACTGTGATTATTTTGTTCCCCCTTCTGAGTAGAACTGAAGTACTCACATTTTGGTCTTCCTTCTTCTTAAGCTCCATGTGGTTTATGAATTGTATCTTAGTTACTCTGAGCTTTTTGGCTAATATCCACTTTTCAGTGGGTATATACCATGTGTGTTCTTTTCTAACTGGGTTACTTTACTCAGGATGGTATTCTCTAGTTTCATCCATTTGCCTGTGAATTTCATGATGTAATTGTTTTTAATAGCTGAGTAGTATTCCATTGTGTAAATGTACCACATTTTCTGTATCCATTCCTCTGTTGAAGAGCATCTGGGTTACTTACAGCTACTGGCCATTATAAACATAGGGGAACATTTGTCCCTGTTATACATTGGAATATCTTTTGTGTATTTTCTCAGGAGTGGTATAGCTGGGACTATAATAACTACTAAGTTATTACTATGTCTAATTTTCTGAGGAATTGTGAGACTGATTTCCAGAGTGGCTGTTGGGAGCTGACTTTAAGCAGAAAGCAGCTAGAAAGCAGTTATCAGCTTTACAGCCATCTTGAGCCATATACCCTGACATGAGACTTGGTTTTCAACAGCCTGCAACAGCTGAAGCACACTCTGATATCCCACATAGCTTGTTTTGCTGTTTAGTGCCCCCAGCTGCAAGGAGCACATGGTATCCACACCTACAAGGCATGCGGTGCACGTGTTGTCCACGTGCTATCCACGCCATATATGCCTGTAAGGTGCACGTGCTGTCCACGCCTGTAAGGCTTACGTCATAACCACACCTGCAAGGCACATGGATACCATGTGCCTACAAGGCACATGGCAAAAGCCTATAAATACCCAGGATTTCCTTGTTGTAGTGTGTGTATGTGTGATGTAATAGTAGTAGGTGTAGTGGTGTGTATATGGTGGAGACAGTAAAGAAGACGTTACTCAGATCCTCTGGCTTGTCTCTATTCTTTGAGGCTCTTCCCCTTCTTCCCCCTACTCTCTCTCTCTGGCTAAACCCAGACCTGCGGAACAGAGCGGGCCACTATAGTTTGGACCCCAAACTGGGCACGAGTGGTCTTTTACAGTTTACAGCTCAGGCTTTTACAAGTGGGTATGCCAGCTGGAAATCCCAGGAGCAATGGAGGAGTGTTTCTCTTTCTTTACATCCTTGTCAGCATTTTCTGTCACCTTGATGTTAGCCATTCTGACTGGTGTAGAATCTCATTCTGAGGTGGAAAAGTTGTTTTGATTTGCATTTCCCAGATGATTAAGGATGTTGGACATTTCTTTAGATGCTTCCTGGTCATTGGAGATTTCACAGTTGAGAATTCTTTGTTTAGCTCTTTACTCCTTTTTTTTTTTTTTTTTTTTTTTTTGGTTCTCTAGAGTATAACTTCTTGAGTTCTTTGTAGATATTGGATGCTATGCCTTCAGAAGATATAGGGTTAGTAAAGATCTTTGCCCAATCTGTAGGTTGCTGTTTTGTCCTACTGATAGTGTCTTTTGCCTTACAGAAACTTTTCAATTTTATGAGATCCCATTTTTCTATAGTTGATCTTAGAGCCTGAGCCATTGGTATTTTATTTAGTAAATTTCCCCTTGTACCTGTTTATTTGAGGGTTTTTCTCAGTTTATTTTCTATTAAATTCAGTTTATCTACTAAATCAGTAGCCTTCCTCAACTCAAAGCATAAACAGGTTGGGAAACAAATTTGGTAATTAACACCCTTCACAATAGTCACAAATAATTACATATATTGGTATGACTCTAACCAAGCAAGTGAAAGATTTTTATGACAAGATCTTAAAGTACCCGAAGAAAGAAACTGAAGAAGACCTCAGAAGATGGAATGATCTCCCATGCTCATGGATCTGCACAAATAACATAGTAAAAAATGGACATTTTACCAAAAGAAATCTACATATTCAATGCAATCCTCATCAAAATTCCAGCTCAATTTTTCACAAAGATCAAAAGCATTTCTCAAACTCATCGAGAATAACAAAAATCCCAGGATAGATAAAACTGTTCTCAACAATAAAAGAACTTCTAGAGGAATCACCAACCTTGACCTCAAGCTGTACTATAGAGCAATAATGATAAAAACTGCATAGTATTGGTATGGAGACAGACAAGTAGACGAATGGAAGAGAATTGAAGACCCACAATTAAACCCACACACCTGTGGCCAACCGATCTTTGACAAAAAAGTCGAAACCATCCAGTAGAACAAAGACAGTATATTCAACAAATGGTGCTGGCTCAAGTGATGGTTGTCAAGTAGAAGAATGCAAATTGATCCATTCTTATCTCTTTGTACAAAGCTCAAGTCCAATTTGATTTAGGTTCTCCATATAAAACCAGGCATCTCTAACTTTAGGTTAGAAATTTTATCTTGAGGTATTGTTGAAAGTGTTTTAGGAAATTTTGAGCTGGTATTCCTCTTTTTCCTATATCCCTATTGTCTTAGCTTTGGTCTTTTTATAATACCTGAGATTTTTCTGGATAATTTTTTTTCAGGGATTTGTTTTCATTTAGCATTTCTTTGACTGAAGTATTAAATTTCTATTGTATTTTTATTACCTAAGATTCTCTTTTCTATCTCTTGGAGAAGCTTGTCAGTGTGGTTCCTGTTCAAATTCCTAAATTATTTTATTCCTAAAATTCCCTCTGTGTTGTCATTTTTTTATTCTCTTTCTATTACAGGTTGTGAACAGTTTTATTCATTACTTTCAACCATTTCTCTGTATTTTCTTGGATTTTTAAAAGGGATTTACTTTTTTCCTCCAATTGTTTGTGTTTTTCTGCAATTCTTTTTATTATTACATTTATTTTTATTATTAATTTTATTTTACCCTCCAGTCTTTGCCCACATCCCAGTCTTCTATTCCACAGTTCCTCATCCCATTTCTCCTTCCCTATGTCTTCAAGAGAATGTGCTCCTACATTGACAAATCTGCCCATTCTCAGAGACCTCAGGTCTCTCAAGAGTTAGGTATGCATCTTCTTCCACTGAGGTCAGACCAGGAAGTCTTTTGCTGTAGGTGTCTGGGCTGCAGACCAGCTGCTCTTTGCTGCCTATTTCAGTGTCTGAGATATCTCAGAGGTCTGGGTTAGATGAGACTGCTGGTCTTTCTATAGGGTTGCCACCCTCCTCAGCTTCTTTCAGCTTTTCCCTAATTTAACCACAAGGTACGTGGACTTAGATCCACTGGTTGAGTTTAAGCATCTGCCTCTGTCTTAGCTTATGTTTGCCTCTCTGAGTACAGCAAGGCTAGGTTTCTGTCTGCAAGCACACCATAGCATCAGTAATAGTGTCAGGCCTTGGAGCCTCCCCTTGAGATAGATCCCAATTTGGGCTAGTCACTAAACCTTATTCCCTTATTTTTTTTCCATATTAGTTCCTGCAGTTCTTTTAGAGAGGAGCAATTCTAAGTCAGAGTTTTTAACTGTAGGATGGCAACTGCATCTTTCCTGTTGATGTCCTGTCTTTTTATTCGTAGTAGACTTACTGAGTTCTCTCTCCCCACTGTTAAGCACTTCATCTAAAGTCCCTCCCTTTGATACATGAGATTCTCTCATGTCCCAGGTCTCTGGTACATTCCAGAGGGTCCCCTCTCCCACTCCTGAGATAGCATATTTCTATTCATTCTGCTGACCCTCAGGGATTCTTTTCGGTTTATCCACACTCCCTACCTAGTCATCCCCCCCCTCTCTATCACCTCTCCAACCATGGTCCCTCCTTACCTCTGCCTCACTTTATTGTTTACTTCTGCCTTCCAAGTGGAATTGAAGCATTCTTACTTTAGCCCTTCTGCTTGTTAACCTTCTTGAGTTCTGTAGATTGTATCCTGGGAATTCTGTACTTTTGGCTAATATTCACTTATTAGTTAGTACATACTATGCATGTCCTTTTGGATCTGAATTACCTCATTCAGAATGGTATTTTCTAGTTTTATCCATTTGCCTTCAAAATTCATGTCATTGTTTTTAATAGCCGAGTAGTATTTCATTGCATAAATGTACTACATTTTCTGTATCTATCCATCTATTGAGGGACATTTATGTTGTTTTCAGATTCTGGCTATTATAAATAAGCCTGCTATGAAGATAGTAGAGCAAGTGTTCATGTTTTATGTTGGAACAACTTTATATATATGCCTAAAAGTGATATAGCTGGTTCTTCAGGTAAATATATTTCCAATTTTCTGAGGAACCTCCATATTGATTCCCAGAATGGTTGTATCAGTTTGCTATCTGACCAGCAATTGAGAAGTGTTCCTCCTTTTCCACATCCTTGCCAACGTGTGCTGTCACCTTAGTCTATTTTTTATCTTAACCATTCTGATTGATGTAAGGTCGAATCTCAGGATCTTTTTGATTTGCACTTCCCTGATGACTAAGGACTTTGAATGTTTCTCTAAGTGCTTCTCAACCATTTGAGACTCCTCTATTGTGGATTCTCTGTTTAGCACTATATTCCATTTTTTATTGGGTTGTTTGCTTTTTGGGGTGGTTAGATTCGTGAGTTTTTATATAATTTGGATATTAACCCTCTAATTGATTGTTCTATTGACTATGTCCTTTAACTTACAGAAGCTTTTCAGTTTCATGAGGTCCCATAATTTGTTAAAACTCAAAGCACATATTTAACCACACACAATAATGGTCAGAGACTTCAACACCCCACTCTCACCAATTGAAAGACAGGTCATTAAAACTGAAATTAAACAGAGACACAGTGAAACTGAAAGATGTTATGAACCAAATTGATTTAACAGATATATACAGAACATTTTACCATAAAATATAAGAATATATGTTCTTTTCAGTACCTCATAATACCTTCTCCAAAATTGACCATATAATTTGTCACAGAAGAAGCCTCATCAAGAAAATTGAAATAATCCTATGCATTTATCAGATCACCAAGGACTAAGGCTAGACTTATATAGCAACAAAAACAACAGAAAACTCACATACCCATGGAAACTGAACAACTTTCTACTTAATGATAATTTAGTCAGGGAAGAAATACAGAATGAAATTAGAGATGTCCTGGAATTCAATGAAAATGATGACATAACATACCCAAACTTATGAGACACATGAATGTAGTACTAAGAGGAAAATTCATAGCACTAAGTGCCTTTGTAAAGAAACTGGATGGAACCTATATGAGCAACTTAACAACACACTTGAGAGCCCTAGAGTAGAAAGAAGTAAGCATATCTAGGAGTAGTAAATTGAAGGATATAGTCAAAATCAGACCTGAAATCAGCCAAACAGAAACAAAGAGAATGATACAAAGAATCAACAAAACCAAAAGCTTGTTCTTTGAGAAAATCAACAAGATAGATAAACCACTTGCCAAACAAACCAAAAGGCACAGAGACAATATCCAAACTAAGAAAATTAGAAATTAAAGGGGATACATAAGAACAAAACCTGGGGAAATTAAAACAAATTAGGTCCTACTAAAAAACCTGTATTCAACAGAACTCAAAAATCTTGATGAAATGGATAATTTTCTAGAAAGATATCACTTACTGAAGTTAAATCAAAAGGAGATAAACTATCTAAACAAGTCCATATCCCTTAAGAAAATAGAAGTCATTATAAACCTTCCAACCAAAATTAGGCCAGGGCCAGATGGCTTTAGTGTAGAATTCTACAAGACCTTCAAAGAAGAGATCATTCCAACACTCCTCTAAGTATTCCATAAAATATAAACAGAAGAAACACTAACTAATTCATTCTATGAAGACACAATTTCTTTGATACCTAAACCACACAAAATCCCAACAAGAAAGAGACCTTCAGAGCAATTTCACTTATAAATATCAATGCAAAAATACTCAATAAAATTTAAGCAAATCAAATCCAAGAACACATCAAAGCCATTATTCATATAATCAAGTAGGCTTAATTCTAGGGATGTAAGGTTGGTTTAATATATGACAATCCATTAACATAATCCATTATATACACAAACTCAAGGAAAAATCACATGATAATCTCATTATATGCTGAAAAAGCCTTTGACAAAATCCAAAACCCTTTCATGTTAGAAGTATTGAAGACGTCAAGAATTCAAGACCATTCAAAATAAAAGCGATATACAGAAAACAAAACAGCCAATATCAAATTAAGTGGAGAGATACTTGAACCAATCCCACTAGAATCAGGGACAAGGCAGAGATGCCCACTCTTCCCATATCTATTCAATATAGTACTGGATATTCTAGCTAGAGCAATAAAACAAGAGGAGATCAATAGGATACAAATTGGCCAAGAAGTCAAGTTATCACTGTTTGTAGATGATATGATAGTATACATAAGTGACCCACAAAATTCTATCAGAGAACTTCTACAGCTGATAACACTTCAGTAAAGTTTACCTACATTTCCTAAAGGGAATTATTTATTTCATCTTTATGAACCTCTATTATCTATATGTAGTTTGATTTAAGATCCTTTGCTTCTGCTTCAGCTATTGTGGAATCACAGTACTTGATGTAGAAGAATAACATGGTTCTGGTGGATGTATTGCCCCATCTGTTATTGATTATAGTTTTTTGTGTGATTGGTTTATTTGTTTGCTTTTTTTACTGCTGGCAACTATGTATCAGGGTTTGGTTTCAGATAGTGATCTAGGTGTAGATTTCTGAGTTTGCGTTTTGGGGTTGGTGTTTTGTTGTTGTTGTTGCTGCTGCTGTTTTGTTTTTTTTCGATTTTGTATTGTTCTTCCTCTCTGGGTTTTTAGAGAGTGTGATGGTCATATATTGTCTGTTTTACTTTCATGCTCAGCTGGTTTCCTCACAGGGAATGCCTGCCTATGTTCAAGGCTAGGAAGTAGAAAAGAGTGGGTGGACAGGTGTTAGGAAGAAATGCTATGTGAAATAACAAGTTATATGAACAATGTTTAAATGACACTACAACTTGTTCTGGGACCATGAAAAGAATAGCTTGGTTTCTGGTAGAGCACTGGCTAGAAATGGTGGAGACCCTATGCGGGACTGCATATATTTCATGACTCTCCCAGATTCCAGGCTCCTGACACACAGACTAAGACCTCCATTGATCAGTTCTTTTCAGTCACGTAGAACAACACCCCTATCAGCCCCTCCACAGGTAGAGGGTGTGACTACAGGTCTCAGTCTCAAGAGATTTTCAAGTTAATGAGATACCTGAAGGCCAGAGGGTGTAGCCAATTAAGCATTCCTTCTTAGACCCTCCTTAATCCCTGATTAACTCAAGTCTGCCCTGAGTTTCAGGAGAGTACAGCCAGATTCATACACTATCCTCCATGACAATAAACACTTTAAAACCATGGACTTCCTCGTGTCTTTGGGGCCCCTCAATGGGGAACCATGGAGAAGGCATTTAACTAATGAGCTTCCACCTCCACTACCTAATCCCTCACTGAGGACTTTTGTACATTCCTGCCACGGAGGCCGTCAATTCAAGCAAGCTTGTCAACCCAGCCAAGCGAATGCCAATAACAAAGAGTCTCTACCCACAGGGTGCTGTTGGGACTCCCCTCCCCCTGGTTCTTCTTGGCTGTGGGCTGGTCTAACCTCTATGCCTTTGTGTCTCTGTTCTTCTGAGAATCTCAGCAACATATGGGGGCCCAAAAATAGAGACCACTGGCCTCAGGGTCAGCTGTTGGCCCAGAGACCCTCTCTCAGAAGCCCTACCCCTGTGAGACCTCAGATTGAGGTCTCTCCACACCTGAGCGGAGCCCCACAGTGTCTGCCCAGTGCCACATGGAGTAAACTCAATCAAATTCCCATGCTCATGCTTCTGCTCCCTGGAGCTGCAGGAACCACAACTCTGCCCAACAAGACCCACACCCACCCACATGCTAGCTAACAAACCCACAGGTAATGGAGGATGTGGACAAAGCCAGCTCGAACAGTAACTCTCGCTGGTGCCCATGAAGAACCTCTTCATAGAACTCAAGAACAGTGAGTAACTAAGGTCTAGTTCAAAAGACTAGGCAGGCTTCTTTCTGTCCCCCATTTCCTCTCTTTCTCTTTTTATGTGTTCCTGGTCACAACCATGTTCCTAGTTAGCTTCTCTCCTTTGACTTTTAGCTACAGTTTAACTTCTCTCTAGTTCTAAAGACTAGACCTCTCTCTCTCTCTCTCTCTCTCTCTCTCTCTCTCTCTCTCTCTCTCTCTCTCTCTTCTCCATGTGTTCCTGGCCAGCTTCTTTCCTTTGACCTTTAACTACAGCCTCCAACTTAAGGACAAGATGGTGGTGATTCCCTAGACTCCACTCTTCCCATCCTCCAGCCCCACAAAGAGTGCTCTACACAGCTAACAGCTGTCTTTCAGGCTGCATTGCCTTCTGTGACCCTCCTTCTAAGACTCTTTCCTTTGGGCGAGAGATTCTCTTTTATTTGGGTGAGAGATGCCCCTTCCTTTTTAGACAGTTTCCTTCTCACAGCTGAGAACCCCAGGTCAGGCCTGGACAGACTGTCTTTTTTTTTTTATTTTTTTTTATTGGATATTTTATTTACATTTCAGATGTCAACACCTTTCCCCATTTCTTCTCCCTAGAAAACCCTTATCTTTTCTCTCTCAGGAACACTGGCTCCAAGCTCTAGTCCTCAGTGTGTCTACCCCAGGGGGGACAGTCTTTCATGTGCTGCCTGGTAGCGTAGACTTCTCTCCTCCTACTACATCATTTGTGGCCAGCTGCATCCACTTAGTTCAGCTGGCTGTCCTCAAGCAGCAGGTTCAGGACCCTACTTGCTACTATTACCCCTGTGTTCCTAAGACCCTCATTCTAGGACTTCTCCCCTTGGTTGAAAATATTCTCTTTAGTTTTGAGGCAGTTTTTTTTCTTGCAGATGAGAACTACAGGCTGGGCTTGGAAGAACTGTGTGCTGCCTGCTAGCTTCTCCCAGGAGCTGCCCACTTCAACTCAGCTTCCACATGTCTCCCTCATGGCTGAGTCTTTTACACAGTCTCTCACTCCTTCTGGCTCTGACTCTCCTATCAAGCCTCTACGCTTCTGTTAAGCTTATCTTCAAGGTTGGCCTTACTTCTCTTTCTCTACATTTAAAATTTACCAGCTAGGCTAATTAAAAACAAACAATACAGGGGAATACAGGAGACCTCTCTGCTAGAGTACTCAGCCACATGGTAGCACAGCCTCCACATGGCAGAGCAGGTCCCTCCCCCACTGCTTCTAAACCCACCAAAGACAAGCACATCTGAGACCATTAACCGAAGTTTTTAATGTTTTTCTCCCTAACAGGAATACCTGAAACAATGTTTGTGCTTTTCAAACTAAAATTTTCTTGCTTTTTGTTTAAATGTTTCCTTCTCTCCCTAACATTCATGATATATATCCAACATTTTCTCAACTTGTTTAAGAGTTCTTTAAGGTTCAAAAGTCATCTAATCTACTTTCATAGGTCAAATCAACTATACTGATCACCACTTTTCAATTCTTAATTAACAACTAGTTTCCTTTTACAGACAAACTGTTGCTGCTATCTATCCCAGATACATAATTAACATGATGTTTTTCTTTCTCAGCCATCCACAACAGACTCAAGGTGCCTTCTAGGACTAAATTTCCTCAAACACCCTAGGATCATGATGAAATACCATGATGTTCTTGCTCCCATGTATCCAAATGCTTGCTATCCATCCTTTGCAGACACCCCCCTTCTTGTGTGCTGCTCCCCTGTTGTAATCAAACTACAGGTGCTCCCACAAATTCATTGGAGACAATGCCATCTCCTGGAACCTGCTTGGGACACCCAAGCTGCCTTTCTTCAGACACTTCATCTGACAGAAGACTCCAGAGTCACACACTGAGTCCTACAGAAGACAGATCTAGACCTTCCAGCTACAGATGAACTCTCTTGCCAAAGTCAAATAGCTACTAAACTTGGGAAAAGTTACATGTTAGTAAGGAAAACATAATTTCTATCTAGACTAATCAGATGTTATTACCCTCAAACTGTACAAACTATAATTAATTGGTTCAATGATACCTTGCCTTCCCAACCTCCACCTTCATCTTTTCTTACCCTGTGACTTAATTATGCTACATCCTACAGCCTGTGTAGTATTTTCCATTTTATTTTTCATCCAAAATTTTGACTACAAATGACACAGTCACTCGAGTGACACCCCTCCTTTTAAAAAAAGAAAAAAGAGGAGTTGTAGGACTGTGAAAAGGATAGCTTGGTTTCTGGTAGAGCACTAGCTAGAAATGGCCAGAGATCCTGTGAGGGTTGGCACACATTTTGCCATGTTCCAAGACTCTAGACTCCTGACAAGTGGTCTAAGAACTCCATTGATTAGCTCCTTTCAGTCATGTAGAGCAACACCCCTACAAGCCCCTCTATAGGTAGAGGGCATGACTACAGGCCTCAGCCTCAAGAGATTTTCATATTAATGAGATACCTGAAAGCCAGAGGGAGTAGCCAATTAAGCATTCCTTCTTAGACCCTCCTCCCTCTTCCCTCCCTACTTAACTCAGGTCTGTCCTGAGTTTTGGGGGAGTACAGCCAGATTCATCCATCATCTGCCATGATAATAAACTCTTTAAGACCATGGACTTCCTCTTGTCTTTGGAGCCCCGCTGTAGGGAACCGTGGAGAAGGCCTTTGACTACTGAGCTGCTGTTTAATCTCCTCCCAGAAGACTTCTCTACTTTCCCACTATGGAGGCCGCCAATTCAAGCAAGCAAGCTGAGCTAGCCAAGCGAGTCCCAGTAACAAAGAGTCTCAACCCATGGGGTGTTGTCAGAGCTTCTCTCTCTCATTCCTCTCTGCTGCAGGCCGGTTCAGCCCATACATTCCCAGTCCCAACTCTTCACAGCTACCAGTGACACCTGGTTGTCCAGGAGTCTGAGACTAGTCAATCTCCGCATGCCTTCTTGTCCAGTTGTCCCAGCTCAAAAGCCCTGCCACCATGGGAACTCAGACTGATGTCTCCTCACACCCGGGTGAAGCCACACAGCATCTGTCCAGCACTGTGTGGAGTAAACTCAGTCAAATCCCCACTCCTATGCTCCCTGGATCCACAACTCTGCCCAACAGGACCCACACCTACCCTCATATGCAAGCTAACTACTCCACGCTTGAGATCTCTTGCATATCTAGGTTTGAAAAGATATTAGGTCTAGGGAAACAGAGAGAGAAAAGTAAGAAGCAGGCAGCCTACCTGCCTGTTCTTGCATGTGGTTTACCAGGTGTCTACTTGAATTGGTGGCTGGGATTCTGTGTACATTTAAAATAAGTTCATTTAATCTAATTTTTACTATGACATTGATTACAACTTTAATAAAAACATTAAATAATATCATTTCTGTTTTTAATCTATGTATAAGCATATGAACATCAGAGATTTATTTTACTAAAATGTGTGTAAGAAATGTGTATGACAGGAGATGGGAACTTTTTAAAAGTAACATGTAAATGAGAAAAAAGTGAAAGAACAGATAATAATAACATATTTCTCTGATTGTGTGAACATTTGCATTTGTTTATGCTACTTAAATAAAGAAAAATTTATAGATAAGATTTCAAAGACCTCATACTGTTTGCAGTTCTGCAAAATATCAGTGTTTGGGAAACTAAAAATATTGTACTCATAAATGAAATTATATATTCACTCCATAAAATGAGACTAACTGAAGATCTCAGATGTGTGCAATGTCTTCTCCTTAGATCATATTTCAGTAATATGTTATAGCATGGAATACTGTGAAATTGTTCTAACACATTGACTTACCAACACTCAAGTTATGGTTGGATGGTTAAACTTAAAATGTACTAAAATTTAATAAAATCATTTAGGATAAATCATTGAATTTATTTATTTAACATATATTACTAAATTCAAAATATTTTTTATTTTTATAGGATATTTTTATGTACATTTCAAATGGTATCCCATTTTCTTGTTTCCTCTCTGAAAATTCCCTATCCCATACCTCCTCCCCCTGCTTTTATGAGAGTGCTCCCCCACTCACCCACCTACTATCACCTTCTCACCCTGGCATTCCCCTACTGAGGCATCAACCCTTAACAGGACAAAGAGCCTCTCCTCCCCTTGATGCCTGGCAAGGCTATCCTCTCCTACATATGCTTCTAGAAACATGGACTGCTCCATGTGTACTCTTTGGTTGGTGGTTTAGTCCCTGGGACTTCCCAGGGATGCAAAGATGGTTCAATATACAGAAATTCACTATACAAATAAACTCAAAGGAAAAAACACATGATCATCTCATTAGATGCTGAGAGAGCATTTGACAAAATTCAAAAACCCTTCATGGTCTTGAAAAGATCAGAAATTCAATGTCCATACTTAAACATAGTAAAAGCAATATATAGCAAACCAGTAGCCAACATCAAACAAAATGAAGGGAAACTTGAAACAATCCCACTAAAATCAGTTATTAGACAAGGCTTCCCACTCTCTTTATACCTACTCAATATAGTATTCAAAGTCCCCGCCAGAGCAATTTTATAACAAAAGGAGGTCAAAGGGATACAAACAGGAAAACAAGAAATCAAAATTTTACTATTTGTACATGATATAATATTATACTTAAGTGACACCAAAACTTCCACCAGAGAACTCTGACAGCTGAAAACAACTTCAGCAAATTGGCTGGATATAAAATTAATTCAGACAAATCAGTAGTTTTCCTCTACTCAAAGGATAAACAGGCTGACAAATAAATTAGAGAAACAACAACCTTCAAAATTGTCACAAATAATATAAAATACCTTGGTGTGACACTAACCAAGCAAGTGAAAGATCTGTATGACAATAACTTCAAGTCTCTGAAGAAAGAAATTGAAGATGATCTCAAAAGTTGGAAAGCTCTCCCATGTTCATGAATTGGCAGGATTAATATAGTAAAAAATGACCATCTTGCCAATAGCAACCTACAGATTCAATGCAATCCCCATCAAAACTCCAACCTAATTCTTCATAGAGTTAGAAAGAGCAATTCTCAAATTCATTTGGAATAACAAAAAAACAGGATAGCAAAAACTATTTGCAACAATGAAAGAACTTCTGGGAGAATCACCATCCCTGACCTCAAACTGTATTACAGAGAAATAGTGATTAAATACTTCATGATATTAGTACAGAGACAGGCACATAGATAAATAGAATAGAACTAAAGAACCAGAAATGAATCCACATACCAATGATCTTCGACAAAGGAGCTAAAACCATTCATTGGACAAAAGGCAGCATTTTCAAAAAATGATGTAGGTTTAACTGAAGGTCAGCATGCCCAGGAGTGGTATAGCTGGTTCCTCAGGAAACAAATGGTGTGGTTCAACTGGTAGCCAACATGCAGAAGAATGCAGATCTATCCATTCTTATCTCCTTGTACAAAGCTCAAGCCTAAGTGGATCAAGGACCTCCTCATAAAATCAGATACACTGAAACTAATAGAAGAGAAAGAGGGGAAGAGCCTCAAACACATGGTCACAGGGAAAATATCCTGAACAGAACACCAATGGTTCATGCTCTGAGATCAAGATTCTACAAATTGGACCTCATAAAATTGCAAAGCTTCTATAAAACAAAGGATACTGTCAATAGGACAAATTAGCCAGCAACAGATTGGAGAAAGATCTCCGCCAATTCTACATCCAATAGAGAGCTAATACCCAATATATAAAAAGAAGTCAAGAAGTTAAACTCTAGAGGATCAAACAATCCTATTAAAAATGGGGTACAGAGCTACACAAAGAATTCTCAACTAAGGAATATAAAATGGCTGAGAATCACCTAAAGAAATGTTCAACATCCTTAGTCATCACAGAAATGCAAATCCAAAAAACCCTGAGACTCCACCTCATACCAGTCAAAATGTCTAAGATCAAAACCTCAAAAGAATATTTAATGATTGGCAAAAACTGTAACATCTTCCAAACAGTGGAGAGGAATTTATTTGAAATTATTCTACAATAAATCTAAAACAAATGGAATAGGACAAATTATGTAGAATTTAATTCAAACATAATATGATTACAAAGGGACAAAAATCACTAGAAATTGTTTTTAAATAGTCTCTGAAATGTCCCATGGAATGTCAAAATATAAAGCACCTTCACTTTATTTTTAAGCATATATGTAGTAAAAATATGAAACACTTTCTAGGATATGATTGCTACCTGATCAGCAGTGGAAAGTGATAATTCTATTTCATAAAAAAAAAAAAATCCTGTCTCCTCTGTAATTGTGGGATCACTTGCTACACTAATAAGATATTTTAAATGTACTCATAATATTTAAAATGGTGATTTGTGGTTGAGGATAGTTAGTTTACTGCTTAGTTTGTGTGAAAATGACCGTTTCAACATTATTATGTCTAGACATATTCAACAATTAATTGAATTATTTATGTATTATATCCCAAGTGCTGGACAACAATTGATTACAGCTAGCTTTCAAAAGACTAATCATTTTTCTAATTTTCTTGGCCCCAAACAGAAATTTTTCAGTTCAATTGAGCAAGAAACAATTATCAAGAGATCATCATCTCAGTCCCTTAAGTTGGAGTGGATAGTCTTGACTATTTATAAATCATAGATATGTTATCATTTTAGGGGTTGATTATGAATAATTATGCTCTTGGATTGGAGGGAACAAAATAGGGAGCTTAGACTTAACGATATGTATCTTTCATCTTCTCTACCATTCTTTCTCTTTTAGATAAAGGGTAGGCAGTTAAAAAGAAAAAGAAGATATAAAAACATAAGCTATTAGACAAATAAGGATAAATTATTGAATCTACATTCAAAATAACAACAAAAATAGTTTATAGTCATAAGCTTACGTTGGTAGAGATCTTTATATTTTGATGGAAAACAGAGGATGTATTTTGTTATATTGGTACAGAATTTTGTATGTTGATATAGATCTAATGTTTTCATTGGCAGAAATCTTTGTATTTTCATATATAATTTAAGATTAATTTTGTTACAACATAATATGTATTATGTTTCAGCTATTAAGCATTGTACTTATGTAACTTATTTAACAATACAAGTAAGGAATTAATAGGAATGGTTAAGAAAGACAAATTAATAGTCAGTCAAACACTTGGTCATTTTTGATACTAGTTTAGTTAATTACAGTAAAATATTTTTTGAGGTTACTCAAATAAAAACTAGTCAATAATAAGTAGAGTTTGTTAGGTTAGATATGCTATAAGTAGAGAGCTGGTCTCCAAAAACCCTAGATATACACAAAAAAATGAGATTTAACATTATTTCAATATTAAAAGATCTTTTGATTATGAGGCAGGTCTGCTTTAACAATATCCCCATTCCACTTCGAAAAAGATGAGCATGAATAACATCTATGTGGATTTGTTCCATTTGTGGCAAACTAACCACTGGGCAAAGAACATGACCTAAATTTATCTGCAGACAAAATGCTGTCCAGAAAGAATAAACATGGAGAAATTAACTGCCAAACTCTGATAATACAGGGTAAGCAAGTATTCATAATCCCTGCTTTACAAAATGTTTGTTAGATATTCTGGTCCAGAGGCTGAAAATAGATGCTTCTACATTATACAAAATATTAGGGATTGTCCGGGTCACCAGCAATCTCTGTAATTTTTATAATTTTAAAAGCTGTGTTCCTGTATTTCTTGCATACTTGAGTAATATTTATTCCTTCTCAGATCTCTGATGGGTTGAAGACTAGATAGTCATACTCTTAATATAAGCTTTAGCTGTTGAGGAAATAAGCAACTAAGACCCTAACCCCCCACCCCCTCTCTCTGTATGTGTCCTCTTTTGGTTTTGTTATGGAATTATTAATTTCTTGTGTTTATGGGGTATACTTTTCTTTATTTTGGGGATTTTTTTCTTCTAGCATCCTCTGAAGTGTCAAATTAGTAGATATTGTTTAAATTTGGTTTTCTCATGTAACACTTTAGTTTCTCCATAAGTGGTGATTGAAAATTTTGCTGGGTATACTAGTCTGATCTGATAAAAGTGGTTTCTTCAGGTCTGTAAGACATCTCTCAAGGCCCTTCTGGATTTTAGAGTCTCTGTTGAAAATTCAGATATAATTCTGATAGGTTTGATTTTGTGTGTTACTTGGCCTTTTTCCCTTACAGAATTAAACACTTTTTCATTGTTCTGCATATTTAATGTTTTGCTTATTATTTTTGGAAGGATTTCCTTTTCTTTTCCAATATATATATATATATATATATTGTTCTGTAAGCTTTTTGTACTTTTGTAGTAGGAGAAATGGTTTCCATATTGCCCCGTCTTAGTTTGTTTCTGTTCTTGTGCTGATATTTATCCATACTGTTTACTCTGGTATTGGCTGGTCTGGTAGAATCAGGCCATTAAAACTGCAGGCAGAATTGGTAGTCCCTAATGGCAGCAGGCCACTGGTTGTGTTGGGTTGCAGCAGGTCTTCAGAAAAGCAAACAGCACTCATTGTCTTGGTTGTACTGGGTGGCAGCAAACTTCCTCATAGACTAGATTATCCAGTAGTTCTTGGTGGCAACAGGCTTTGAGGGAGTCAGTCTGAACTGTGGCTGGGGGAGTAGAGTCTATCCAGGACTGTAGACAGAGGTGTGAATAAGAAGATGGAGAACAGAGTAGATGTTGTGGACCTCAGAGTTGATGGGCTTCCCAGGGTCCCAGCAGGCTGGGGGTCGAAGCATGGGTATCTCTTCTTGTGGCAGAAGACTTCCCAGGAGGCAGATCCAGGATTGTATGTCAAATGATTTTTTTTAATTGACTAAGTTATTTAATAACTTTACATCCTGATCACAGCTACCCCATTTTCTTTTCCAAGAATTTCCCTCTCACCTCACCCATACCCCATAGAACCCCTACTTCAATTCTCCACAGAAAAGAGGGAGCCTTCTATGGACACAAAACAGCCTCAGAAGATCAAACCTATGAAAGACTATGTGCACCTTCTTCCACTGAGGCTAGACAAGGCAGACCAGTTAGGGGAATGTAGTAAAATAAAAAAGAAGGGCAATGTAGTATGAGACAGCCCTTACTCCTTCTTTAAGAGTCCTACATAAAAACTCAGCTGAAAAACTGCTACATAATTGCAAACTGCTTAGGTCCCCATTCATGCTCTCTGATTGTCAGTTTAGACTGCTTGAGACTTGATGGACTCAAGTTAGTTGACTCTGTAAGTTTGCTTGTAGTGTCCTTAAACCCTCTGGCTTCCTCAATCCTTCCTCCATTTCCAATGGATTCTCTCATTCCACTATATATAGGCTGAGGGACTCTTCATCAGCTTCTTATAGTTGCTATGAGTCCTTACTTAGACAACATTTATGCTATGCTCTTGTCTGCCACTCTAGCAAAACATCATCAATAGTGTCAGGAGTAGACTCCCTCTCATGGCATGAGTTTCAAGCTAGACTAGTAATTAGTTGGCCCTTCCCTCAAATTTTGTTCTATCCTGGATCTCTGAATATCCTGTACACAGCACAGATTCTAGGTATAGTGTTTCATGGGTGGGTTGGTATAACAATCCTTCCATTGAAACTTTTGCATGGTTACAGGAGATAGGTGGTTCAGGTTCCATATTCCACATTGCTAGGAGTCTTAGCTAAGGTCATGTCTAATAGATTCTAGGAATTTCCTTCCCACCTCATCATGTTACTATCCCCAATCTTTCTCCCAACAAGTCCCCTACTTCCATTGACCCTGGAAATCTAATCTATTTCTCCTTCTGAGTGAGATTCAAGTGTGCCCCCCAGGGCCCTTCTTCTTACTTAGATTCTTTCGGTATATAGTTTGTAGCATGATTACCATGTTGATTAATTCAGCATAATGTGCAATATATTGAACTTCTTTTCATTCTTTATTCTTATCTTAATATTCATGCCAAAATTAATAACCTGGTTTTGAAGATACTATTTTCAGCTTACAAAATATATATTCTCATCATGACCGATAATTTTTAAGAACATGATATCAGTATTAATGAATCATAAGAAGAATATGAGATGCATTCTTTTGTCCATCAAATAAATGTTATATCAGGTCTCCAAACAGAAATAAAATCAAACAGACAGAAAAAACAACATTTTTTTCCTTTCCTTTTAAATATTTTCAGTGTCACCCACAGAGATAGTTGGATATTTCATATGTTGCCATCAAATCCATGTATCTCTACGCTATGCCAACATCATATATTTGATGATGCACTGAGAGAAAAATATCACAGAAACAGATTTCACCGCAGAATGCAGAGAGTTTAGTATTTTTAATATTAAGATGCAAATTGTATTTAATAAACACAGTCTATAGAAAAAAAAGAGGGAGTGATCTGTGATGTGGAAATTCAGTTATTACATCAAAAAAGCCACGGCCTTTATATTTCATGTAAGAGATGGATTGTATTCAGTAACATGAGGTTTATGAGTGCAATGGAGGTAAAGTAAGCAGATAAAGATGCTTTATCATGTTTTTATTATTTTTTTTGGAAGTGGTATTGCTTTTCTTGTCAAATATAGAAATAGGCCCTGAAAAAGTTAATGCAAGTGCTTTCAGTAAGCCATTGAAAACTTCATAAAATATGAGAAGAAAATTCACTGAGCCATGATTTTATGTACTCCTTGATAGAAAAAAAATATAAATAATTGAATGGCACTCTGATTGTTGTCAAATCAAGAGTCTTTTAATATTGGTCTTTAGTTTTCTTAAAGCTCTTGATTTAGCAGTGTAAACAGGGTTTAAGTATAAAGCTGAAGCACAGCTTAATCTTGCAATCATTTCCTTTCATGCTGCAGGCTTCCATTTAGCTTTATTCATTACAGCCCTGAAGCTCCTGCCTTCTAAATGTGTAGGTTAGAGAAAGTACCTTAGAGCTCACCTGCTCAAGATTAATAATATCACTCCAAGAAGATTAGAGCTATTACTCTTCCTGACCTGATCCAAATGGTACAAATGGGATTTTAAGGATGATGTCTGTTCTGAGATCCAATGGACTGATGAGGTGCAGGGGATAGCTACCCGGAGGAATCAGGAAAGATAGACTGCAGTGTTGTACAGATGATACACCATTAGCTTTAGCTATTATCCAAAGAAAAGATTATGGCTATAAATAAATTCATCCAGACCTCTGATACAATGGACAGGCAGACCAAAGGATGAACAGGCAGGGAACATAACCATTATTTAAAAAGAAAGTCTGAACATGAATTTCTTTTTCAATAGCAGAATAAAGGTGATACCAAATTGAATAAAAATACCCTAAAAATATCAACTAAGTTTTAAAAATATAATTTAGAAAGAATTATCTGTTCTTGTCCTGATTTTAAACTCCCATTGTTCGGGTAAAGACTAGAATTTGTCTTTTATCTAATTAATTCTCTTTTGTAACTAGCTTAATGGATCTTTCCAGAACTTGAATTACTTGAATTTTCACTTTGAAGAATGGCAGTAACTTACTTTATAACTAACTTTACTAACAGAGAACCCATGTGATATATATATGTATATATATATATATATATATATATATATATATATATATATATATATTTTAAATATTGGTTTTCATGTATTCTGTAAGTGGATAAAATAATACTGTATTTGTCCAAAAAACTATAGAAAATACTGTCATCTCTTGACTAAAATAGCTAAAGGTACACAGGAAAAAAATTTTTTATGACAGCCTTAAAGCCAATAAATATATTTTCTCAAGTTCAGCTACAATTCTTCTTATGCTACTTTTATTTTATCCTCTCTTCCATGAGTTAGTATTGTACACATAAGGAAAAAATTTGATCTTCTCAAGTAATATTCCTTATTGTAGTTATGAGTTTATGCAGATGTATATTTCACTGGTCTCATAGGTGACTCTAAACTATGTTAAAATTTAAAGTTTAATGTATAAATTAAACATCATTATGAGTCTATCCCTTATCAATTTGACACTAAAATTTAATATTTTAAAGAATAATCCACCCTTAGCCACCAAAATATTTTATTTTATTTTCATAAAGAAAAATGGCTTTAATTGATTTCCATGAGTCTCAAAAGACTTAGCTGTCTTGACATTGTTCATAGGCAATTTTAAAGTTTCTTTCAAGGTTCATGTCAGCCTTATCTGTAAGCTCCTATAAAATAAAGGTCAAGTTACATATTCCTAAGACACAGTGGCTCAAAGCAAACATTTGTACTCAGGTAGAAATGGAAGACTAGCAACAAAGTTCTGGGGCAAGAAAGAAAATGAAACTGAACAGGAAAATAATATTTCCTGCAGCTACATGTCTTAGCTTTCATGGCATTTGTTGTTATGATGTGTTAAATTCAAAGGATGTGGCCAGTTCTGTCCCTATATGTGGTGGTGTGAATAGGAATGCCTGCCCCCAAGACTCAAGTGTTTTAATGCTTAGTCCATAGGGACTGTCACTTTTAGCAAGTGTGGCCTTGCTGGAGGAAGTGTATCACTGTAGGGGCAGGCTGTGAGGTCTCATATGCTCAAGTTATGATAATTGTTTTGATCATTCTCTTGTTGCCTGAGGATCAAGAATTAGAGATGTCAATTCCTTTTCCAGAATTATGTCTGCCTATATGCCACAATGCTTCTCACTATGATAATAAGCAATAGACTAAAACTCTAAAACTGTAAGTCAGCTCCAATTAAGTGGTTTTTTTACTTTATAAGAGTTGTCCCAGACATTGCTTTCCTTTACAGCAATTAAACTCAAACTAAGACACTAGCTTTGTCATTTGAAATGCATGTCTAACCTGGATAGTGCCATGGGTTACATATTGGTTTCTTTGGCAGATGTTCCAGATCTTAACATTTTCAATATTACAATGTTTTAGTATGTCTGAGGATTTACCTTCACAGCTTTACATAATACCACATTTCTATACATCACTTGGCATTCCAGGCCTTCCTAGAAGTATCATCCATAGGTTCATAAGCATGTATCCTTTGCATATTATGGTTGCTAAACTAGCATCATTTATAAGTATGATGCCAAAACGCACTGCTATGCTGAGTAATAGCTAGCTAGACTCTGCATACTATGGCAAGAGTGTCAACACCTTGCTGTCATGTGGCAAGCAAATCATTTCCTCAGGAAGTTCTCTTTAACAGGGCCTTCCAGTAGTTATGTCTATTCAAGGGAAAGTCTTTCAATTGGGACAATGGTTGTGTATGTTGGAACCTGTGATACCCAGTGTTGGATTGATCTCTGAAATTCCCTGAAGGCCTTTTTTTTTTTCTAATTTTTTCAGTACAGAGGACATGACTACCTTTTTATTGGTGCCAGTCATGACAACCGCACCACTTACAACTTTCAGTTTCTTCCTTTTCTTTTCAAACTACATGTTTTTTTTTTCAGTTTCTTTTTCACTACCTTTCCCTCCAGATATTTACCAAGTCTTACTAATTACTTACAAAACCACAACAATGTCCATGTTACAAACGCAATCCAGCAAACTCCTGGCATTTCTTCTGCACATGTAAGTAGTATACTGCCTTTAAACTCGGCATCAAATCAGTTTCAAAGCAGACCAATTATAGACAAACCATTTGCCAGACTAGAACAGGACTGCAATCTCACATAATTCTTATTTTATATATGTATATGCATGGCTGTAGCTTGCACCTGGGTGTGGGTCCTGTTGGGCTGTGTTGTGGTTCTTGCATGTTTTACTCAGCTCAGGGAGGCAGAAGCTCAGGAATTTGACTGAGTTCACTCCTTGAGGAGCCAGGGGACCCTGGGCTTTGAGAAGCTGTGGGGCATGGAGAGATCTCAGCCTGAAATTCCTCAAGGTCAGAGCTTCTGAGTGGTGGTCTCTAGGCCAAAGCAGCTGACTGGCAGACAGGTTGTCTCTGTCTTTGGGATCTCAGATGCCACTGGGAGCCACAGAAGAACTGAGATGCTAGGTCATATGGGCTGGGCCGCACTGCAACTGAGAGAGAAGGGAGAAAAGCTCTGGCGGCACCCTGCTAGGTGAGAGTCTTGGTTAGGCACTCACTTGGTTGGGTCAGCTAGCTTGCTTGAATTGGCAGGGCTCCATTGCTGAAATGTAGAGAAGTCTTCTTGAGGGGAATTAAGCAGCAGCTCAGTAGTCAAAGGCCTTCTCCATGTTTCCCCACTGCTGAGCCCCAAAGACATAAGGAACTCCATGGTTTTAAAAGGTTTATTGTCATGGCAGAAAGTAGATGTGGTTGTACCTCCCTACCCCCAGGGAGGGCCTTTGGTTAAGTACCGTTTGTGAAGAGGAGAAGGGTCTGGGAAAGAATGCCTAATTGGCTATGCCCTCTGGCCTTTAGGTATCTCATTAATATGGAGATCTCGTGAGGCTCTGTGGCCTGTAGTCATACCCTCTACCTGTGCTAGGTGACACAAACCTCTCTTTGGGAGGGGCTGTATGGGCATTGCCCTATGTGACTGAAAGGCATGGATCAATAGAGGTTTTCAGCCTCATGTCAGGAGCCTGGAGTCCGGGAGCAAGGCTGAACACCTACCATCCCATTAGGGCCTGGGGTTTGAGGCCCATGTTTGACCAGGAACCAAGCTATCTTTTCATGGTCCTACATGTATACACATATGCATATATGTGTACATGTATACATATATGGAACTCTCATCTGTATCATCATTGGAATGTCAGCTTTTTACATTAGACTTTTGTAGTCTGTGATTTGCACAAGAATGGCTTATTAATCACTGCTTAAAGCATTCTAGAGCTTTCTTTATGTCACTTTCTGAATATTTTCAAATACTTTTGACACCATCCTGAAATATTTAAGAAGCATACAATGGGTTTATTTACAGAAATACCCCATCTTAGTCTCAATCTACGTTCATAATAAATCCTATTATTACTATGACTCAAATACCTAAAAAAAAATTTCCTAAGGGATGAATAATTTACTTTATTCACTGTTTCAGAGTGCACAATTCAGAATGTCTGTAAGAACATGATGAGGAGCAAATATATTTAAGAAGGTCTTAACACATACATGCAAGTAACATTATAGGGATTTAGAAGGGTTTAATTAAGAATATAAATAAAGAGATTATATCTTGTGTCTTGTATGGTTACATCACCTGTGAATTACAACAACAACAACAACAACAACAACAAAAACAAAATAAACAAAAAGAAAACCTATGTACTATAGGATAGAGTAGACTAGAATGTGGGATATCCATGAGGCAGAACGAGTTCTGGGATAGAGCCTGGCATGGAAGATTATCAGAGAAATAATGTCACAAGATGATTACATGGTACCTTGGCTTAGGTAACCAATCACATGGCAGAATGTAGATAGAAAAATTTGCTTAATTTAAGTTATGATCAAGTCAGAAAAGAGCATAGCAATGTGGTCATGTTATTTGTAAATATATTTTGCATCTGAGTTGATTTTCTGGGACCATAGGGACTGGAAGGAAGAACCAGATATCACTTCTACAAATATGTATGTGTATACACATATGCATGTAATAACAATTTTTTAAAAGTAATAAATTTGAAGGAAAACAGGAAAAAATATATGGGTGGTGGTAGAAAGAATGAAAGGAAAGGGAGAAATGGTACAATTATGTTATCTGTATTATTTTTAACATCTTTTTAATGGATATTTTATTTATTTACATTTCAGATGTCATCCCCTTTCCCCATTTCTCCCCCCATAAACCCCCTATTCCAACACTCCTCCTTCTTTTTGCTTTTATATCATTTTAATTCCATGAAAGTATTAAGGTCAGTTCTAGGTTGAGGAACTAGCAGTACAATAGATCCAAATAATCAAGGGACAAGCAAGAATATAAACCTAAATAGTCAAAGAACAAGAAAGATAATAAACAAAATCCAGTGATCACTCTTGTGATCACTATTTCTAAAGGCTTATCGGGATGACCAAAATATCTGAGTCTACTTCCCTATCCTAGTCCAAAGTCATTTTCATGCCTTAAGCCTATGATAATTTCAAAAATAAATTTAGAAATGAAAGGAAAAAGAAGCAGAAAGAATGAATATGCTCCATATGACTGAATTTATCATTCACTTCTCTTTGAGAGCTTTAAGTCATGGAAACTGTATGATTTACATTCTGAGTCAGCTTTTTCACCTTTTATTCTGCTCTGGAAATGCCTTTTCAGGGTTGGTAGATGTGTACAACATCCATGTACTTGGCAATTCTAAATCCAGTGAACTTGACAATGAAAGTTAGAAACCACAAATATTGGTATTAAATTAATATTCATACATGTAACATATTTCACAATTATCTAATATTAATTAATCTGTTATATTCTTGCAGTAGTGTTAAGAATCATTTATAAGATGAAAAACCTAAGTTTCAAAAATATATTAGTATGACTGAATTTACTCAAAAAGTTTTAACATGAAAAAAACCTGCTTGAACTCTCATGATCATCTAATGCCCACATTTCTTTTATTTAGGACCATAATTCTTGTTAATATTAAGGCAAATATGTTCTCACTATACTATACCTTTTATAAAACTGTTACAGCAGATGTTTTCAAGTAGGATTTGATAAAATTCTTTAAAATATTCCATGAAAAGAATCACTGATATTTTATGGTCTTTAGCTATATCAATTATTTATGACATTGTCTTCAATGTGATACCCTAAAACATGAGTTAATTATGCTATAACTCCAGCACTTAGTACAGCACAAAAATTTATTATGTCATTGATACATACTTATTAGAGTAATTAATGAATGAAATAAATGAATATGAAATTGGTAGCATGAGAAATGTTAGAAATTGGCTATAAAGATAATGAATTATAGTTCAGTGAATATTTCTGTTTTTAGAGTCAATCAAATGGTTGAATGATGTTACTATAAAAAAAAAAACCCAGAACTAAGAAAGAAAAGGTCAATGTTAGAGAAGGAGAGTTTTAATGAGAATCCTTTACAATATACTGGCTTTAAGACACCTCAGAGAAGTTTTATTGGGTGATTTCCACAGGCTTTTAGGAAGAGTTGAAACTCAAGATTCGATATGTATCTGGATAGAAAGGAATAATTAAAACTTTACAGTGGAGAAGTTGACACTCATGGTTTAATGTGGATTTATCGAGAATTGTTTATATGTTATAACATGTATAGACTGAAAACTTATGTGGACAAAAGCTAGAGGACTGAAAGATGAACTAAATGAAAACCATGCACAGAATTCTGAACATCTCATGACTCCAGAATTTAGAAAACTGGAGGCAGAAGTCATATGCCAGTATACTATGGTTTGAAATATGAAATCGCATTCATCTTCTTGTTGAATTTACTTTTTCAATACCATTTAGCCATTTCAATGCTCATAAGTATAATAAACACCTATTACTTGTTTCTATATTCATTAAAATAATGAAAAGAGAAGAAGAGGGGATGAGGAGAAGTATAAATATTGTTAATAGGTTTAAGTGTTCTCAATATTTTCTTTCTCTAATATGGTTCAGATTTGATCTTAGTCCTGCAGCACTCCCAACTTTGAAAAACTAAATATTTCTTCTCTCTATGTTGTTTTGCAACTTAACAGACAGAATAGGAAACCTACATAGATTCTAATGGCTCAGATATGCTTTCTGGAATAAGTGATGTAGGGCAGAACAAGTAGAAAACTCTAAACCATGACCAACCTGGGAAAAATAGACTGAATGAGAAGAGTGAAGAATATTATACAGTGAAGTCAGCTTATGAACACATGCGTACATGAATAGGGTTAAAGCAACATGATATATACTTCATTAGTCAGGGTTTCTTAGAGACAGAACAGGTGGAACGAATCTATATATTCTAGATTGAAACATATTTGAATGACTTACAAACTGTGGTTATGCTAGTATAGCAATGAATCTTTCCTAATACAAAGCCAAAAAGCAAGCTCCTTTAGTCTTGAAAGCTGTCTCCTATTGTATTCAGTATAATTTGGAATCTTTAATCTGTACACCGTGATGCTAGCAACGGTAATATCTTGTCAACAGAATAGATAGAATAGCCAAGCAGAGAAAAGAGAAGCATGCAATTAGCCACAGACTTCCATTAGATATTACCCAACAAATGCACTGACTTTCAGCCCAAGTGATAATCCCTGTAGTTAGGATACTCAGAGTTTGTGAACTCGAGCCAGCATTTCTGCCCATCCTCAACTCCAGAAAAAGACATTATTTATTAAGAAAATCTCCAAAGAACAAAAGGAATTTGACACTAGTTTATATTCCAAAATGCAAATAAATTCTTCCTAGTGTAGGAATAGAAGGTTTTTTTTTTATTATTATTATTCTAAGTAGTCTCGCAAGGATCTATTTTTGGAGACTATGGAATGTCTATCTTTAAAATTATTTTATTATACTGCCATGTCAGAATTACAAAAGAAGTCTTTCCCTGTAGTATGTTTCTAAAAATTATTTTCTTCCAGAATGGTATAGTTCTCTCCAAAACTAAACTTCAGTGACTCCAAATAATTTATATGTTTGAAAAATAATCTTTAAAATGCAAGCCAAAGCACTTCTTGTATGAAATTGTAGCACAAGTCATGATCATGGCTCAGATTGCATTGTGTACCTTTAAAAGAGAATATTTTCCACTTATCAATTTATTTATAATAAACTTATTAAATTTAGATACATGATAATTTTCTTGAATTTTTCTAAGTCTTGAGTCTGGAAAGACTTAATGCTGCTTTCTGACCAATCTCCCTCAAATAAATAAAAACAAAGTGGTCACTGGTCAGATAGCAGTGTCTTTCATGTGATCTATTCACAACAGGCCTTTGATTTAATTTCCTTTATGTTGTCTTTTCTAACATGTTACTGTGTTTTTTGGATTATCCAGAATGGTCATCTCAATTTAGAATCCAAGTATAGAAGCTCTTTTCTCCAGAAAAAAAAATTTTATTGAGAATTTGTTAATGATACTATCAGATTAAATGTGTGGTAATTTTCAACTTGTTTCTAAAACTGAAAATAATTTTTAAAAAATGTGGTTGTTAGCTCTATATTATTGTCTAAACTTATTGCTACTTATACCTTAATTTTCTAAGCTACATAAACTTTTCAGAATATGTTTATGCTCTGTCTATTGAACTACAATAGCAAAATTAAATGGCCAGCTGTTTTATTTGGACAATATAGTAGAAGAAATCTTTGAAAATCTGTGCAATCTTTTGGAACAATTTATTCCATTAGCTCAAAACTATTGTTGAGTTCATCTTTTCCTTCAGATACAATTATCTAACTTACCGTTTTACCTCTGGCTATAAATGCTTCTTTGGGGAATTCATATTATTACACTGGGCAAGCCTAATATTCCAAATTGTTTTATTTTAAGTCAAATTGTTAGTGATGTTATTCGGTATAATAGTACTCCCTGACCATTTCTGTCCAGAAAGGATTTATAAAGAACCATATTTAGAAATAGTCATTATTATGGAGAAAATATTTGTGTGTTTTCTCAATAAATTAAACAAGTTGATAACATTTAGGAAGAATTCTCAATATGATTAGGGTTACGTGTTATTAAGTCAGAAATTTCTAATGCAATTTGCATTTTGTAAGACTTTTAAGGCAATACACATTGTGAACATGGCCTTTTCCTTGATAGATGCAGCTAGGATGTGGAAGCCTTACTTGTGATTCTGTATGTCAACTACTTGTTTCTGGATAGTTCATTTTCTAAACTATAAAGTAAATGTGTTATGTAACCAGAAATTATCGTTTTGTTAGGGCAGCTTTACGATACTAAGATAGTATTCTTGATATAAAATCAGTAGTTCAGAAAGATATCAGACTGGACAGAAAATATTCTAAATCCAACATTACAGATAGACTATGTACAATGAATGAATGTAGAAATAAACACAGGAACTAAAAAGTAAATAATGACTATGGAAGAGTCTACAGACAGAAAATTGCAAGCCAAAGAAAATTAAAGATTTTAAGAAGTCCCTATAATGTGAAAATATCCATAGTGACAGTCATTGAATTAAAGCCTTGACTTAGACAGAGTCTCCAGGACTACAAAAGAACAACAAAAAAATGAACCTCTCTTTAAGCCAGTATATGTTATTTTTAGAGTGAAATCATCTAATAAAAAAGTATAATTAGACCTGTTACTCTCCTGAACATCAAGTAAAATCCTAAGGTATAAAGGCACAAAATTCTGCCAACTATTCTTTGTCCCTGACTTACAGAAATTTACATAAAATGCTATTATCCAAATATCTCAAATAATTCATATCCTGCATCACTAGGAGTCCTCTCTAGGATCACCTCCATACATGCCATAGTTTCTGTTGCACTAGGATTTTTTTCAGACTTCCACCAAAAACCCCAATTCCAGTCATCTCTGACTTCACTTACTCCCTCTACCCCATCTCCTTCTCATTTGATTCCTCTTACTTCCATTATAACTCACTCCAGCCAAATTGCAAAATCTATTCTATTTACATTTTCCAGAGAAATCTATAATTACCTTCTAGAGCCTTCCTCATTGACTAAAGTCTTTGGCTGTACAGATTATAGGTTAGATATTATTTACTTAGTGGCTAACATCCACTTGTATGTGAACACATACTTCATTTGTCTTTTTGGAACCAGATTGACTCTTTCAAAATGACTTTTTTCTACTTACATCTATTTGTCTGTAAATTTTATGATGTAATTGTTTTTAATAGTTGAATATACTAATTCATCGTGTAAATGTTCTACACTTTGTTTATCCATTTTTCTATGGGGTAAAGCTGAGTTCTAGTCTATGTGAAGTTGGTAAAACCTTTCTGCATTCTGTAGGCTCCTGCTTTAGCTAAATGATGGTTTTCTTTGCCTTTCAGAAACTTTCATGAGTTCTATAAGTTTCATGAGTTCCCACTTGTTAATTATTGATCTTAGTGACTGCACTAATGGTGTTAGGTTCAGAAAGTTGTTTCCTATGCCATGGCTATCCTCTGAGAGGTTCTGGTAGCACCTAACTAAGACAGATTCAGACACTCACATCCAACACTTGACTGAGCCTGGGAACCCCAATGAAGGGCTAGGGGAAGGACTAAATGAGCTGAAGGGGATTGCAACCCTACAGGAAGAACAGGAATATCAACTAAACAGAAGTCCCTCCCAAAAGCTCCCAGGAACTAAACCTCTAACCCAGGAGTATATATCAGTGAGTACATGGTACCAGCTACATGTGTAACAGAGAATTGTCTTATCTGTTAATTATCTTTATTTGTTGAGCATTTATGTTGTTTGTGTTCCAAGGTAATTGTGGCCTCATAAAATAAATTAGTATCAACTATTCTTTTATTGTTATTATTACTATTATTAATTATTATTACTTTGATTTTTTTTATGGTCCAGCCACTGTCCTCCTGTTTCCCCTCCCACTGTTCCTTATCCTATTCCTTCTTTGTGACTGAGATGTAGGTATATACCTACACCCAACCAAAAGATTGAAGTTGGGGACCCCTGTGGTTGAATTAGGGAAAGGCTGAAAGAAGCTGAGTAGGAGAGCAACCTCATAAGAAAACCAGCAGTCTCAACTAATATGAATCCCTGAGATCCCTCAGACACTGAGTCACTAACCATGCAGCATATAGTAGCTGGTGTGAGGACCCCGACACATATATGTCATCAACTATTCTTTGAAATTCTCATAGCTTACTTACTTAAACTGTCTAGTGATAGGTATTAAAAGTGTTTAGAGGTTTTAGTGACTACTTCTGTTTCACTAGAAGTTATAAATCTATTTGTCTTATTTATCTGATCTTGATTTAACTTTGTTAAGTGTAATCCATTGAGAAAATTATTCATTTCTTTGAAATTTTCCAGTTTGATGAAGTGTAGGTCATTAAAGTGTGTCCTTATAATTCTCTGGATATTCTCATGTATATTGTTATGCATGCCCTCCCTGTTTTGTTTCTGATGTTGTTAATTTGAATGTTCTTTCTGTATCTTTTAGTTAGTTTGGATAAGGGTTTGTCTACCATCTTCATATTCTCAGAAATAACTTTGTTTAATTGAATCTTCATGTTGTTCTCTTTGTTTCTACTTTATAGATTTAAGCTGTCTGATTATTTCTTGCTGTCTAGTTCTTGGGTGTTCCTTAATATTTTTGTTCTAAAGCTTTCAGGTATGTTGTTAATTGCTTGCATAAATCTTTACATTTGTTTTTTATGTAGGCATTTAGTTTTATAAACTTGCCTCTTAGCAGTGTTTTCATTGTGTCTCACACATTTGGATATACTGTATATTAATTTTTGTTGAATTATAGAAAATATTTGAATTTTTTATTTCTTTCTCAAACTATCTTGATTTCAATAAACCTGTTCAGTTTCTCTGGGGCTTCTGAAAGCTTTCTATTGCTTAAGTTGTTGTTAATAGCCAGCTTTAAATGGTAGTGGTCTGATAGGATGCAGTGAATTATTTCAATTTTTTAATGTAAGCTGAGACAAGTTTTGTATCTGAATAAGTGTTCAACTTTGGAGAATGTTCCATGAAATACTGAGAAGAATTCAGGTCTTTTGTGTTTGGGTGAAATGTTCTTTAAATATCAGTTATATTTGTTTGTTTTATCACATTTGTTAGCTCCAGAATTTCTCTGTTTAGATTTTTTGGGGATGAACTCTTAATTGGTGACAGTGGAGTACTGACGTCTCTCATAGTTAGTGTCTATGGATCAATATGTAACTTGAGTTATATATTTTTTAATCTGTTTGTCTGTCTACTTGTTTTACAAACCTGGGTGCCCATGTTTGTCTAAAGAATTGAAATGCAATCTAGGTAGATTTTTTCATTTGATGAGTATATAATTGATTAATTTTAGTTTAAAGTCTATTTTACTAGACATCAAAATAGCTATACCTGCTTGTTTTTAGGTCTATTTGCTTGACATATCTTTTTCAACATGTAGCCCTGAGGTAACATCTATCCTTGATATTGAGGTATGTTCCTTGGCTGTAACAGAAGAATGCATACATTATGTTAACTTGTGTTTTTCCTTGGGGAATTCAGAACATTGATATTGAGAAATACTGAGAAATATCAATGACCAATGAGTGTTGATTTCTATAATTTTGTTGTTGTTTGTGTTGCTGCTGCTGTTGTTGTTGCTGCTGCTGTTGTTTCTGCCTGTGGGATCTCTCTCTCTCTCCCTCTCTCTCCCTCTCTCTCTCTCCCTCCCCCACCTCTCTCTCTCCTTCTCTCTCTCTCTCTCTCTCTCTCTCTCTCTCTCTCTCTCTCTTTCTCTCTGTGTGTGTCTGTGTGTCTGTGTGCATGTGTTTGTGTATATGTGTCTTTTTTTGTTTTACTGGACTGATATTATTTCATGTGTTTTCATGGGAATAGTTAACCACTTTGGGTTGGAGTTTTTTTCTAGAATTTTTAGTACAGCTGGATTTGTAGATAGGTATTGTATAAATTTGGTTTTATCATGAAATGTTAGAATTTATTCTTCTATGATAAGTGAAAACTTAATCTGGGTATTGTGGGGAAGATCAGATACTAAAATCTGGTTTCCTAATTGGTTCCTGATTTGGTCAATAAAGAAATCAGAAGCCAATTGCTGGGCATAGAGTAAAAGTGGGGTTTTGGGTACCAGGAGGAAGAAAGAAGGCAAGGAAAGAAAAACTACTCTTATGGGCCAGGCTTTGAAACTAAAAGAGTGTAACACACATGCAAGGCCTTGGGGCAACAAGGGAAGACTTGCAGCCTTTACTTCAGGCAGGTTTTCCGGAGCTAGCTGTTAACCGGTAAGTTTAAGGCAAGAGATTTTTAGCTCAGCAATTGTGTTATCTGGCACATTTCAGAAAAATAGAGCTATCTAGTACTTTTCATCCATTGAACAAAGGTAGACAAAGAAAGGGAGAAGACTGGACAGTAGCTGGCAACTTGACAACACTAGCTTGGAGGAACAAAAGGAAAGCAGAAAGGGAACCAGTTGAGTGCTCCAGGCCTTCTCAGGTTGTGGGTTGGTTGTGAGCAATCTAGAGCAAAACCTGGAAGAACAGGCAAGCCAGGAGTGCAGGCTGTGGTCTTAGGGAAAGGAGGGAGCCTGGTTTTAAAATTACACACAACAAGGTATCAAAATCTAGGATGTCATTTGTTTCCCATTAGTGTTTATAGCACACCTGTCCATTTGCTTTTGGTTTTTAGAATATCTATTGAGAAGTCAGATATAATTTTAATATGTGTGGGTTAGGATATGGTGTCTTTAGGGGAACAGACCAGTTAGGAGTCTGCTGTTATGAATACAGTGGTTCTTCTGGGATGGGTCAGGGTAAAGTGTCTTCATGGGAGCAAACCAGATAAGAGTCTGCCCCAGCAGAAAAGACCAAGTAAGGGGCAGAAGGGGAGTGATATTCTGAAGGACAAGGTTTAGGTAGGTGATGGGTCCTGAGCATTCCTGTCTCCCAGTTGCAGCTCTGGAGTGTGCTGTTGTTGGGTGTGTGGTTGTTGGGTTCTTATCTGCTGCTCTGAGTAGAGTGGTTCCTATGGGATGGGTTAGGATATGTTGTCTTCAGGGGAGCAGATCAGCTAGGAGTCTGCCCTGGCAGAAAGGAACAAGTGAGGTCTAGAGCCCTCATTTTTAAGGAGTGGTATTGAGGAGGGAAATATCTTAGTTGTTAAAAGTAGTTACCATTTCCCAGAAGATTTGAATTCAGTTCTAAGCACTCTCATCAAGCAGCCCCTAACTGCCTGTAACTACTGCTTCAGGAGATGTCATTTCCTCCAGCTTCAATGGGCATAGCACCCAAGTGTATTTACCACTTATAAATACTCACATATATCATTAAAAGTAAAAATAAACTTCATAAAATTGAAAAGAATGTTATCACATTTAGATAAACTTGTACTTTCATATTAAGGAACATTTTGAATAATTTTAATATTTTTGCTAGTATTCATGTCTTTTTGAAGTTAAATTGGAAAAAAAGGATACTTTTTCTCAAAGTTTATGAAGATACAAAAGCAAATAGATAATTGACATTTAATAGAATTAAAAATTGTGAGCAATCTTCCATCCTGTTCTTTTTCCCTTAAGAATATATATATGTTTAAAGATTCACACTACACATGTAAATATTAACTATATAGTTTTATGTAAACCAAATATTATATTAGTGTATCAAAATGCTATATTAATGTGCATATGTAAATCATATCACCCTCATGTGACTTGCATATTTACAAGATTGTTTCACACATGTGTTCCTATGCTAAGAAAATGAGTTTGTTCAGTGGTTTATTTGTCTTACTGCTGGGCGTAACCAAAGTCCTCGCACTTACTACTTGAGATGTCAACATCTGAGCTTTACCTTCATCTTCAGTAAATAATACACATTTGTTATAATCTCAGTATTTACTTAAATGGCTTCTGAATATAGCTATGAGCTAATCTGTTTATTAGGAAGGATACATTACACACCCTGCCTAGACATTTTATATTAGTTTCATCTTCATGAAATTCTCTACAAGAATATAGGCATTCCATGTTGCAACTGGCTCCCCTCTACCTGGCTTGAGACAAAAGACTTAACAAAAAATGTTGTGGCTTGCTCCAGTCTTCGGGTCAGGGTCTAGAGGGAGAGAGAATGGGAATAAAGGGAAGAGACACTAGGAATGGAGACAAGACAGAGGTTCTGATCCAGTCTCAAGTCTAGTCTTTTATTGAAGGGAAATCTGGGGTATTTATACACTTTTGCCACACCCCTTGTAGGCACGTGGATATGACGTAAGCCTTGGAGGCGTGGCTAGCACATGCGCCTTACAGGCATGGATAGCTGCTTCCTAGTTGCTTTCTATTAAAAGTCGGCTCCCAACAATTCCATATGACAACAAATTGATGAAAATATAAACCGTCATAGATATTTTTATTTATAATTATAAATACTCAGAGAATTCTAGTAGAGTTTTGGCTGTGAGCTGAGATTATTTTTAACTAGGCAAAGAAAGGATGAATAAGCATTCATTTTTTTTAGAAAATAATTGTAATAGGTAATACAGAAAATAAATAATTACATGCTAAACTAATTCTTTACCCACAATACAGTGAATATAAAGGGAGTACACATTTTTATATACAATGGAGACTAAATCAAGAAAACAAAGGTCAAGTGCTTTAAAAGTAATTATAGAAAAGTTGTGAATAGTTGAGTCTGAATTGATTATAAAACAAAGAATATGCTAAAAATGGTTGCAGCTTTGGGATTTATCTAAAACAGAAAGGAGCAAGACACAGGCACAGTATTTCCACAAAGTCAACCAAACAAAGAAAAGTAACATGGGAATTTCAAGAGGCAGAACTTGTCTACAGACACCAGGTTCTGCATGAAAAATCATGAAAAGCTATACACGAGATCTAGATAAGATATAAAGTAGAGACTACTTAAAGTGAATTCAAAGTGGTATATTTGCAACATTTAAATTATGGAGACCTGTCAAATATGGATGTTTGGAAAATCAGGCAAATCACAGAGTTTGTATCATTACTATTTCTGTAGCTGTTGAATGTTATTTGTGATTCCTGACTTTGACATCATTGATACATAAACACATTTTATTTTGTATTTTGTTTTAGATTGAGTTTTTTAAATCAAAATTAAGTATAGATATGAAAAACCCAAGCCCTGATACAAAATGGTTTTAATCAGTATTAGGAGAATCATAATATTCTTCATAATGAGAAATTTAGATGTTTTGTGTTTTCTTAATTAAAAAGAAGAAAAGATCAAATTAGGTAGTTACTAGCAGTCTAAAAGGGAAATAAGAATGAGGATTGTGTACACCCTTGCAAAAAAAAAAAATATTTGTCTCAGCATCTTTAAAACTAAGATAATTAAACAAAATGGATATCACAATGCTTTTACTATTTGCTGATTTTCAAAATTTCAGAAAGCACATCAAAAAGAGAATATACCTCAGAGTCTTTTAAGCTATATTTGTGCGTGTGTGTGTGTGTGAAAAATAGGTAGATAGCTTTATATCTACATAGACAAATGAATAGTTTGTACAAATAAAACACACACAATTTTTCACACACACACACACACACACACACACACACACACACACACACTTTACAGGAGTTAGTTATCTTCTTCCGCTGTGTGGGCTCTTTGTATAGGACTCAAGTCATCATGATTGGAAAGAAATGTCTTTGTCCAAAGAGCCATCTTAGCAACATTAAACATAAAATTTTGGTTTTTAATGTCAAAATAAATGTTGTTAGGCAAGAAGTTATCACTTTTTTCCTGTGTTTATATATGCTATATTTCATTAGTTTTGAAGTTTTGATTGTTTATTTACATATTTATTTTTGAGGTTTTGAACCAGGTTATAATGCAACCCAGAATAGTTTCAATTTTGGTCTGTACCTGGGACTTGCCTTGAACATGTGATTCTCCTGCTTTAGTGTCCAAAGTTTTGGAATTAAAATCTTAATCCACCAAATTGACAGTGGGTCTTTATTTGAGATGTATAATGCTGATAGGATGGTAGATAATGGGAACACCCTCATAGAGGCAGGGGTAGTAGGGATGAAATAGGGGGTTTCCAAAAGGAAGACTTGGAAAATGAAAAAATTTGAAATGTAAATAAAGAAAATATTCAATAAAAAAAATTTAAAAAATCATAAAGTGTTCTCTAATGAATAAGTGGTTCTATTTACACTCTTTGTTTATAGGCCATCTTGAAGTGAGCAGTTTTGGTCCATCCTGGGATCCTTTTCACAATGATCTTACTAAATCGTCACAACCCCTTATTTCAAAACTGTAAATGCCAACTGAATTTGGTATGTTGTCAATGGGGCAAAAAGGTAGAGATAAAAAATAAATGCCTCTACTTTTAATATTAATCCACTATTTTGTCACAGTGATGGAGGTATGCATACAATAGTACTTATTATTTCAAATAACCAGTGAGAATCACAATGCAATAATAAACTGTTACTTACGCTCATGTTGTAAAAGTCTCCTAATAAGTGGATAAGTAAATAACTTAAAGGTCTTTCTATCTTCTTTGATTCATTTAAAATTGGGAATTGTGCAGTTTGGATTTATTTACATTCAGGAAGAATCCAGTTTGTCTAGCACCATTTGGTGAAGATGATACCCCTATTTCCAGTATGTATCCCTGGGTCTTTTGTGAAAGATCTGGCCTCAATAGGTGTTTAAATTTATATTTCTTCAATTTGATTCCATTATTCAACATAAAAAATTTATACTAGCATCATGCTGTTTTTATTATTTTAGCATTTTAGTACAATCTGAAATCAGGAGTAGTGATACCTCTACTAGTTTTTTAATTGTTCAGGATTAATTTAGGTATTCTGTGTTTTATGGGTTTTTTTTAAATGAAATTGAGAATATTCCTTCCATGATCTGCAATGAACTGTATGTGGTGAAATTTTGTTGGAGGCTGGATTGAATCTATAGATTGTTTTTGGTAGGATGACCATATTTATTATGTAACACCTAGTGATCCATGAATATTTGAAATATTCTATATTTATACAATTTCTTCAATTTCTTTCTTCAATAATTTGAAGACCTTATTACACAACTCCTTCAGTTGCTTAAAGTTACATGAAGCTACAGTAAAAATGTATTGTTTTTCTGATTTTCTTCTTTTCTTTTTATTTTTTCATTATCTTTTCTAACAGGCCAACCTTTTTCCCTCTCCCATCCTGCCCTTTGACAGATCCTCATCACATTTGTCTTCCCCCATCTCCAAGCCTTCCCTTCTCTGGGGTCCCAAGTCTCTCAAGAGTTAGCTGCATCTTCTCTCTCTGAGGCCAGACCAGGCAGTCCTCTGCTGTATATGCTTTGAGGCCTCCTACCAGCTACTCTATGCTTCATGGTTGGTGGCTCAGTGTATGAGAGATCTCAGGGTTTCAGGTCAGTTGAGACTGCTGGTCTTCCTCTAGGGTCATCCTCCTTCTCAGTTTCTTCCAGCTTTTTCCTAATTTAACTAAAGAAGTTCCTGACTTCGGTCCATTGGTAGAGTGTAAGTATGTGCATCTATCTCAGTAAGCTGCTTGTTGAGCCTCTTGGAGGATAGCCATGCAAAGCTCCTGTCTGTGAGTACACTATAGTATCAGTAATAGTATCAGGTCTTGGAGCCTCTCCTTGAGATGCTTCCCAAACTGGGCAGGTCACTGGACCTCCTTTCCCTCAGATTCTTCTCCATTTTTGTCCTTGCAGTTCTTCTAGACATGAACAATTTTGGATCAGAACTTTTGACTGTGGGTTTGTAACACCATTCCTCTTCTTGAGGCCCTGCCTATCTGGAGGTAGAGTCTTTGAGGTCTCTCTCCCCACTGTTGGGCATTTCATTTAAGGTGATTCCCATTGTGTCCTAAGAGTCTCTCATCTCCCATGTCTGTGGTACATTCTAGAGGGTCCCTCCGCCTCATACCCCTTGAGATTGCTTGTTTCCATTGCTTGTTACCTAAGATTGCTTGTTACCTAAAATTTTTATCTTAGCCATTCTAATTGGTGTAAGATGGAATTTTAGGGTCATTTTGCAATGCATTAGCCTGATTACTAAGGTCTTTGAACTTTCCTTTAAAAGCTTCTCAGTCATCCAAAATTCATCTGTTCTGAATTTTTTGTTTATTTCTATACCCCATGTTTTGACTGGGTTGTTTGGTTTCTTGAAGGTTAGCTTCTTGAGTTCTATATATGTTGGTTATTAGCCTTCTTTTGGATGTATGGTTAGTGAAAATTTTTCTCCCAGTCTGTAAGTTGCTGATTTGTCCTATTGACTATGTCTTTTGCCTTACAAAAGCTTTTCTGGTTCATAAATTACCATTTATTTATTCTTGACCTTAGAGCCTGACCCATTGGAGTTATGTTTATAAGCCCCACCACCACTAGCCATGAGTACAAGGTTCTTTCACACTTTCTTTTCTATTAGATTAAGTGTATCTGGTTTCATGTTGAGATCTTTCCTTGACCTACTTGTACTTGAGTCTTGTGCAAGGTGACATTTATTGAAGATGCTTCCTTTATCCATTGTGTAGTTTTGGCTTCTTTCTTAAAGATCAAGTGTTCATGAATATGTTGTTTTATTACTTGGTTTTTAATTCTATTCCATTGATCAACATTTTTTTCTTTGTACCAATACCATGCAGTCTTTAGCATTATTGATCTGTAGTATAACTTGAGGTCAGGGATGACGATTTCTCCTGCAGTTCTTTTATTGTTAAGAATTGATTTTGCTACCCTGGATTTTTTTAGTTTTCCATGTTAAATTGAGAACTGCTCTTTTTATTTCTTTGAAGAATTGTGTTGAAATTTTGATGGGGATTACATTGAATTCACTGCACTAATCCTACCAATTTATGAGCATAGGTGATTTCTTCATTTTCTGAGGTCTTCTTTGATTGCTTCCTTGAGAGACTGGCTGTTGTTTTGCTCTATATTGCTTTTATTATGTTTAGGTATGGGCCTTGACTTCCTGATGTCGTCAATAATTTTTTTATGAAGGAGTCTTATATTTTGTCAAAGGCTTTTTCAGCATCTAATAGATGATCATGTAATTTTTTTGAGTTTATGTAGTAGATACTGTTAATGAATTTTCATCTATTGAACTATCCTTACATCTATGGAAAGAAGCCTACTTGAACATGGTAAATGATGGTTTTGATGTGTTCTTTAATTTGGTTTGCTAGAATTTTATTGAGTATCATTGAATTGATATTCATAAGTAAAATTCATCTGAAGTTCTCTTTTTCATTGGGTCTTTTTGTGGTTTAGGTATCAGAGTAATAGTGGCTTCATAAAATGAATTGGGTAGTGTTCCTTCTGTTTCTATTTTATAGAATAGCTTGAGGAGTATTGGTATTATCTCTTCTTTGATCATGTGTTAGAATTATGCTCTAAAGCCATCTGGCCCTGGACATTTTTTTTTTTGGTTGGTTGGTTTGGAAAGACTTCTATTTCCTTAAGGGATATGGGCATGTTTATACAGTTTAGATAGTTTATCTGTTCTTGATTTAACTTTGGTACATGGTATCTGTCTAGAAAATTATCCATTTCATCTAGATTTTCCAGTTTTGTTAAGTACAGACTGTTTTGTTTTGTTTTTTATTTCCTCAGTTTCTGTAGTTTTGTCTCACTTTTCATTTCTGATTTTGTTAATTTGGATACTGTCTCTGTGCCCTTTAGTTATTCTCTCTCAGGACTCAGTGGAAATGACTTTGTATGAAATGCCCAACAGTGGGGAGAGGAAACTTGAAGACTCTATCTCCAGTAGATAGGCAGGGCCTCAAGAAGTGGAATGGTGTTATAAACACACAGTTAAAACTTTTGACCCAGAAGTTTTCATGTCTAAAAAAACTGTAAGGACAAAATTGGAGAAGAGACTGAGGGAAAGGTGGTCCAGTGATAGATAAACTGGGCATCTATCTCATGGGGTGACACCAAGGCCTGACACTATCACTGATGTGTGCTTACAAACAGAGCCTAGCATGGCTATTCTCTGAGAGGTCTAACAACAGCTAACTGAGACAGATGCAGAGTTAAGGGAAAGATGGAAGAAGTAGAGAGAAGGGTAGCTCCTTAGGGAAGAACAGCAGTCTCAACTAACCCAGAACCCGGTAAGCACCCAGACACTGAGCCACCAACAAGGCAGCATACAGTAACTAATCTGAGACCTCCTACACACATATATAGTAGGGGACTGCCTAGTCTCTCTTCAGTGGGAGAAGATGTGCCTAATCCTGAAGAAACTTGAAGTCCCAGGGAGTGGGGAGTGCTCAGGGGTAGGAGAGGATCTTCTCAGTCACAGGGTAGGATAAATGGGATCTAGAATTGTGGGAGGGGGAACAGGAAAAGGGGCTACTGCTGAATTGTAATAAATAAAATTACTACTACTACTACTACTACTACTACTACTACTACTACTACTAATAATAATAATAATAACAATAACAATAATAAATTTAATGCTGCCATACTATTAAGGTGTGTTTGACATTTTGCTAAGCAGATAGTGGAATAACCTAGATCACAACTAAGTTGAGCAAGATCCCATAGTTGATTAATATTATCCTGTAAAAGTTCCACTTAATGGTATAAATTTAACAGACCTACCTGCAAAAGCTGGGTTATCTGCAACCATTTCTTTAGAGCAAAGAAAGTTATAGCCAAGATAATATTAAATGCAGTGACTGTCTGCACTGAATTTTGCAAGGCTACACAGTGGCTACAGCTGGTGCAGCTGTGAGCCCATTATGGCAACAACAATGGCAGTGATGTCAAAATCCCATCTGTAGTGACACAAAAATGGGGTGTGATGACAAACAAGAAGTTTTCCAGTCAGTCCAGCCATCAGTGGCATTGCCTAGAAAACTGGCCTTGGCCTCCAAGCAACACCGCAATATTTTTTGTTGTTGTTTGTTTCTTTGTTTTTAACATCCCTGGCTTATAAACATACCACAAGAGCTACCCACATAGCTCTCAGACTTGTCTGAACATGTACCTGTATTTTAACAGCATTTATACATTTCATACAGGAGCAACTAGTATTGAAAGATGTATTGATTTTTTGAGGAACCTCCAGACTGATTTCCAGAATGGTTGTACCTGTTTGCAATCCCACCAACAATGGAAGCGTGTTTCTCTTTTTCCACATCCTCATAAGTATCAGCTGTCACCTGAGTTTTTGATCTTAGCAATTCTGTCTGGTGTGAGGTCAAATCTTAGGGCTGTTTTGATTTGTATTTTGCTGATGTCCAAGGATGTTGAACATTTTTTTAGGTACTTCTTGGCCATTCAAGTTTCTTCAGTTGAGAATTCTTTCTTTAGCTCTTTACCTCATTTTAAATAGGCTTATTTAGTTGTCTGGAGTCTAACTCCTTGAGTTCTTTGTATATATTGGATATTAGTCCTCTATCAGTTGTAGGATTGGTAAAAATCTTTTCCCAATCTGTTGGTTGCTATCTTGTCCTATTGACAGTGTTCTTTGCCTTATAGAAGATTTGCAATTTTATGAGGTCCCATCTGTCAATTCCTGATCTTAGAGAATAAGCCATTGGTGTTTTGTTCTGGAAATTTTTCCTCTTTGCCCATGTGTTTGAGGCTCTTCTGCCACTTTCTCTTTTATTAGTTTTAGTGTATTTGGTTTTATGTGGATGTTCTTGATCTACTTGGACTTGAGTTTTGTACAAGGAAATAAGAATGGATAGATCTACAGTCTTCTGCATGTTGACTACCAGTTGAACCACACCATTTGTTACCTGAGAACTCAGGTATACCACTCCTGGGCATATACCCAAAAGATTCTCTAATATATAACAAGGACACATGCTCTACTATGTTCATAGTAGCCTTATTTTTAATAGCCAGAAGTTGGAAAACAATATCCTGCAACAGAGGAATGGATACAGAAATTGTTGTACATTTACACAATGGAGTATTACTCAGCTGAAAAAAAAATGACTTCATGAAATTCTTAGGCAAATGGATGGAACTAGAAAATATCATTCTAAGTGAGGTAACCCAATCACAGAACACACATAACAGGCATTCACTGGTAAATGGATATTAGCCCCAAAGCTCTGAATACACAGGATACAATTCATAGACCACATGAAGTTCAAGAAAAAGAAAGATCAAAGTGTGGGTACTTCAATCCTTCTTAGAAAGTGGACGAAAATACACATGGGAGCAAGTATGAAGACATTGTCTTGAGCAAAAACTGAAGGAAAGGCCATTCAGAGACTGTCCCACCCCATATACAGTCACCAAACACAGACAGTTTTGTGGATGCCAAGAAGTACATTCTGAATGGAGCCTGATATAGCTGTCTTCTGAGAGGCTTTGCCAGAGCCTGACAAATACAGAGGCACATACTCACAGCTAACAATTGGACTGAGCATGGAGACCCCAATGGGTTAGAAACTTCTGAAGGAGCTGAAGGGGTTTGCAACCCTATAGGAAGAACAGCATTATCAACCAACCAACTGCATCCACCCCCGAGCTCCCAGGGACTAAACTATGAATGAAGGAGTACAGATGAAGAGACCCATGACTCCACTTGCATATGTAGCAGAAGATGGCCTTGTGGGGTATCAATGGAAGGAGAGGCCCTTGGTTCTGTGAAGGTTTGTGGTGCTGTTGTGCCTGCACGTGGGTGTGGGTTTGCTGGGTTGAGTTGGAGGTCCCATGTGTCTGCCATCCCAGGTGATTCATGGAAACAGAGAGCTAGAATTTGATTGAGTTTACTCCACACAGCACCAGGTAGATGTTGGACTGTGAGAAGTCACAGAAGTAAGCTCTGGGCATGAGGAGATCCCAGTCTGAGGTCACTGAGAGGCAGAGCTCTTGGGTTAAATGTCTCCGGGCCAAGGCAGCTGGTCAGAGACTGCCTGGTCTTGGCCCTTGGGCTCACAGACACCACTGGGAGATGGCAGAAGGACTGAGACTGTGGGGCGAGGCATATGGACTGGACTGGTCTGCAGTCGAAAGGGGCATAGAGAAAAAGCTTTTGTGGTACCCCACAGGGTAGATGAGATTCTTGGTCGAGGAGACTCGCTTGGATGCGACATGGCTGGCTCGCCTAGTTTGCTTCAGTTGACAGGCCTCCATGGCTGGAACCATTGTCAGTGGCTCATTGGTTGAAGGGCTCCTGTAAGGTTCTCCATGGTGGGCCCCAAAGACAAGAGGAAGTCTATGATTTTAAAAGGTTTATTGTCATGGTGAAAAGTGGATGAAGCTGTACCCAGTGTCCTCAGGGTGGGCCTGAGGTTAAATACCTTTTGCAAGGAGGAGGGTCTGGAAAAAAATGCTTAATTTGGCTATGCCATCTGGTCTTTAGGTATCTAATTAATATGGAGATTTCTTGAGGCTCTGTGGCCTGTAGTTAAGCCCTCTACCTCTGTTATTTGATCGAAGACCACAAACTGTTCTTTGGAAAGGGCTGTGGATAAGTGAAAAGAACCAGGGCTTAGGAGCAAGGCCAAACACCTACCGTCTATTTAGGGTATCCAGGGTTTGAGCAGATACAGCTGCCTCTCACAGCCCACCACCCCATAATTTCTCCTTATTAAGGGCATCACTGGAGTGACTGTGTCATTTGTAGTGAAAATTTTGGATGAGGTGGAAGTCAAAAGAAAACACTATGCAGGTTGTACGGGGTAGCACAATTAAGTCACAGGGTAAGAAGAGTTGAGGGTGGGGGTTGGGAAGGCTGGGAACATTGAACCAATTAATTGTTTTACAAGTTGTACAGCTTGACGGTAATAACATCTAATTAATCTAGATAGACATTATGTTTTCCTTATTAACATGTAAGTTTTTCTAAGTACAGTAGCCAGTTGGTTTTGGTAAGAGAGACCTGTAGCTGGAAGGTCTAGGTCTGTCTTCTGTAGGACTCAGCACATGTATCTGGATCTCAATGTGTGTCTTGGGAGTCTACAGAGTCAGATAAGATGTCTGGAAGAAGGCAGCTTGTTGTCCCAGGCAGGTTCCAGAAGATGGCGTTGTCGGCACTGGATTTGTGGGAGCAGCACTGTGTTTTTTCTTTGTGGGGATAGCCTGTAGGGTAATCACAACAGGGAAGCAGAACCCCAGCAGACGGATGTCTGCAAAGGATGAGTAGCAAATATTAAGTTACTTGGGAGGACATCACGATCTGCAGTTATGATCTTAGGAAGGGAAGTGTTTGAAGAAATTTAGTCCTAGAAGACTCTTTTGAGTCTGTTTTGGATGGTGCCCTTGAGTTCCCTGGAGTGGTTCTTTGTAGGTACCAGAGGGGGTACAATTGGAGTTGGCTTTGCCCATATCCCCCACCAGTGGTTCATGGACTGAGTTATGGGTCCTGTGTGTCTGTCACCCCAGGCGGCTCTGAGGGCAGAAACACAGAAATTTGACTTAGTTCACTCTATGAGGTGATGGGCAGATGCCAGGCTATGAGAAGCCACTGAGTTCTAATCTGGGCATGGGGAGATTTCAATCTGAGGTCCCGTGGGGGCAGAGCTCTTGGGCAAGGCAGCTGGTAGGACACCATCTGGTCTCAGCCCTTGAGCTCCCAGGCATCGCTGAGAGACCAGAAAAGGACTGAGAATGGGGGGTACATGAGGACTGGACCAGCCTGCAGCCAAAAGGGGTGAGGGAGAGAGGCTCCTGTGGTTCCCCACAGGGTGGATGAGAGTCTTGGATGAGGTGACTCACTTGGCTGAGTCATGGCTGGCTCTGCTAGCTTGCTTGAGTTGAAGTCCTCAGGTGGGAGATTAGGTGTCAACTCATCGGTTGAAGGCCCCTCTCTAAGGTTCTCCATGGTGGGCCCCAAAGACAAGAGGAATTCCATGGTTTTAAAAGGTTTATTGTCATAGCGAAAAGTGGATGAAGTTGTATCCCGTGTTCTCATGGCAGGCCTGAAGTTAAATACATTTTGTGAGCAGGAAGAGGGTCTGGGAAGGAATGCTTAATTGGCTATGTCATCTGACCTTTAGGTATCTCATGAATAAGAAGATTTGTTGAGGCTCTGCGGCCTGTGCTACATGACACAAACCTCTCTTTGGGAGGGACTGTGGATGACTGAAACTAAGTGAAAGAAATCAGTGCCCAGGAACAAGGCCAAACACCTACTGTCCCTTTAGGGTCCAGGGTTGGGGCCTGCGCTTGACCAAGTATTCAGCTGCCTCTCACAGTCCACTGCTCCACAATGGTTGAATGCCCCAGTGTATGTGGAATGTGAGGGCAAGAGGGCGGGTGTAGGTGGATGGGTGCAGAAACACCCTCATAGAAGCAGGAGATGGGGGATGGGATAAGGTGTTTCTAGAGGGTAATTGGGAAAGGAGACAACATTTGAAATGTAAATAAAGAAAATATCCAATAAAAAAGAGAAACAAATAGAAAAAGAAACACTATTTTTAAAAAAGAAAGAAAAATGTACTGGTCTATGTCTGTTATTCAAGTTTTTTTTTCAGAAAATCATTTTTATCATGATACTAAAACCAGGTAAAATACCCATGGTAGCCTAATGTCACTGATGAATATATATGCAATAAATGGAAACTCAGTAAAATATTTTCAAACCAAATTTAAAAACACATCCAAAAAAATCATCCATTTGATTAAGTCAACTTCATCTGCACTCAGAGACAAGTTGTATATAAAATAGATCTTAGCATAATGAAGGTAATAGACAAATAATAACAGATGAAATCAAATTAAACAGGATAAAGAAAGTAACATTCAAAGCATTTCCACTACAGTCAGGAGGTGACAAGAATGCTTGGGTTCTCCAATACTTTTGAAGAGCAAAAGAATAAGTAAAGAATATAAAGATGATGTAAAATGAGAGGAAGAAGTCAAACTATCCCTATTTGCAGATGACATAATTCTCTACTTGGGCCCCATAAGAACGACTAGACAACTGCCGATATAAAAACCTCTCAAATTTGTACAATAGGATATATATATATATATATATATAGATAGATAGATAGATAGATAGATATAGATATAGATATAGATATAGATATCATGTGTAACTATATACTCTCAGAGAAAAACCATTAGAAAAAAATTATTCTTTTCACATTAGCTCTAAAAATTAAGTAGTGGAGAATACACATAACCAAAGCAAATAAAGATCTCTACAACAATACGTCAAAACATTGAACAGAGAAATCAAAGATGAAATTGACAGTTTCAAGTCCAGTGAACTGGTAGAATTATTTTTGTGGAAATGACTTTATTGTAAAATTAAGCTACATTTCTAATGCATTATTTATAAATATTCCAGAGTTACATTGTACAAATATGGAAAAAAATATCTGTCCAAAAATTCATGTTGGGAGTCACAAAATACCCTGAAGAGTCAGAGTAAACCTAAGAAGAAAGAACATAGCTGGAAGTCTAACCTAATTTAAAATTGTGTAATGGAACTAGTGTAATAAGGACAGTTAGATACTGGCCCAAAAACTAGCATGTAGAGCAATGGAATAGAATAGAAACTTAGAAATAAATGAATAAAACTCTGACAATACAATTTTAACAAAGAGGCAAACTATGGAAAAGAGGGGATATAAGCTGTTCAACAGATGGTGCTGGTAAACTTGAAATCCAGCTGCAGAAGGATGAAACTGTATTTCCATCATTTACCTTACAAAAAAATTATAATAGATCAAATATTTTAATTTAAAACACAAAACATTGAAGCTCCTCATAAAAATAGGTAGCGCACTTTACAATATTAGCATAAGCAAGCACTCTCTGAACAGGATTTTAAAAGCACAGAAACTAGTTCCACTTATAAACCTATAGAAAGCATGGACTAGAGAAACAACTGAGTAGAGAGATTGGGAAAAATTGGGGTAGCATGATCAAAACATATTGCATGATTCATTAGTAAAAATAGTGTGTATCTATGCAAGGAAGCTGTCAGTACATCACAGTACCTAAGAATGAAATAAGAACTTTATCTGCTGTAATTCTAATAGGGCTATATTGAGAATTTCCAGAAAATACCACTTGCCTTTTAATGCTACAGACCCATTCCTCTCCTGGTGTGTGTGTTTGGACGTAAGATGGACTCTAGCATTTGAATCTAGTTCTGGTTGCTTAGAGCTGTCAGGTCTCTTCTCCCTTTATCTCCTATATTAGAGTCAGTGTTGTGAAAACATGTGCTCTCCATGATAGTGACAGTGGGTTTTAATTTTTATGCATTTATATTTTAATTTTTAGTCTATGTGAATGTTTTATGTTGCCCAAATAAAATATTCATCAGTTTATACATAAGGTTGTATATGTGAAAAATAGAGAGCCAAATCAAAACATTTATTTTACTGTGTTTGGTATGTAAATACAAATGGGGTATGGGAAAACTTTTTATTTTTTAATATTGAATATAGATTCTTCCCTCATACAATACATCCTGATAACAGTATTGCCTTTGTTCACTTATCCCAGCTCCCATCCACGTCCCTTTTCCCCAAGATACACTCAATCACTAGTTTCCTTCATAACAAAACAGGCCTCTAAGAGACAATAACCAAACATGACAAAACATGATATAATAACACAATGCAGAAGCCCTCATATTGAGGCTAGATAAAGCAAACCTATAGGAGAAAGAGTCTCCCCAACAGGCAAAAGAGACAGTGACACACCCTTTCCCACTCTTACGAATTTTACAAAAACACTAAGTTATCAGCCATACACATACACAGATGACCTGATGCAGAGCCCTGAAATACCCATGCATACCTCTGTGGGGCGGTGGGCTGTGAAAAGCAGTTGAGTGCTTTGTCAAGCATCAGCTTGGAACCCTGGAACCTTATTGGACAGCAGGAGTTTAGCTCGACTCCTAGGCCCTGGTTCTTTTCATTTAGCTTTAGCCCTCCACAGCCCTTCCTGCAGAGAGGCCTATGACCATCAGTCATGAGAAACAGTGCCTCAGGCTCTTCCACATGCAAATAAGGTATCTCTAAGCTCTCAGACCAAGTCAATAGGCATTATATGCTGCCAGACCCTAACCCACCCTGAAACTGTATATAAGGGCTCTATTTAGGGGAAGTAAATTGCTCAAGAATCATCCTGGTGTCCCGAGAGTTTCTGTCACAAAAGCTGTAACACTTGGAAAGATATCTGCTCTCCCAGAACCTGCCTGGGACACCAAGCTGCCTCCTTGCCAGCTAGCCAGTTTCTTATAGTCTCAGCCCAGCCCTGGACCAGCTCAGTGCGGAGAGACAGGTGCAGCACCTGGGAGAGACTGGTCAGAGACAGTGGCAAGCGAGCAGAGGCAGCAGCAGGGGCAGGCAATCTCCCCTTCCTGCTCGCACTCTGTGTCCTTTGGCCTGGACCTCCTGCATCAGGCAGGGCTGGAGACCTACAGACAGTGGATACGCAGGCTGGATGGAGGCAGCTCAAAAACAGTAGTGAACCCTCTCTGCTCTCACCCTATCCCCAGCCAGGAGATCGTTGTGGGACACGCTCCAGAACAAGGGACCCACATACCTCATCAGTTTCCATGAGGCCATGTTTTCCAGGGGTCCTCCATCTCCTCTGACTCCTACAATCTCTTTCCTCATCCTCATCTACAAGAGTTCCCAAGCTCCAAGAGGATAGATCTGATAGCGATTGTCAATTTAGACTGTCAGTAGAATATCTGGCTCTGGGTCTCTGAATCCATTCCTGTGTGCTGCCAGAGAAAGCATCTCTGATAACACTAAACAAGAAGGCACTGATCTATGAATATGGCAGAATATCAATAGGAATCATTTCGTTATTTTTCTGCCAATTAATTTTGGTTCTACCATCAGTTATCTGGGCTATACATACAATCTCCAGTTCCTGGTTATCCAAATATAGGACATGGACTCCCTCTCATGGCATGGACCTCAACTTAAACTAGATATTTATTGGCCACTCCCTCAAGTTCTGTACCATCATTGCCCTAGCACATCTTGTAGACAGGAAAGATTATAGGTCAGGGGTTTTATAGTGGGTTTGATACTGCAATATCTCTTTAAGTAGCCTGCAGAGTACCTTACAGGTTCAAAGAGACTAGAGTATAGGTATGAAGTTTCCATGCAGGCACCAATTCCACCTTTCTACATTCAAAGAGATGTGTGGATGCTATCCTTGGCAATAGGGCCCTACTGTTAAATTTGACGAATAATTCACTGTTCTAGTATTAACCTGTGTTGTTTATGGATAAATACAGGACCCCTATGCCAGGAACTCATCTGAATGAAACTCTTTCCTACCACTGAAAACCTCACCTGGCCATAAAATATGGGTAGTTCATAGTCCCTTTCCTTCATTACTAGGAGTCCTCAATATGGTCACTCTCATAGATTCAAGTAAGTTTTGACTGCATTAGGTTTCTACACCACCACCACCGCCGCCGCCAAATGTCTCCCAATTGAAGCAGTCTCTTGTTATAAATTCTCCCTATTTTTCACCCCATACCTGATTACTCCTGATCATGTTCCCACATGCCCCAAGTCCTCCTGTAAAATCATTCTCTTTCACCTTTCCAAGGAGGTACATGAGTTTTCCTTAGTGTTCTCCATTTTACCTAATTTCTCTGGGTCTCTTGATCATAGTTTGTATCATTTTTGTAACATTTCATATCCACGTATAAGTCAATACATTCTATATTTATCTTTCATGATCTGGGTTATCTCTCTCAAAATGATATTTTTAGTTGTATCCAACCTTAGATATATCCTAAAATTTATCCTAGTTTTATCCATACATCCATATGAATATTCAAAAATATATACTGAATTTCATACATTAAGTTGGTAAATTGTATAGTTTTTGAATAATGTCTTGGTAAAACAAGTAAAAATAATCAATAGCAAACTGTATACTACTGTACTATACTGAGTATAGGCAGTAAATCTGGAAAAAATAGCCTTCAATAGTTTAGATAACACTATTTTGCTTGAGTTAGAATGACTTCTGTGTCAGTATGCTGAAGTATTCTTTATAGCTAAATTATCCTAATAAATTTTTCCCTAGAGTAATGTATATTGATAAGCTGAAAAGAGGTTATGATTTAAACAAGGTTTAGAGTAAAACAAAAGAAAATATAATTTGAATGATCACTTTTCCACCAAGTTTCATGTATTTAAAGATACAAAAATAACACGAACCCTGAGAATAGAAACGGCAATCTCCAGATCTTCATCATGGAATGAATACATCATAAAATGGACATACCCTAAATAGAAGCAAAAGTGACAGAATGTGCCTAGCTGCATCTCAGTCATAACAATAGCCGTGATTACAATTACTCTGTGCTCTGGGAATTTCATTCTGAAAGGCAGCAGTAACACTATTCTGGGATGCAAAAGTTCAGGACAAGTGCCTCTTCCCTGAGCTACTTTTCCAAGAGACAATTGTCATTTATAGCTTTATAACAAAAGATGCTAGACAGAGAAGGTATTTAGAGGTACCAAATACATTGCATCAACAAACAGGAGAAAAATTTTGTACTGGTTTGAAAGATGAACAGGTTCTTGGCGTTTCTGATTTTTTTTTTTCTGTTTTGAGATTGTATTTGTCATTTGGCTATGGATTTCCATCTCACATTGTGTGAAAAGATTTTGTAAGCTAGGAATGACATAGTTGCAAATTACCATACAATTAAAATGTTATGTCCAGCCGTTGGCACAAACATGGAATACAGAAATACTTGGAATCACGTCTGTCAGATCTATAACTAAATGGTGTTAATATTCCTTAAAGTGTAGCAGCAAATGGAATATGTTGGCTGTGGCTTTCATTCCTGTTCATCTTTATTATTCACACAGTGTTCCTTTAGAATTTTTTTTTTAGCCATAATTATTAACGAAAGCATTTCTCTTTAATTAGAATAGGGTATTACTAAGTGTGAGTACAATTGGTTCCTCTCATTATTTCTTGTTCCTTAGCATTATTTTGCTACCGTGTCCCATTTAAATGTCAATATATTTTTATAGATCTTACTGGCTTAGATGTCATATAATATAATAAATTCTGTCATGTTATTCTGGGAGTCAAGCAGGATATAAGGTTGAAAAGTAATTTTACATCAAGTAAGTGTTTCTACTTCAATGCTCATACACATAAAATCTTGACAGAGAGAGAGAGAAAGAGAGAGAGAGAGAGAGAGAGAGAGAGAGAGAGAGAGAGAGAGTTGTGAAGTAATACAGAGACCCATTGATCAAATCAAATGTAAATGTCTCGGTGTACTTTTATTATAAGAAAATTTAGACTGGGCTTTTGTATACTGATTCTGTTCCTCTTGGAGACATGGCAAACACCACTCTGCACATCTTTGTCCTATCAAGTTGTTTACATTTGTCACCTACATGTTTCTCATTACTTTCTGTGATACTGAAGGAAATCATTCCAGGATGTCAGCTGTAGCTTTGTTCCACACCTGAGCCAGATGTTATTCTGGTCCATCTGTTCAACTTCTTTGCTATAATATGAAAAATAACTGGGGGCTGTGAGGCAACACAGTAATTAACCTTGTAAATGTCATTAGTATCACAAATGAAAGCAACACTTGGTTTTGTGACTTTAGTCAATTAGAAACAATTAATCTTAGTTCCTTTGTTTAACTTCCCTTAATATTTTATAATTTGACTAATGATGGATGACAACATTACCATTCTTTGTTCTATGTTTTCCATCAACCTTAGTTATTTTTCTATCATTTACAATAACTCTTTCAGACATTACTTCTGAAGTTTGAAATAGTTCCTTTATTCCATGATAAACTAAATTGATCAAAAAAGTATAATGGTTGTGCAAATTCTATTGAATGAGAGCAATCAATAGCAAATTTTATTTTTAGTGAATATTAATTTTATTCATTTATAAAATATAAAAATTTTTATTTTATTAAATATCAAGATACTATTTTAAAATTTATTACATTTTTGTTATTTTCAATATAAATTTTAGTTCTTTTTTGTCATTTTATGATTTCTTTGTGCATTTCATACAAAAGTTTTTTAATCATATTCATCCCTCCTCAGCTTTTTCCAGTTTGCTTTGCCCTCCTCAACTCATCCAATTGTATCCTAATTTTATTTTAGGAACCATGAATTCCACTTTATGATGTCCATATATTTTCAAATCTTTGGCCTTTGTGGAAAGTTGTCTAATCAAGGAGAGGCTGCAGTCTTAAAGAAAATTGATTCTTGTCCACCTAGCATCTATTAATTACAATCAATTCCTTAATTATGATTGAAATATCATACCTAATTTCTCTCTATGATGTAACTTAATATGGGTTAAGTTTGTATGAGTTTTTGTGCATGTTGCTATAACTACTATAAACTCATATGTTGCCATTGCCCTGTTTTGTCCAGAAATCATGTTTCTGGTAGTTTTCACAATTTGCATCTGTTGAATTTCTTCTTCCACAATAACTTCTAAGCTTTGGTATAAGGGGTGTTATATAGACATCTAATTTAGATCTGAGCATTCCACATATTCTTATTTTCTGCCTTTTTACAAGTTGTAGGTCTCAATGCCAATTGCCGTTTACTGTAAAGAAAATTTTTTTAAAATTAGGGTTGAAGGATATATTATGGGTATAATCATATTACATAATTTTATATATTATGTATACATTATATATGTATATGTATATTATATATTACTATGTACCGTTAGCAAAATAAAAGTTGTAAGTACTCCTTTAAAACCCATGATTTATCTAGACATAGATTCTTAGCTCTCAGCTTTCAATATCCAAACAGAAAGTGTTTGGTTACTTTCATGATATTCATTCCATTCTTTTCCTAGTAGCCATGTCTTTCCAAACAATTGTAATATTCACAAGGTACACAAGTGTGTACAAGTGATTAAACTTTCTCTTCTGACACTGTGCCATAAGTCAGTACGATAAAACAAGCCAATAGAGATGAAGTCTCATCTGAGTACCAGTACAATTTCCCATGTTCTATGACTCAACTAAGTGCTGCATTGAGCAATTGGTACTTTCTAAGTGCTAGAGAAAGTAAGTATTACTTTCAAGCTTTTGTATAAGGGGTATTATATAGACATCTAATTCAGGTCTGAGCATTCCACAGACTCTTATTTTCTGCACTTTAGTAAATTGTAGGTCTCAATGCCAATCGCCATTTACTGTAAAAGTATGTTTTGTTTTGTTTTGTTTTGATTAGGGCTTGTAATATTTGAATGTTTATAAAATCTCACTTTCCAAAAACTCCAAAACTAATGTAAGCCCTTTCTGGCATTGAGCTTTTTGTTTGTGATCCCTTTGTGTCTATCAGGGCCATTGTTGCTGCCCTGTTATATGGTAACCCCACTTCGCCTGTTCAATTACATATTTTAGACAGGTTGTATGTACAGGTTTACATATTGTTTTTTCTTCTTAATGTTAGTTTTTCCTTCTCTTCTTCCCTCCTTTGCCCTATCGTCCAATTCTCCACTGAATTTAACCCTTATTAATATTTTATGTAGTTTTATTCTATGTGCATTGGTGTTTGACTGTGCACATGGCATGTGTGTCTGTGTGAGGGTATTGAAGCATGTGAAAGTGGAGTTGCAGACTGCTGTGAGCTGCCATATAGATGCTGGGAATTGAACCAAGTGCCTCTGGAACAGAAAACAGTACTCTTAAATGTTGAGCCATATTTCCAAAAAGTTTAACCCTTTTTACTTCATTATTTTCCTTGAAAAATTGATGAAACTTTCTTCTTCCTCCTCTGCCTTGAAATTAGTTTGCCATGTTTCTTACTAATTCCATGACCTCTATATGTATTACAAATGGATGACATATATCTGGAGATTCAAAGCTAACATGCTTAAATAAGGAAAAACATGTAGCATTGTCCCCATTCATTCTATTAGACCACCACAGACTAAGGCTAGACGTCAGTAACAGCAAAAACAACAGAAACACGCACACCCATGAAAACTGAACAACTCTTTACTCAATGTTAACTTGGTCAGGGAAGAAATGAATTAAAGAATTTTAGAATCTAATGAAAAATGAAGGCACACATACCTAAACTTATGGGGCACAGAAAAAGCAGTGCTAAGAGAAAAGTTCATAGCACTAAGTGCCCTCATAAAGAAATTGGAGTGAATCTACAATAGCATTTTAACAATATACCTGAAAGCCCTAGAAGAAAAAGAAGCAAACACACCCAAGAGGATTAGACCACAGAAAAGAGTCAAAACTGAAATCAATCTAATTGAAACAAAGAGAATGATAGAAAGAATTAACAAAACCAAAAGCTGTTTTTTTTTTTTTGAGAAAATCAACAAAATAGATAAATCTCTATACATTCTAGAGTGTCTCCCTACCTCTGGCCTTATGATAATTATGTTTTTTTTCTCCAGTATGATTTGGATTACATTCAAGCAATATGAACATTAATCAACAGGATTTAACTCATGTAATTGTGTGTGTGTGTGTGTGTGTGTGTGTGTGTGTGTGTGTGTGTTAGAAAGAAAGAAAGGGAGAACACTAAATAAAGGAATGACTGAAAGGACAAATTGGTATCAGTGTGTAATGAATGTCAATCAAGATTATTTTGTTTAAGGGCTTATTTTTACAAGACTATAGAGTATGAAATACATGCAACAAACAAAAATTGTGTGACACAAATAAAAGTAAAACTAAAATATAATGATTCAGATGCATTGAAAACAAACATTTATTTCAAATGAATACAACAACATTATTCATATTCACTAGAACCTGCCTCAGGTAGGTTATTATTTTTTTTTTGGAAAGATACATATATCATATTAAGAAAAATCAGTTTTTTCCTAGCAAAATCATCTGTAAAATTGATACCTATGACCTTTTGTCTCAAATTCTCAAGTGTATTGATAAATTATCACTTTGCATTTTGTCTTGGATTTTGTATTTCATTAAGTTATGCAGCAGGTGTTCCAGATAAGAGGCATAGATATATTGTACCTTAATATGTTGTTTTAGTATAAATTTGTATCTATTTACTGTCATTGTGAAAATGTATATTTTACTTCTTTTCAACTTGCTTTTTTTATAATTTCAAATTTCCGGTAACCTAAGTAAAAGAAAATAGTGGCATTTGAATTACTTGTATACAGAAGGGACAAAATGGAATCTTTATTTAGAAAAATATTTTTTCTCTATGTTTTAAAATCTTAAATCTTAAGATAATTAAAATCTTAAGATCTTAAATCTTAAGATCTTAAAATCTTAAGGTACTTATCAAATGCTAATATACAATAAATATATTTTGAAAAGATGACAACATATGTTAAACTTTAAAAATTCTGCTTTCAAAATAAAATTTCATGTACTTTATATTTTCCTGTCTAGCAATTTTATGTATATATGTATAAAATAAAATTTATTATATTATTATATGTGTTTAATGTATTATATGTAAAATAATAAATAATAAAATTATTTATACTCCTATAAGTATAATTGTAATACATATTGTTACACTTTAAAATTATTGTTATATTTATATGATTTTTAGTATATGAGAATTTCAAATATATATCTTCATTATATCCAGCTCTCACTAACCTCTTCAATATTTTTTAGATTCTCTCTTTTATATTCCTTTTCCAACTTTAAGTTCTGTTCCATTATTTTATAACCAAAGGAGTCATTAAATGATGACCATGTATTATGTATGCATGGGCTTAGGGCCACACATTAGAGTATAGGCAACCTACTATTGTCCATATCACTAAAGAAAACTCATTCTCCCTGCTTGAGAAACTATCAAATACCAATATATCCTCAGCTAGGAATCTTGTGAATCTTATCCTGGTCCATGCTGGAATTTATGCTGGCTTGATCTTAGTGGGTCTTTTGTAACCTACAATTATTTTGACTTTAGTAATCTCAAACCTGTCATGTTCAGAAGCAACAATTTCATATTACTACCTTCACATTTTGCATTTTTAAATCTACCTGCACCTCTTCCATGATGTTGTTTCAGCTTTGCAAGGGGTGTAGTGGAATATGTTTTTCTGTCTCCTCAAGAATTTATTTTCCATTTAACTAAGTGTAAGTCTGTGTATCAGTCAATGTTCACTTCATAAGGGTACATCTCAGAAAAAGGATTGGAAGCTATATTTTTTCACACAAATGCAAAGAACTGATAGATACAATGCCTATTTACTAAAAATAATAATAACAAGTTTTCCTTGTAGGCTAAAAGTACTCCATCTATAAGTTCAAGGCAGAGTTTAGTGTACTCAGCTTCTAAACTGGAAAATGAAAATTGTGAAATTTGAAGGTAAATGAACATAACTAGAATTAACCATTCTGAGAGTGATAATGCGCAACCATGGTGACACGTAGCATGCTGTAGATGCTAGCTTTGAATCTTCAACATGTATGCTTTATTTATAATATCCATAGAGGGTTAGTAAATTAGTAACGAGCTATGTGGTTGTTATATTCAAAGAAGGAAGATAAATGCAATAATATAAAGAAAATAAGAGAAATAATGGAGCAAGAAGGATTAAATGGGGGTGGAGCATAGTAAATAAAATGAAGGAAAGAATAAATGGATGGATAATTAACATAATACAGTTCAGTTTGGATCACTACATTTTCTTTAAGAAAGTAAATAGATGGACACATGTACTATATGAGTATTCTATTGATTAAGAAACTTGCCCCTTATTGCCTCTAAGATTGCTTCCAATATAAACCATAGAGCAGTCTTAATTTAAGACACAGATATTTTAAGATTTTTTCATTTTGTATTGGATATTTTTTATTTACATTTCAAATGTTATCCCCTTTACCTGTTCCCCCCTGAAACCTGTTCCCATTCCCCCGTTCCCCACCTTTCCTGACATCGAATTCCCCTACACTGGGTATCAAGCCTTCACAGGACCAAGGGCCTCTCCTCCCATTAATGCCATACAAGGCCATCCTCTGCTATCTATGTGGCTGGAGCCATGAGTCCCTCCATGTGTAATCTTCAGTTGATGGTTTAGTCTCTTTAGTTCCTGAGAGCTCTGGGGCTGGTGTCTGGTTGGTTGATATTATTATTCTTCCTATGGGGTTTCAAACCCCTTCAGCTCCTTCAGTCCCTTTCCTAACTCCTCCATTGGGGACCCCATTGGGGATCCATTGGGGACCCCGTGCTCAGTCCAGTGGTTGGCTGCTAACATCTGCCTCTGTATTTGTCAGGCTCTCTTTAGGAACTTGTCAGCTTGATAGACTATGAATGCATTCATAAACATCTTTATTGCACGGTATGCATGATCATATGTTCCCCTCAACTTCTACATACAGAAAAAAAAACCTTTCCTTACTCTAGATAACATAACTACTATGCTCAGTTGTACTATACTTTCTTTCTCTACATATTTATATTGTACTTAGCACTTCTCTAGTTAGATTTGTTGTAACTTGATATTACGTATTGGTTTGTAGTTAGGAGAGATGATGTTTTTTTCTTGGTGGAAAGGTACCTGATATTCAATAAGAGAAAGTTTTTCCCTCAGAGTTAAATCACTTGGTACTGAGGGAAAGGTCAGAGGATATTATGTCTACAGAGTTCATCATACTTGAGTTTCTCAAGATTTATAATTTCTACATTGAACTTTCTTAGATTTAATCTCAAGATTTCTCTCCCATCTAATGAAAAGCCATTGATGTTTTTTTGTGTCTCTGCAACTCATTAAGGTTGAGCATTTGTGTTGAACTTGAGTGTCTTTCTGTGTTCTGCCTAGAGCAGATGCTATTTATTTTCCATTGATGAAACATTTTCTTTTCACAAATTAAATATTTTACCAGTTATATTGTCTTTGATTTTCTTTATGTATATTTATTATTATATTATATTTAAATATTGAAATATTTAATTTTTATGATGCTGTTATAAAATGCTTCTGATAACAGAATCCGTGTGGCCTCTGTGCCATGAGTCATAGGAAACATCTTCACAGTTATATTTGTGTCCCATTTTTTAAAACAACTTTGGACTGCCTAAGTATGGGTTGTTTGAGGAAATAGATTTGGGGAAGATTATCAGAAGGAAGTTATAAGAAATCTACTCAAGGAAACAGTACCATAAAACAGTCAATGGAAGAGTGTTAGGGTCAATTTTAGCTTTTAACATAGTAAAAAACATTCTCAATCACAATAAAGTCCCTGAAAGTAGAATGACCTTCAGCAGTCCTAAATAATGGCAAAAGTTAGACCTAAAAGAGAAAGAGAGAGAAAGAGAGAAGGGGCATGGAGGCAGATGTTCACATGTCTCCACCAGTCAAAGATAGTTTATATATCTAGGTTGGGTATTGGCTTACATTTCTGATTGAGCATTACCATACTTATAAAGCCTTCGATTAACATTTAAAAAAATTGTATAAAAGCAAAAAGGAAAAGGGGGCACGGGATAGGAGTTTTCTAGGGAGGGGAAATGGGGAAAGAGGGTGACATCTGAAATGTAAATAAAATATCCAATAAAAAAGATTAAAGAAGAAAAAAAATAAAAATCAATGATCAATTGAGCATAAAGTGATTATAGATTTAAGATAATTTTGAAAAGAAATTGATATCTCTATAATCTGAAACTTGAAAATATAACAGTAAGATTGGATCTTTCTTAAGGCATAACAATGATAACTATTTAGCCCAGAATAAACAAAATTCAAAATTAATATAACATTTATCTTGTTTGTTTGTTTGTTTGTTTGTCTGTTTTTCGAGACAGGGTTTCTCTGTGTAGCCCTGGCTGTCCTGGAACTCACTCTGTAGACCAGGCTGGCCTCAGACTCAGAAATCCATCTGTCTCTACCTCCCAAGTGCTGGGATTGAAGGCGTGCGCCATCACTGCCCAGCTAACATTTATCTTTTTAAAAATCAGATTAATAATGTGTGTAGAACAGAGACACATCTCATAGCTGATGTGCATTTCCTTCTTGTCCATAGGATTTTTCATGCTTGAAGCTACCCCCAATCAATCATACAAGTCAAGCAAACATTCCAAAATTTAGAAAGCATGAAGTATAAAAATTATGAAATGATAGGCCAAATGAGATCAAATCTGAATGCCGGATAAAGGCTCTTTTTATATAAAAATAATTTATTTTAACTACAGAATGAATACATTGATTTGAATACTTTCAGATCACAAGAGATAGCAGAATCCCCTTTACAAATTTTATTGCCACTGCGACTAATTATGACTATTAATCAGATGGTAGTGAACATTTAAGACAATCATTAACTCACCAAGAATACATCTGTATAATTCCAACTAATTGGATGTTGGAAGCTGTATTGGAAAACAAAATCTGAAACATTTTCTACCTCAGAGTTAACTTAGTCAAACAATTTCATCTAATCTCTTTTTTTCTACTTGATGACACATATTCGATATATAAAGCAATGTGTTTCTTCACAGTACCTTGAGAGATTTGTGTCATATTTCATTCTTCAAACTCTCCATCCTCCAAAATATTCAGCCATACTTAGTCAAAACGATTACAAATGCATACATTAAAGAGATAGTTAACATACTCCTTAATAGTTTTGCAGACATTATTTAATTATGGTAATTTTCATGAACAAAAACATTGGAGGTGGACTAAACATATATGGTAATGTGTCTTGTTTGTAAGCATTTTAGGCAGTGTTAACAATCTCTATTTTTGTGCAGGCTTTGCTGGTATATAACACTAGCAATGCAGAGAGAAACCAATTATTAAAAGTACATTAATGAGCAAAAAAGATGGTTTTGAAACTAAGACATTTTGTCCCATAATTGCATTCAATAGCCTCTCTCTACCTAGACCTATTTTGAATTGATTTTAATTCCTTTAATGATCCATACACCAGCACTAATTGTAATTTTCATACTTGCTGATAGTATATAAACATGCAACTAGTGAGTTATAAATAGCAAATCTACTAACAATAATTAAGCCATGTATGACTTCATTATGCATTTGTGTGGCTATAATTATTACTTTCTTCTAATTATTGACACTGTCAAAACAGTAGAAGAGCATTTCTCTTTGATTCACTAGTACAGTTTAACGTTTTATATGTTTTAATTCATTTGATTTCTACTTATAATCCTTAATATCTTTTTAAAAATGATTTTATTTTATTGTTTCTAATTTTGTATATGGGTGTGTGTTTCTGTGTGGCATATGCATATTCATCTCAATGTGCAGTTGTAAACCAATTGACAGAGCAGGATGAGAATCCCACTTATGTACTTTGCAATAATAGTTTGTGCCCTAATTATTCAATAATCTGTTGAGCCCCAGATACCTTCTTGAAAATAAAATTCAACCTCTTTCAGTGAGTGTTTCCAACTCTGACGATAATGTTTCCAACTTAGTGTTAAGTTTCTACCTCACTAAGAGAGTAAGGATGATTGCTATCATCTTAATAATTAATTAACAACATTAGTCTGACTAGTTTAAACACAAGAGAAGAATATTCAAAATACTTAACCAGTTAAGCCATCTGACAATTCTATCCACCATGGGTTCATGTAGTGCTTTTAGCACAGCACTGACAATGGTTTGAATTCCAGTGCTGACTCCAGTGGAAACTGATCTTCCAACAGTTTGAATCTTTTAAAATGTGGTTGAAATTTATTTTCAAAGGAGGATAAAAATTTAAATCTTGTGTCCAACTGTAATATGTATTTGAAAAATGATATTCCTACTTTTAAAATATTAGTAATAACATTTAAGGCCACCAAGAGCCATGTTGGAAAGTAACAAAGCTCCAGTAGTATAAGCTGTAGATTTACTCTGGTATGAATTTTATCTGATTTATGAGATACACTGTCTTTTTAAAATTGCTAAAAATAAATTATTCCTTTGACATTGCCAAGAAAAGAACAATAAATATCATTTAATGCTGAGATTTGGAGGATTTCTTAAGGTCAGAAGGTTAGAATTGCTCATTATATAAAGTTCCTGAAAGGCTAAAAGTATACATGAAGCACATGTTCTGACAAACAGCTTGTTTATATAAACTTTGTATTTGAGAATGAGAACAACAACAGAAAAAAATTCCATAACTCAGACTGTGAAGAAATAATTTTTGATATAAGAAGATAGTAAGTAAAAGTGGAACACTGGAGTATGACTTAAAATAATTTATCTAATACATATTTGCAATAAAGTGGTAAAACTTTCAGTGAAAATCAGATGAGAACAATGAAAGAAGATACTCATATGTTAGATAATACATTATTTATTCATTTTTAATTTTTATTTATTTGGACTGGGTATTTTATTTATTTACATTTCAGATGATATCCCCTTTCCCTATTTCACCCAGCCAGAAACCTCCTACCCTATCACTCCTCCTGATTCTATGAGGGTGTGCCCCACCTATCAGCCCACTCCTATCTCCCTGCCATGGAATTCCCCCACACTACAACATCCATCCTTTATGAGACCAAGAATCTCCTCTCCTACCAATTCCCAACAAGGCTATCATCCCATACATATACAGTTGAAGCCATGGGTTCCTCCCTGTGTCCTTTCAGGTTGGTGGTTTATACCATGTAAGCTCTGGTTGGTTGATATTGTTGTTCTCCCCATGAGGCCTTAAGCCCATGAAGCTCCTTCAGTTTTCTCTCTAATTTCTCCATTGGGAGAAGAGAAGTTCAATAATTAGTTGAGAGCATCTGCCTCTGTATATGTCAGACTCTGGCAGAGTCTCTCAGGAGACAGCTATATCAGGCTCCTGTCAGCATGCACTTCCTGATATTCACAAATGCCTCTGCCCTTGGTGACTGCCCATGGAATGATAACCAGGTGGCGTAGTTTCTGGACAGCCCCTTCTTTAGTGTCTGCTCCACATTTTGTCTCCATATTTTCTCCCATGAGTATTTTGTTACTTCTTCTGAGAAGGACAAACACACCCACACTTTGGTTTTTCTTGTTCATGAGCTTCATATGGTCTGTGAGTTGTATCTTGGGTATTGTGAGCTTTGTAACTAATATCCACTTATCAGTGAGTACATACCATGGGTGTATTTTGTAATCTGGTTACCTCACACAAAATGATATTTTCTAGTTCCATTCATTTGTCTAAGAAGTTCATGAATTCGTTGTTTTTAATAGCTGAGTAGTACTCCATTGTATAAATGTACCATATTTTCTGTACCAACTCCTCTGTTGAAGGACATCTGGGTTCTTTCCAGCTTCTGACTATTATAAAAAAAGGCTGCTATGAACATAGTGGATTATGTATCCTTGTTGTATGTTGGAGCATCTTTTGGGTATGTGCCCAGGAGTGGTATTGCTGGGTCCTCAGGTAATACTATGTCCAATTTTCTGAGGAACCACCAGACTGAGTTCCAGAGTGGTTGTACCAGCTTGCAATTCCACCAACCATGGAAAAGGGTTCTTCTTTGTCTACATCTGCTATCATCTGAGTTTTTTATCTTAGCAATTCTGACAGGTGTGAGGTGAAATATCAGGGTTGTTTTGATTTGCATTTCCCTGATGACTAAGAATGTTGAACATTTTTAGGTGTCTCTCAGCCATTTAATATTCCTCAGTTGAGAATTCTTTGTTTAGCTTTGTATTCCATTTTTAATAGGGTTATTTGATTCTCTGGAATCTACTTTCTTGAGTTCTTTGTAAATATTGGATATTAACCCTCTGTCAGGTGTAATATTGCTAAAGATCTTTTCCCAATCTGTTGGTTGCTGTTTTGTCCTATTGATAGTGTCCTTTGCTTTAAAGAAGCTTTGCAAATTTTATAAGGTCCCATTTGTCAATTATTGATCTTAGAGCATAAGCCATTTGTGTTCTGTTCAGGAGCTTTCACTGTTTGCCCAAGTATTCGAAGCTGTTCCCCACTTTCTCTTCTATTAGTTTCAGTGTACCTGGTTTTATGTGGAGGTCCTTGATCCACTTGGACTTGAGCTTTGTACAAGGAGACATGAATAGATCAATTTGCATTCTTCATGCTGACCTCTAGTTGTTGAAAATGCAACATTTTTCCACTGAAGGGTTTTTTAGCTCCTTTGTCAAATATAAAGTGACCATAGATATGTGTGTTCATTTCTGGGTCTTCAGTTCAATTCCATTGATCTACCTGCCTGTATCTGTACCAATACCAGGAAGTTTTCATCACTGTTGCTCTGCAGTACACCTTGAGGTCAGGGATAGTGATTCTCCCAGAATATCTTTTATTGTTGACAATAGTGTTTGCTGTGTGTTTTCATTTTTCTTTCTTTTTTTTTATTCCAAATGATTTGAAAATTGTTCTTTATAATTCTATCAAGAATTGAGCTGGAATTTTGATGGAGATTGCATTGAATCTTTAGATTGCTTTTGGCAAGATGATGATTTTTATTACATTAATCCTGCCAATCCATTAATATGGGAGATATTTCCATCTTCTCAGATCCTCTTTCATTTCTTTCTCCAGGGACTTGAAGTTCTTGTCATACAGATCTTTTACTTGTTTGATTAGATTCACAGATAGGTATTTTATATTATTTGTGACTATTGTGAAGAATGTCATTTCCCTAATTTCTTTCTCAGCCTGTTTATTGAGTAGAAGAAGGCTACTGATTTGTTTGAATTAATTTTATATCCAGCCAATTTTTTGAAGTTGTTTATTAGATTTAGTAGTTCTCTGACTGACGTTTTGGGTTACCTAAGTATACTATCATATTATCCGCAAATAGTGAAATTTTGACTTGTTCCTTTCCTATTTGTATCTCTTTGACCTCCTTTTGTTGTCTAATTGCTCTGGCAAAAACTTCCAGTACTATATTGAATAGGTAGGAAGAGAATGGGCAGCCTTGTCTAGTCCCTGATTTTAGTGGGTTTGCTTCAAGTTTCTCTCCATTCAATTTGATGTTGGCTACTGGTTTACTATATATTGCTTATCTATGTTAAGGTATGGGACTTGAATTCCTGATCTTTCCAGGACTTTTATCATGAATGGGTGTTAAATTTTGTCTAATGCTTTCTCAGCATCTAATGAAATGATCATGTGTTTTTTTCTTTGAGTTTGTTTACATAGTGGATTACGTTGATGGATTTGTGTATATTGAACCATCCCTGCATTCCTGAGATAAAGCCTACTTGATCATGATGAATGATTGTTTTGATAAGTACTTGGATTCAGTTTTTGAGAATTTTATTGAGTATTTTTGCAGCAATATTCATAAGAGACATTGGTCTGAAGTTTCTTTCTTTGTTAGGTCTTTGTGTATTTTAGGTATGAGCATAATCGTGGCTTCATAAAACAAATTTGTAGTGAACCTTTTATTTCTATTTTGTGAAATAGTTTGAGAATTGCTATTAAGTCTTCTTTGAAGGTCTTTAGTTATTCTTAACACTGCTTAGTTTGCAAAAAGTCTCCTTTGCAAAACGGAAACTGGGTTTTCCTTTAAGATTTAGCCCTAAAATTCTATATTTTGTATGATCCTCAATAAAAATCGACATAAAAGAAACAAACTAAGTAAAGAAAATTAATAAAAATTAAATTTCAGCATAAGAATAATCTGGAAGACTGAAAAGAAATCACCAAGTGATAAATTATGCAAAATTCTAACAAAATATGTCTTTATAAAAACCATCAAAACTCTGACCTTAGTCACTTGCATGAGGGAAACCAATGGTCAACAGTGTAGAACCCACCTACTTTTCTTCATCTTCTCTGTCTATGTAACTGTGCCTCTCCGCTGCATTTTCTTGTTTACTTCTGTTCCACTGAAGATTTGCTTAAGGATTTTTTTTTCAATTTGTCATTTGCATAATGCTTATTGTCTTGGCTTCTGAGTGTTATCTAATCTGCAAACACATTTTAAAATGAGATCACTTCTGAGGAGAAATGACCTCATCCAATTTGATTCATGAATAATAAGAAATAGAAAGCTCATGGCAATAATAATGAAAATTGACTCCTATTATAACTCTTTGGTAAAGGATTTGATAATAAACAAATCTCCACTTCATTTACGTGACTAAATATTTTCCTTTCATTGGGTGTTAAATAAGGAGAGTAAACTATAAGTTAGTGAATCAAGTATTTGCTTAGTAATGAACTGATCTTGGTTTCTATCTTATTGAAACCATTTTTGAGACCTTAAATGAAATGTCTAACTTCACTAATATGTATAATCTACCAAACGGTGAGAGTATGTTGACAATATTCTTAGAATTAGAGGAGAAAAACAAAACAAAACAAATGAAAGGTTAAGCACAATGTTCAGAACTTAAGTGGTAATGAATTCTAGCTAACATAAGAAACATCAGTGCTATATTTCAATGTCATTATGTTGTATTTAATGAATATTCTCTTGAAATTAATTTTCTTAACGTTTTTCTTTTTTTGATAATAGGAGCCAAGTTATCCACACTCATCTTGTCCTGCGCTTTATAAGTGCAGATGCCCTTAAATGACAATGCTTCACACCTTTATATTTAACAACATCTTTATTTTTCTCTGTTCTCACTATCAACCTGGTTCACATCAGGCAGTACTAGCTATGCCATAGCCTGATTGATATTTTACTTTGAAATTTCATTTGACAAGTCAATTTCCCCATTATTTTGAGTTTATTTATCCCCACCTAAATTTTCAGCATGTAGAAAGTCTAGCTAGATTTTTTTTCTAGAATATACCAAAAATATTCTCAGGTCCAGTTCCTGATAGATTCCTGTTTACCTTTAAACTACTGCAAATATTATTGTTAGTATATCTCTTGATGTTCTGCTCTTGCAAACTGCCACTAGACTGGCCCTTATACCACAGCCAAAACTTCCCTTATACCAGTTTCAAATATTTTCAAACCACTTGATCTAGCTTAACACAACAGACTCACTTCACAGCACTGATGTTCTTTTAAGTATTTTTGTCATTGCTGTAATAAAATACCTGAAAGAACAACTTAAGTGAATCAAATCATTTTAAGCTTTCATTTCAGAAGAATAAGTCAACTATGCTGATGGAGATACAGTTGCTGTTTCTGAAGGTCAAGTGACACACTTACTTACATCATAAAAAATCAAGAGAAACAAAAGGACTGGGAGGAGTGAAAGGAAAGAAAACTGCCTTTTGTTCTCATATTATTGTATGAGTAAAGAATAAAAAAAGAAAGGAAGGAAGGAGGAAGGGAAGGGAGGAAGGAAGAAAGGAAGGAAGGAAGGAGGAAGGGAAGGAAGGAAGGAAAAAAGGAAGGAGGAAGGGGAGGGAGGGAGGGAGGGAGGAAGGAAGGAAGGAGGAAGGGAAGGGAGGAAGGAAGGAAGAAAGGAAGGAAGGAAGGAAGGAAGGAAGGAAGGAAGGAAGGAAGGAAGATCTGAAGGGAAACTAGAAGTGCATATAACCTTCTAAATTCACAATGATTACAATGCCCCAGTGGTTTCCAAGCCACTGAAAACAGTATGTTCTATTAGTAATCATGACTTAAATTATAGAACACTGGAATATATTCCAAATTCTAACAAAGGTACATGCATTCATTGGCATTCTATATATACCAACATACTTTTATCTTCCTTAGGCCTTAGGCAGAGTTTTCTCTATTCCTTGTAACAAACTTACAAATGACTCATTTTAACCCTTTTCCAATAATCTGGTATTTGGGTCTGACCAGAAAAAAATTCTAAAGACAATATTATCATTTTCTCTTTGTTGGTTGTAAATGCACCAAAGTATTCTATAATCTTCTCAGAATCCTATACTAATGCTTAACATTTTCAATAAAATGATTATTTCCTATACTGTTTTCATTTTACTACAATGTATGCTGTTTGTCATGATTATTGTTATTATTATGCTTGAGAATTTATAGTATAATCATAATATTTTGTACTTTTGCCTATGTGGATACTAAATTTGTGTTCAATGAGTATGCCGTGAGTCAATTATTTCCCAGTAAATGAAGGACATATTTGAATTTAGATGTTTCTCAGGATTTGGTGAATGATTTGAGATGAACTGTCAGGGCTCTCACAGCTATCAGACTTATCTCTTCTCTATCATATACATATCTTTTGTGAAGCCTTAAGACCTAATAAAAATGGAAAATTAGAACTTCTCATATTTTCTGGAGAATCATACAGATATGTATTTGTTTGTTTTCCATTATTGATCTACAAATTCTTTGAAACATAAGGTGTGTGTCTGTGTGTTTGTGTGTGTTTGTGTGTGTATATATGTGTATGTGTATGTGTAAAACATTAGTATAGGTAAACAAAGTGGCCAGAGAAGGATGTTCAGTGAATGCATATCATCCATGAACCTGGAGTTATAGGTAGTTCTGAGGAGTGATACTGGAAATGAACTTGTCTGGTCTATGTGAGCAGTATACAGTTTAACTGCTGAGCAATTTCTTAACATTTTAACAGACCATATAGACATCTTGTTCTTGAGGTTTCCTTTTATTTTTTGTTAGTGTGTTAGTATTCTAAATTGTTATTGTTACTTTAATAAGCTGTGATGTTGAACAATTAGTCTTAATTGTTTGGGAGAAATGTTATAGGATTGGACTTGAGTTCTCAGAAAATAACTCAAGGAAAAGGTTTGGGTTGGAGCTGACTGAATATTACTCTTTCAGTCCAGTTGGCTCAAATACAATCATTCACAGAGTATAATAGTTTGAAGACTTTTGATTCATTATTACATTTCCAGTGGCTGTTATGCTGCTAATTTCCACATTGAATGGAGTTGTGAAATTTTTAACTCAAAGTACACTACAGAGAAAAGAATATTACATGTCCAAATCTACTAAGGATTATGCCATTATTAAAATCAGCCGTTTTTCTTAGAGACATAGTTTTCAAGAATTATAAGTCAGTCGTTAATCTTCATCATGCTGGAGAAGTTGCCTTGGACAATTTTAACATGATTTTCATCACTTGAACAGAAAGACAGTATTTTTTTTAAATCTGCTAATATATGTTCTTAGTAATGTAGTTATTTCTTTCACTGAACTAGGATTGAACCTCAGGCTTTGTAGAGCTATGCAAATGTTCTACCACTGACATAGGTATATTTTATTATACTTCAGTCCCTTCTAGAAGCATTTTCCTCTGTTTTGGTTTAAAAGTACACTATAACTTGAAATCACAAGATTATGCAATAAGCAATTAATATTTTTATGGTTTTATTAACATAAAATCTGAGGACAAAATAATACATAGGAAAATTTCCAGAGCAGGGCAATGTTCAATCTGGTCTGAAACGGACATCCTTCTATTCTCTTCAGACTCACCTATAATTTCATATAATTGTAAACATATAGTACTTATTAAATTTTAAAAATTCTATTTTTTGCTGACTGCCTTGAATATAACTTTATAAATACACAACTAAATATGTCTATTAATTAAACAAGAATTTGGGTACTATTTTTAGTTTAGGTACCCCATTTTTATTATCTTTATGGGAGCCTAGACTACTTTCTGTAGTTTATTCCTTTTGTTTGTTTGTTATTTTGTTTTTTGCTTTTTGAGACAGGGTTTCTCTGTGTAGCTCTGGCTGTCCTGGAACTCACTCTGTAGACCAGGCTAGCCTCGAACTCAGAAATCTGCCTGCTTTTGCCTCCCAAGTGATGGGATTAAAGGCGTGAACCACTACTGTCTGGCCTCTTTGTAGTTTATTAATAGATAAATTTTATTCCTTAATATATGTTTATTTTATATTTTTAGTTTTACTTAAACTAAGAAAAGTGCATGCTTTGTCAGTTTTCCAAGATGCTAAGCTATAAGCCTTAATAATTTCAAAGAGACTACCCAGGAGCAATTAAAGTGCCACTTATATGTGTAAATAATTCAATCATTTCTCTCCTTTTACATTGACATGCCTATATGGAAAGTAAATGGGTAACTATCATTCAAAGCCACTGCAGAATTCTAAGACAAAGATAATTCAAGCTGACAGTTACTGCACACTGTTTGCTTAATCTTGATGAATCACAAATTGCTGCCATTATGAAAAGTCACGGATTACATATTTAACAGTATAGTGTTAGGTGTTTCAGTTCTACTAGAGAAAAATCATAGTAATTACAGAACATATGGTGATTATATTTAAATTGGCTTATCAAAATAGTTTTTGAAAGAACGCAGAAAAACACACAAACAAAAGACAAAACCAAAAAAAAGAGACAAAGCAAAGAAAATCAACCACAAACTCTTCTCTACAGTGTCATCTCAAGAGAATTATTAGTCTTTATAGTCAAGAAACAAAACAGAATTATTAGGCTTAACAAAAAATAAAGATGCTGAAATTTGAGTAGCTTTTTTTGAGCAAAGTTCTCATGGTTTCATTGAGATGATATTGCCAGTTCCTCATGTCACTCCATTTCAGGTATCTCAGAATTGATAATGAAAGCTCCATGAAGGACAGTCATGTTCAGCTGTTCTGATAGCTACAATCAAGACTGCATTCACAGGACTTGAGCACTGTGATCTAAGAATGATGAGTTCAGTTCATCATCATAGAAATCAGAAAATCAAAATGTCTCTTATGCATTCCTAGAGAGCAACGATTATTCTCTGACTAGGATTGCAGATGCTTATGGTCCCTTTCAGAATCAGAAGACAATTACCTTTATGGTACAAATAATTTTATTTGATGCTTCTGTTGAGACTTATCTACTATTGTCCATTGTTTAATTTATACTATGCACTATGACTTTTAGTTTCAAAAGTCAATATTAAATTTGTTAATAAAATGAAGTTTTGTAATAGCTACCTTTCTCACCAAGAGATCTGGATGGATTTTCTTGTAGGATTGTGAAAAGGTTAGCTTGGTTTCTGGTAGAGCACTGGCTAGAGATGGCCAGAGACCCTGCAAGGGATGGAATACATTTCGCCACGCTACTAGACCCTAGGCTCCTGACATGCAGCCAAGACCTCCACTGATCAGTGCCTTTCAGTCACATAGGGCAATACCCCTACCAGCCCCTCCACAGGTAGAGGGGGTGACTCAACCTCTAGAGATTTCCATATTAATGAGATACCTGAAGTCCAGTGGGTATAGCCAATTAAGCATTCCTTCTTAGACCCTCCTCCCTCCTCCCTCCCTATTTAACTCAGGTCTGCCCTGAGTTTGGTGGGGGGGATCCAGCCAGATTCATGTTTTTCGCCATGACAATAAGCCTTTAAAATCATGGACTTCCTCTTGTCTTTTGGGATCCTGCTATGGGCAAGCTTTGAGAAGGCCTTTGACTACTGAGCCACTGTTTAATCTCCCACCAGAAGACTTCTCTATGTTCTCGAAATGGAGCCCTGACAACTCAAGCAAGCTAGCCAAGCAAGCGAACCAGCCGTGTCCCTGGTAACAAGAGTCTCAACCCATGGGGCGCTGTTGGGGCTTCCCTCCCCCTCATTCATCTTGGCTGTGGGTAGGTCTAGTCTGTATACTTCATATCTCTCTTCTCCCACAGTTTCCAGCAGAGTCTGGGGGCTCTAAGATGGAAACCACCAGCCTCTGTGTCAGTCATAAGCCCAGAGACGCTCTCTGAGAAGCCCTGCCCCTGTGGGACCTCATGCCCAGTGCCAAGTGGAGTAAACTCAGTCAAATTCCCATACTTCTGCTCCCCGGGGCTGCAAAAATCACCACTCTGCCCCACAGGACCCATGCCCACCCCAACGTGTGAGCTAACCACACCGCATTTTCTCTGTACTTTTGAGGATGGATTCACATTAAGATGACATATATTGAAAATATACTTTCAAATTTGTGATATCTTTTCCACATTTTTCTACTCTTACCACTCCCTGTAAGACTAAATTAAATGTTTACAAACCATAAAGCATTGTCATAATAGGTCACGAGTATCTGTTGCTATTATAGACACTGTCCAAGTCCTGTCAGTGATTTTGAGGGTGTTTTTATATAGAGATATATTCATTTAACATTATTTTATCTGTACTTCTTTTATTATCTGTTACCATTATGTTAGCCTAATAATATATTAAATTTCTCATCCTTACTTTTGCTTTGATAGACAAGAATGTTATGGATTTACTTTACATTTATTTGTTAAAGATTCAAAAAGTCATATATAATGTACCCTTATGAATTATTTTTGTTTTCCCACATTTTAAGTAAAATGTATATATTTTGAATAATATGTAGATTCTTTTCTTTTTTTGTTGTTTTGGGATTTTTTTTGTTATAAAAGGAAAGATTTAATTGGGGGCTTGTTTGCAGTTTCAGAGGTTTAGTATATTATCACCACAGTAGCATAAGGACGAGTGCTGAAGCAGTAGCTGAAAGTGCTAGCTCTTGATCCGTGGACATGGGCCCTTGAAACCTCAGAGCCTACTCCTAATCACACACAAACCCCCCAAAGGCCACACATCCTAATCATCCTAATCCTCAAGAGTTCTACTTTCTGCTGACTAACCATGCAAATATCTGAACATGTGGGGGCCATTCTTATTCAAACCACCACATATATGATAATCCTTCTAGCTTTTAATTTTTAATTTATTTTTACTACGTATTTACATTTCAGATATTATCTCCTTTCCTCATTCCCCCTACCTCAGGGACCTATCCTGTCCCCCTTCCCACTGCTTCTAGGAGGGTGTGGTGCCTCCTACCCACCCACCCACCCACCCCTACCTCCCCGCCTTCAAATTCTCCCATACTGGGGCATCCTACCTTCAAGGAACCAAAAACCTCCACTCCCACCAATGCCTGACAAGGTCATCCTTCACTGCATATACAGCTGGAGCCATGGATTTTCCTAGGCTGGTAATTTTGACCCTAGCAACTCTGGTTGGTTGGTATTGTTGCTCTTCCCAAGGTGCCTCAAGCCCCTTAAGCTCGTTCAGTCTTCTCTCTACCTCTTTTATTGGGGACACATAATCATTTCAATCGTTAGCTGCAAGCATCAGCCTCTGTGTATGTCAGATTCTGACAGACTCTCTGGAGACAGGTATACCAGGCTCTGGTCAGCATGTACTTCCTGGCATTCACATCAGCTTCTGGCTTTAATGATTGCACTTTGGGAAGGAATCTCATGTAGGGCAGTCTCTAGATGTCCCATCCTACAGTCTCTGCTCCACACTTTGTCTCTCTTATTTGATCCCTGCATATTTTGTTGCTTCTAAGAAGGTTTGAAGCACCCATGCTTTCATCTTTCTTCTTCTTGAACTTCATGTGGTCTGTGAGTTGTATTTTGGGTATTCTGAACTTTGGGGCTAATATGGACTTATCAGTGAGTGCATACCATTTGTGTTCTTTTGTGATTGGGTTAACTCACTCGGGATGATACTTTCTAGTTGCATCCATTTACCTGTGAATTTTATGAAGTCATTGTTTTTGATAGCTGAATAGTACTCCATTGTGTAAATGTACCACATTTTCTGTATTCATTCCTCTGTTGAAAGACATCTGGATTCTTTCCAGCTTATGGCTATTATAATTGAGGCTGCTATAAACATATTGGAGCATGTGTTATTGTTGGATTGTTATTGTTGTATGTTGGAGCATCTTTTGGGAATAAGCCTAGGAGTGGCATAACTGGGTCCTCAGGTAATACTATGTCCAATTTTCTGAGGAACTATCAGACTGATTTCCAGAATGGTTGTACCAGCTTGCAATCCCACCAACAACAGAGAAGTGTTCCTCTTTGTCATATCCTCACCAGCATCTGCAGTCATCTGAGTTTTTGATCTTAACTATTCTGACTGGTATGATGTGGAATCTCAGGGATTTTTTGATTTGCATCTCCCTAATGAACAAGGATGCAGAACATTTCTTTAGGAGCTTTTCAAACATTCAAAGTTCCTTAGTTAAGAATTCTTTGCTTAGCTCTGTACTCCATTTTAATAGGGTTATTTGATTTTCTGGAGTCTTCTTTCTTGAGTTCTTTGTATATATTGAATATGAACCCTCAATCAGATGTAAAATTGGTAAAAATCTTTTCCCAATCTTTTAGTTTCTGTTTTGTCCTATTGACACTGTCCTTTGCCTTACAGAAGCTTTGCAGTTTTATGAAGTCCCATTTTTCAATTCTTAACCTTAAGGTATAAGCCATTGGTGTCCTGTTCAGGAGCTTATGACCTGTGCTCATGTTTTCTAGGCTGTTCTCCACATTCACTCATATTAGTTTCCTCTTTGTATTGGAGCTTTCCCGCTATTATCCTTTGTAGTATGGGGTTTGTGGAAAAATAGTGTGTACATTTGGTTTTGTCATGGGATATCTTGGTTTCTTCATCTATGGTAATTGAGACTTTTGCTGGGTATAGTAGTATGGGCTGGCATTGTGTTCTCTTAGGGTCTGTATGTCACCCGTCCAGGATCTTCTGGCTTTTTATAGTCTCTAGCGAGAAATCTGGTATAATTCTTATAGGTCTGCCTTTATATATTACTTTACCTTTTTCCCTTACTGCTTTTAATATTCTTTTTTTTCTTTTGTGAATTTGGTTTTTTAATTATTATGTGATGGGAGGAAGTCCTGTTCTGGTCTAGTCTATTTGGAGTTCTGTAGGCTTCTTGTATGTTCATGGGCATTTCTTTTTTATATTAGGGAAGGTTTCTTCTATGATTTTGTTGAAGATATTTACTGAGTTTAAGTTGGGTATCTTTACTCTCATCTATTCCTATTATCCTTAGTTTTGGTCTTTTCATTGTGTCCTGGATTCCCTGTATGTTTTAGGCTAGTAGCTTTTTGTATTTTACATTTTCTTTGACCATTATCTCAATGTTTTCTATAGCATCTTCTGCACCTGAGATTCTCTTTTATCTCTTGTATTCTGTTGGTGATGTTTGCATCTATGACCCTTGATCTCTTTCCTTTTCTATCTCCAGGGTAGTCTCCCTTTGTGATTTCTTTATTGTTTCTACTTCCATTTTTAGATCTTGGATAGTTTTGTTCAATTCCTTCACCTGTTAACTTTGTTTTCCTGTAATTCTTTAAGGGATTTTTGCTTTTTCTTTTTAATGGCTTCTACTTTTTTACCTGTGTTCTGTACTTCTTTAAGGGAGTTATTTATGTCCTTCTAAAAGGCCTCTATCATCATCATGACAAGTGATTTTAAATCTGAATCTTGTCTTTCCAGTGTGATAGGGTATCTAGGACTTGCTACGGTGGGAGAGCTGTGTTCTGATGATTCCACATAATCTTGGTTTCTGTTGCTTACATTCTTATGCTTGCCTTTCACCATCTAGTTATCTCTAGTGCTCCCTGCACTCATTGTCTCTGACTGGAGACTGTTTCTCCTGCTTTCTTGATTGTGTCAGAGCTACTCAGAATTCAGTTCTCTGTGATTCTGTGATACTGTGTATTGGAGCTCCTGGGAACCAGGATGGCTCTGGGATCTTTTAATCCTGTGATTCTGAAAATGTTAGAGCTCCTGAGAATCCAGCTTCCTCTATGATCTTGGGCTTCTTAGGGCTCATGAGAGTTCAGCTTTCTCTGGGTATTGTTGGATTGGTTGCAGTAGTCAGGTCCTAAGTCTGCTCAGTGCACCAGTTCAGCTTGGAAGGAATCTGTGCTAATGGGTCAGGGTATGGTGTCATCATAGGAACAAATCATTTAGGAGTCAACGGTTCTGGATTCAGTGAATCCTCAACTGCTCTGAGTGAAGCAGATCCTCTGGGATATATCTGAATATGGTGTCTTCCCAGGAGCAGACCAGCTATGAGTCTTCCCAAGCAGAAAAGACCAGGGGTAGTGAATAATTTTCTTATAACAAGCTTAAACATTCTACTTAACAGCAGTGCTTGTATGGTTGTTTTGAATGCAATAAAGATTCTCTCACTATCAATTTTCTTCCTTTAAATTATTAGAATGCATTGAAAAGTAATGACAGATGTTTGAATTTTTTCTGATTTAAAGTAAGAATATTCTTATAAGAATATAAGACTGTGGTATTATCATGTCTTTACATGTTCATAACATGTGTTTTGCTCATATTCACACCCTATTAGCCTTATTAAATGCTATCTTAGGGTATAGCATTTTTTAATCAAACATGTAAATTTTGATTAAACTGTTACCATAAGGAGATTTTTTTTTTATGTTTCCCAACCTATAGTATAGCTTGATGAATATATCAGACAATATTTTAGGTCAAGTAGTATACTTATCATTTCATTGGTAGAGTTTTAGTGCCAGAATTAGGATAAAACAATATATTCTTGCAAAATGATCTAGACATTAATACATTTTTATGATCAGGAGTTTCAACACAAGTCACCATCAAACTAAGTAGTTTAGCTCATCACCTTCCACTCTCTCTACCCCACCTCTCCACCAGGGTACTAGGCATGCCAGCATGTCATTTAGTGGCTTCAAGGTGCCCTCTTAACAGCAGTCTCTTCTTTATTTTAGAGTTTTATATTCATCCAAAATGCCTCAGCAGTAGCTTAGAAAAATCTAAGAGCTTGCACACAAGTGTCTGAGTCAAATGAGCTGTAGAAGTAACCTTGTGGTATTCTCCTCACATCCTGGTCATTGTGATAATGCTACTGCTTCTTTCAGAGTTATGTCTTATTCCTTAAATGAGGAAATTGACTCTGCTGCCATTACTGCAACACAAAAATGACTTCAGCTGTGCTATAAAGTCTATTGTAATGCTGAACAATAGAAACACAGCAAGCTTTGTTCAAATATAAGTTAGACTGCACAAAGCAAGGGAATGTTTACTAGGAAACAATATACATCCTCTATACAATATACACATTTTTATGTTACTAAAGGGAAATTTTTATAACAAAAGATCACCTTGTACAACAAAATTAGCAATATTATAATGTTATAGAGTTTGCAAAGAAAATTTAACACTAATACAATTAAACCGCGGCTTTACATGTCTTCACCCTCTCCTCATGTGGGCGTGTTGTGAAAACGTTCATTTCTTTGAAGCACTATAACATACTTGTGGATTATCATACATTCATAGATTCTTTTTATTTGTTTTCACTAGCAGTAGTTTTAGTTGCCTGTTTTCTGGTTTTCTTCCTACTGACTTGAATTAACCCTAAGCAGACACAGCAAAGTCCACAAATCCTTTCATAAAATAAATACTTATAAATGCAAAGTACACAAAACTACAAGTTTAACACAAAGCATGATGGTATAATTTTAAATAACAACGCAGTCATTTACTGGTAATGAGTATCAGCAACATTGAGGTTAAGGTTAATGGAAGATGAGAAAAGATTTTTTTTTCTCAAGAGTGGTAAGAGATCAAGCTACTGGTGGCTGGATCCAAATTTGAATGGACAGAATGGGGTTTCTTTTTTAATATATTTAAAACTCTTAAGAATTCCATATATGTTTTTATTCTTTGCTATTTAATCTTAGACATTTTCTCATCATGAATTACACATATCTTTCAGTGCATTTCCTGAGCAAATCAGAACTTATAGTGATTGTATAATTTAATGTGTACAAAGTTTAGCATATTTAATTCATTGTTAATGATTAATAAATGTTGACTAATATTAGTTACATTTTTATATTACTGCCATAACACTGTAAGAAGCTTGCTATTAGGAGGCCTTAGAGAACAGAATCCACATAATAAAAGTAACTACAAAACAAGGATTTGCTTGACATCATGTCTCAAGTAGCCCAACAATGGTGGTCTTGCACTACAGTGGATAAATGCTCTATCCTTAACCAGTCAATCTCTCTGAATATGTCACTACTCCCAATCTGGTATTGAATATATACTTGATTCCTGGAGAGCTATTGGTCTTCAGTCTATATTAGATGACTAAACAAATTATATGAGGACACTGATGATATGTCCTCATATCATCAATGGAGTGACACATCATCAAGATAAATGAATTTGCAAATAAGAATGGTGACAAGCAACCAAAAAGTAGCTTCCTTTTATTATACTCCATTTTTCTAGACAGCACAGCAAAGACTATCCTACATTTGGTGTGTATTTTCTGACTTCAGACAATTTATTCAGGAAGGCCTCTTACAGGAGTGCCCAGCAGTTTAGGTTTTAGTTAATTTCAGATGTAGACAAATTAACAACCAAAATGATCCATCCCTTTGACTGGAAGTAGCCTGGAGTATTATAATATCAAGATCCCTCATGACTGATTGAAGTGTCTGCCTTTCCAATATACCCATGTTTAGGCTATCTATAAAACTGTTTCCAAAATCTAAGTGTGCAGGTGAAATTTCTTCTGGAAAATTGTAGTTTTAACTGTAAATTCCATTTAAAGGTTAATTAAAATATCAGCTAAATATATGGAAAAATATTGGGGGGAAACAAAAGAATTAGTATGGAGTCTCTTTGGACACAGTAATTGAATATCCTTGACAAATCAAATTAAATAATCTCAATCAATCATCTGGAAATCAGTGGTAGTAACTCCACAAGTATATTGTAAAAATTAAAGAAAATACTGTTTACAAAGAAAGAAGATGAGAATCTGAGAAGATGATGATAGACTTGACAGTTATCATTTTACAAAGTTAAGAATTAATATTCAGTAATATAATGTCTCTTGGTTACCAAGTAAAGTATGCTTTCTCCATAACATACTGCAATGTAATAATGAAAATATACACATAAATATTAATACAAAATTTTAGATTTCCAATAAACTATTAAACTCATTCATTGCCTTTATAGAGGGTGTCAATTAAAATATACCATATGATATCTCTATATATGTTATTTCTAATTTTAAATTTTTCAGCTTTAGCTAAGCATTTTTTCCTCAAAGAGAATACTCAAAAACTCAATTTAATCTTCATATTTTTTATTACTTACTTCTTATGATTAGTGGTTTATTTATATATATATATATATATATATATATGTATGTATGTATATATACATAATTTTATATTTTCAATTTCAATAGGAATTATTGAAAATTGATAAAAACCAAATCAAAGAGGAAATAAAAATTTAGAGATTATTAAGTATTTTGCATTATAAATACTTATAAAAGTGAGTTTTAAAAATAAGTGTCAGAATACTTGTGTAATTCATTATTAGTAGTTCTATTGTATAACAGAACTGTCTTTGGACCACTCACCTTATGCTATAAGAGATAACCCAAAATATAATATATAATATATGTGTGTGTGTGTGTGTTTAAACATAATACATTACAGCTATTATGCCAACAACAACTTTAACTGTATTATTTATTTTTGCAGAAGTCTATCAATTCAAGTGTACATGTAATAATGATACTGTGAAGAAAATGTCAAAAAATTCATTCTTATTTCTTCTGGGTTTATTCACGTATCACTCCAAAGTAACATAAACCAGTGTATCTCATCCACAGTCTAAGACTCTGTACTTCTTTTGTAAGATACACAATCATCCATGTCTATTATTTAGATGTGATATAAAAATACTACACCAAAGATAAAAGTTTGATCCTAAGTGTTTTCTCACATTCCTTTCAAGAGCATCTTGCTGGACTTGCAGTATTTTAGACATCCTGCTCTGCAGTTATAATGAAAAAGATATTTCTAGACATAGGCCAAAAGGTCAGTTACTCGGAAACCACTCTAAATATATCATAACCAGGGGAATTTAGGTTTAAAGTAAAATATGACCAGAGTTCAAGAGCAAGATATTTAGGTCAAAACAAATATCACACCTGAAAGCTTTGTAGCAAAGAACAACACAGATAAGGATGATGGATTGATATTTAATGAGAAACAAAAGATTACTGTAGATTGCAGTAATGAAGATATGAGTTTATATCCTGTTCCTTGACATTTAAGCTGTCTTGGCTTACCCATACTAATGAGAAAAGTAACATATAAATGTCAAGGATTTCCCAGGTGAGCCTTAGAATATGTCCTGTTCATGTTCTGATTGTCTTGCTAAGATGATGGGAAAATATCGAACATATCATGTCTTAGGTCTTTACATGTGTATAAATATCTGTATTTTAAACTGTCTGTAAATTGCTGTATTGAGGCCGAGATCTTCCAATTGTTACTGTTTTGTTGACATTTCTTAATGTATATAACTGAAGTTATATACATATATGCTTAATGTAAAACTTGAAAGGTGACTGTGTGTGTATCTGTCTTTCCGTATATGTATCTGAAAGTCTGGAGAGAGAGAGAGAGAGAGAGAGAGAGAGAGAGAGAGAGAGAGAGAG
>JANHMN010000013.1:65742202-65772573 GCA_030674055.1 Rhabdomys pumilio
AGAGAGAGAGAGAGAGAGAGAGAGAGAGAGAGAGAGAGAGAGAGAGAAACAGGGAGAAGATATTTGGAGAAACTACCATAATAATGACCTTATGTATCTAACTGACTTATTGCTCACAAGTAATCAGGTCTAATGGAAAGCATTTTTTTTTTTTTTTGCATTGAGGCATTATTTTAGTATACGTTTTTTCTGTTCCAGTTGCCATACTAGTATTAACTTGACAAGTCTTCATATAATAGTAACCTTATTGTACTCTACCCTGTGTGTTGTTCCAAAGATAGTAATCTGAGTGTAATCTCATCAACTTAAAACAAATTTGGAATCATTAATCTTGAATTTTTCAGAAAATTAGTTAAAATAGATGTTTCTTAAGTTGTTTTCTTTCCTTCCTTTAGAGAAAACATGTGCATACCCAGTATAACTCATAAAAGACATCTTTCCCATATCCTTATGTATACACTGTTAGTTGTTCAAACCCAAGATATGTGGACTGGTAACCTGTGAAGCACTCTGACAGTCAGAGTGTATGAGTTGTACAATTATACAGGATTCTCCAACATAAATATTTGTTGTTGAAAGGCCTTTTAACTACTCAGTATATTCACCTATTCTATCCAAAAGTCTTATGTGCTAGTTCAATATTTAGTTTTGGCAAGTATTTCATTTTGGGGTCCATAGAATTGCAGTTTGAGGTGAGCTTAATGAGTAACCCCCTCTATGAAATTGGCATCATGTGATCTTCAAAGCACAGCAAACGTGAAGCAAATGCCTACATAACCATCTAACCTTTTGGTGGCAGCACCAGGGCCTTGTGTCATGTAGAGGAAAATTAAAGCAGTTAGCCAATTGTAATGGAATTTATAGTTCTGGTAAAGCAAACACCTTCAGATAGAAAAATGCAGTTTGCGGATATATTTCTTTGGTGTTTTAAGCAAAACATTGTGTATCAGAGGGCCACTGTGTTACATTACAAGAAGTCTTTAGTATTTTAAAATATGTTGGAAATGTCCAGTTTAACATATCAATGTTTTGTCTGCATAGAAAACCTACATGCAAAATTAAGCTGGTCCTCTAAACCATGCCAAACAATGCCACAGATCATTTAGAAAATTATGGAGTTTAGAGATAATATCATAATACTGCCCTAAATATCTAACTGTCTAATTACTCACTAGTAATCAGGTGTAATGAAAAGTAAATGTTTGTATCGAGGCATTTACTTGACTTTTATTTATTGAGACTTCTTTAAAGTTGTTGTTTGTGAATGTCATTCTCAAAAGCAAAACAAACAAGATTATCCTGGACTGGAGAAATGGCTCACCCACTGAAAACTCTTTTCTTTCTTTCTTTTTCTTTTTTTCTTTTTTTGAGACAGGGTTTCTCTGTGTAGCTTGGGTTGTGCTGGAATTCACTCTGTAGACCAAGTTGGCCTTGAATTCAGAAATCTACCTGCCTCTGCCTCGAAAGTGCTGGGATTAAAGGTGTGCACCACCACTACCCAGCTTCACTGAAAACTCTTGCAATTAAAACACTAGCATCTGAATTCTTATCTCACTACCATATATAAAATTAGGTGTACCCAGTCTGTTGCAGATAAACGTTTCCTGGAAGTAGAAAATACTATAATCATCCATGGATATAGGGCAATTGTTTATAGATTTTTTTAGAGACCATGCTGGTTTGATAATTTAGTGCTTCTAACTTCTTATGTAACAATTATTTCACTGAGTACTTAAGCTTCCAGTGGCAGGCATGTTTTATTCTTCTTTTTTTTTTGTTTTTTTGAGACAGGGTTTCTCTGTGTAGTCTTGGCTGTCCTGGAACTCACTCTGTAGACCAGGCTGGCCTCGAACTCAGAAATTGGCCTGCCTCTGCCTCCCAAGTGCTGGAATTAAAGGCGTGTGCCACCACTGCCCGGCCTGCATGTTGTATTCTTAAGTGGGTCTTAAGTCCCAGTATAGAGCTGTTGCTTACTGCTATGTCAGTATGCCACTACAGTATCCTTAGGTTTATTAGATCATGCTATATATTGATGTGAGGGTCTACTAACATCATAATTGGGTATAACTGATTGTTTCACACTTTCTTTTAGGTATTTGGGTGATGACTTATGATACCATAAAAACAAAACCTGTGGGAGTACAATCAGTTCTAGTTCAGGCCTCATTGAACCCAATTTTTGAATTATGTGGTATCTTCAGAAGTATGACCAAGGCAACAACTATTTGCTGCAAGTATGGGGAGTTTCTTTGACAACAATGGCTAACAACTCAAAAAATGGCTTTTCATGTTTGTTATTTGGGTGTTTTTTAAGTCAGTTTTGTCTCTTAGAGGGAACACTGACAATCCAGATGAAAAAGTTTTATTAAAATGTATGTATATTTATACACAGAATTGGGTAGATTATAGCTATTTTCTTTAGGTACATATTTAATCATATGATTCCCAGGCAGGTACCTCTACAGAAAACCTCAAACAACAAAAATGCAGAGTTGTGGATCCCAGTTCCAATGGATGCATCTACAAAACTCTTGCAACTATATCTTAGGGATCATTAAGGAAGAGGTATCCGAAAGACTGCAGGATCCAGAGGATCAGAGAATTTTTTGTAGGATTATACCCTCTATTAATATCAGAAGAAATACATATCAGTTTCTACCCATACGACTGCCCAAACTTGAGCTAAAATGGAATGACATCAATAAATGTACAAACCTTGAGATGAAAAATCATGAGGCCTTAATACTATACAATGAGCTATATTCAATTAAGGAAAGCTGGAAGTGAGTGAGGTGTTCTTTCCAGGGAAAAGCACAAGAGTTTATTGTCCAGTTCCAAATGGTCATGCCTAAAAACAGATATACAAATAACTTTAACCAGATCAAGGTTATATTTAGAAGTATGCATGAATATACATTACATATATACATGCAAGAACAAATAACAATGAAAAATGAGGCTTAAAATTTTAAAAGATTGGGGAGAGGTATGAGGGAGTGTATTGGCATAAGAAAGGGAAGGGGTAAATGTTGAAATTTATAATATAATTTCAAATAAAAGTACAGATGCAGAAGAAAAAAAATGGTGTGATACAGAACAAGTTTTCCAGGACTGATTGCAAGAGATAGGATTCCTATTCAGGTTTCTGAATTTTGGGCTAGCTATAGTTTCCTTGGCATTTCTTGTCCCAAAATAATATGGTATAGATTAATAAACATTACACCTATCATCAACCTCTAATGTCTACCTTTACAAAAGCACACATACCTTACATACCACATATTATTATGAATGCAATTTATAATAAACCTCAAAAGCAAATTGATAGGATAAGGGCTAATACATTTCATTATATTTTGTTTTTTAATTGAAAAAATAACATAATATATTCCAATCACAGTTTTTCTCTCCCACAAATTTTCTTAGATCCTTCACATTGCCCCACCCAACCAACATCATATATTTCTTTATTTTTTAAATCAAGTAAACTCACAAACCTAAAAGAGGAAAAAATTTAAAAATTCATACACACACACACACACACACACACACACACACACACACAAACACACCACAATACCACAAAATTAAAAACAATTATATACAAAAAACAAACCAATAAGACAAAATGTGTCCAAAGAATATGTTAGAAGACAAAGAGTCTACAAAAATACTGTTGAATTAATTCTTATTTTTCATCTATAGCTCTTCATATGTCATACTGTGACAAGTGATTAATACACTCACAAAATTCCAGTGGAGAAAACAAATGTTTTCTTTGCAAATGCATGTCAATTTCAGATAACTTCTTAGTTGAGCTAAGTTCTCATTTTCGATTTCTCATCTTACTACTGAGATCATGTATGATTTAACTGATATAGGCCCTGTCCATTCTGCCATAGACTCTGAGTTCATTTTTGACTAACACCTTTGTGTCTGGAAGACAGTCTTTTCCTAAAGTCATCTATTTTCTCTGGCTCTTATAATCTTTTTACTTTCTATTCTGCATGACTTCCTGAGCCCTGGAGGGGAAGGCTTTGATGAAGACATCCTATTTAAGACTGAATAGTCCAAAATCTCACACTTTTTGCTCATGCTCCAATTTCTGATCCTTTGGTGATGCTCTGGAACACTAACCTATGGTATAGCAGAATGTTCGTAGGCATGACTTTAAAGCACTATTCTTTCAGCAAAATAATATTTAGTTTCTCCCTAGAACTTTGACTTTGCTAGTCTGATTCTTGACCACATGAGCAGTATCATGTAGGGGGAGGACCTAAAACCGAAAATCTAGTTCTCTAGTTGTTTCTTGATTGGGTCAATAAAGATAGCAGAATCCAATTGCTGGGCACAGGATAAGGCAGGATTTCTGAACAGGACAGGAGAAGAAATGGAGTCAGAGAGGAATGAGAATGTCTGACCAGGCAGTAAAGTGGATAGGATGGACAAAATGTAGGCCTGGGGGCTATTAGAACCGGTGGCACCATTCTCCATCACAAGAATTGTGATATAAGAGAGCTGATGAGTTTAGGACGATTAATTCTGAGCCCAGCTGTAGTGTTACCTGGCTGGTTTTAAAATATTAAGGCATCTGTTGTATTTCATCCACAGCTACTAAGGTGAGAAAAGAAACGGGCCACCAGGGCAGTTGGTTGAGCATTCCCAGGAGGAAAGTTTGTTGTTGGGCAGGCTACTAAAGCCAGCTGGAGGAACCAGCAGGATAGAAGTGGAGCATGATCTAAGAACGAAGTTATTAGGAGCTGAGTAACCTGGCAAGGAGACCAGGCAAGGAGCAAATACACTATTGAAAATTATACACAAGAGTATCAGGCATGTGTTGCATCTCGTGAGGTGTGTGTGTGTGTGTGTGTGTTTTTAAGGTATTTTATTTATTTAAATTTCAAATGTTATCCCATTTTCTAATTCTGCTCCCCCTCTCGAATCCACAAATCTCATTTCCCATCCTTCTGCTAATATGAGTGTGTTCCTCTACCCACCCACCCACTACCGCATCCTCACACACACACACACACACACACACACACACACACACACACACACCGCCCTGGCATTCCAGTACTTTGGGAAATAAAGCTTTCACAGGACCAAGGGCCTCTCCTCTCATTGATGCCAGACAAGTCCATCCTCAGCTATATATGCAGCTGGAGCCATGGGTCCCTCAATGTGTACTCTTTAGTTGGAGGTTTCGTCCCCGAGAACTCTGGGGATCTGATTGCTTGATATTGTTCTTCCTGTGAAGTTGCAAACCCCTTCAGTTTCTTCAGTCTTTTTCTCTGACTCCTCCATTGGGGACCTGGTGCTCAGTCCAATGGTTGGCTGCTACCATCTGCCTCTCTATTTGTCAGGCTCTAGCAGAGCCTCTCAGGAGACAGCTATATCAGGCTCCTATCAGCATGCACTTAGTGGCATCCACAATTGTGTCTGGGTTTGGTAACTGTATATGGGATTGATCCCCAGGTGGGGCAGTCTCTGGATGGCCCTTCCTTCAGTATCTGCTCCACACTTTGTATTTCCTTCCATGAATATTTTGGTCTCCATTCTAAGACAGACCAAAGCACCCACACTTCGGTCTTCCTTCTCTTGAGCTCAATGTAGTCTGTGAGTTGTATATTGGGTATTCTGAGCTTTGGGGATAATATCCACTTATCAATGAGTGCATACCATGTGTGTTCTTTTGGGATTGGGTTACCTCACTCAGCATGATATTTTCTAGTTCATCAATCTTTCTAAGGATTTCATGAATTCATTGTTTTTAAAGCTGAATAATACTCCATTGTGTAAATGTACCACATTTTCTGTATCCATTCGTCTGTTGAAGGACGTCTGGGTTTTTTTCCAGTTTCTGGCTATTATAAATAAGTTTGCTATGAACACAGTGGAGCATGTGTCTTTGTTATATGTTAGGGCAACTTTTGATAATATGCCCAGTCCTGGTATAGCTTGGTCCTTAGGTAGTACTATGTCCACTTTTCTGAGAAACTGCCAAACTGATTTCCAGAGTGGTCGTACCAGCTTGCAATCCCACCAACAATGGAGGAGTGTTCCTTTCTCCACATCTTTGCCAACATCCGCTGTCACTTGAGTTTTTGATCTTAGCCATTCTGACTGGTGTAAGGTGAAATCTCAGGGTTGTTTTGATTTGCATTCCCTGATGAATAAGGATGTTGAACATTTCTTTAGGTGCTTCTTGGTCATTCGATTTTCCATAGTTGAAAATCGTTTGTTTAGCTCTGTACTCTATTTTTAATAGGGTCATCTGATTCCCTGGAGTCTACCTTCTTGATTTCTATGTATATATTCTATATTAGCCCTCTACCTCATATAGGATTGGTAAAGATCTTTTCCCAATCTGTTTGTTGCCATCTTGTCCTATTGACAGTGGTTTTAAAAACAATTAGAGAGTAATTTGTTAATCCTAAAATAGGTGCATTCCTATTGCACAGCATAATTGTAGCACTTCACTATTATAGGGCAAAGCATTCACAGCTCGGTTCATGGTTACATGTATCCTGTGGTAGCATGGAGACTACCTTCTAGTACCAGGAATACTAATGAAGACCCAATTATGCATTTTGTCAACTTTTCCATGTTCAATGAGTTATATAAACATGGTCTTCAATATTAGGACGTTATCATCAGAAAGTGAAGAGAAACCAATAGCTTTGCCAATGTCTTGAGTTGTTTCTTTGGTGATCTTTTAGCCAATGACTCAACTAGACATAATCCATTCTCATTGGGCAGTTGTCTCCCCATTATTTGATCACTCTATTTATTCTTCTGTCATTTATATATATATATATATATATATATATATATATATATATATATATATATTATATAATGAAGTTTCTGCAGTCAGGTTCCATATGATCCTTCAAATGATTTTTGTTATTTGTTGCTCCTTCTTATATTCCATCTTTTTGTTCCTACTTCCCACTTAATCCTCATACTCAACTCTGCCTATTAATAACACTATATTAGAGACATTTACACATCCTTGATAGAGTTCTCTCTTATCACTAGACATCTATGTGATACCTAACCTCTGTTACTATAGGGATTGTAATAAATGTATAAAGGACTTCAAAGGAAATGCAAATCAAAGGATCCTGAAACTCTACCTTACACCAATCAGAATGACAAAGACCAAAAACTTAGGTGACAACACATATTTGTGAGAATGTGGAGAAAGAAAACATCCTCCATTGCTGGTGGGATTGGCAACTGGTACAAATACTCTGGAAATCAATCTTGAGGTTCCTCAGAAATGGGAAATAGATCTCCTGGAAAATTATTCAAAAATTTATCATTTAATTATGTTAACCATAGCATCTTTATTTTAATTCTATGATATTGCACATATTTTCAACTAGTTTTACACCCAAATTTTCTTTTTTTTTTCTTATTAGATACTTTCTTTTATTTCAAATGTTAGCCTTTTTCCAGATCTACCCTTAGGAAGCCCTTATCTCATACCCAGTCCCCCTTCCTCTCCACCACCCAACCACTTACTCCTGCCTTTCTGCTCTGTCATTCCTCTACAGTTGGGCATCGAACCCCCTCAGGCCTAAGGGATGCTTTTCCCAGTTACGTCCAGCAAGGTCATTCATTCTCTCCCACATATGTGGCCAGAGCCATGGGTCCCTCCATGCGTGCTCTTTGGTTGGTGGTTCAGTCCCCAGGAGTTTTGAAGGTCTGGCTGGTTGACACTGTTGCTTCTCCCCCATGGAACTGCAAACACCCCCAGTTCCTTCAGTCCCTTCTTCAATTCCTCCATCTGGGACCTAGTACTCAATCCAATGGTTGGCTGTGAGCATCTGCCTCTGAGACTGTCTCCTGAGAGGCTCTGCGAGAGCCTGACAAATATGGAGGTGGATGCTTGCAGCCAACATTGAATTGAGTGCAGCGTATACCTAAATTTTCATGTGTTACCACCTGGAAATAAAAGTTGGAGAGTAAGTAGAATAAAATAGAAGAGAAAGGAGACAACAAATCTACAAGAAAACTAATAAAGTTGCAATTTTGTCCTTATAATCTTCTTTCATTGAATTTCTACATTTTTATGTCTATGGTATGTTATTAGAGGCATATTGTCTTAATGAATGATTAATGTTCAATAAGGACAAATTAGAGATTTGTAATATAGTTACTGAAATCTATTAAATGCATCAGATGGACATTTTGTTTTATATAACTTTATTTTCATCAGTGGCATACCTATAAAAGTCATCATTAATGTTAAGTAAATGATGAAGGCACAAATTCAGCACCAGCATGGTAATGAGCAGGAAATACTCTAAAAGTAAATGGGTAACTCTAATACATAAGTATGTGACTAGTTGCATTTCCTTGTTCATGATAGTTAAAGTACAATCTTCTAAGTCTCATACCTAGTTATTAAGTTTGTATTTTAATAAAAATCATTAACTTTATTTCCAAGTACTAAATGCTATAAGATTTTGGAGCATATCCTATTTTTATGTCATAATAAAAGAAATGAGTTCTATTAATACTCTCATCTGCTGTTACTTATAATTAGGATATGTGGATGCAAATGATTTTTTATGTATCTGTGATCATAAACCACCAAATGAATAGGTATCTCTGAAAATAAGTGGGGGCATTTTAATGGGTTTCTGGAAATTATTTTTTATACCTTTGGAATATGAATACTGAACTCAATTTAAAACAAATTTCAAATGAAATATATATATATTCAAAAGTGCTGCAAGTGATTCTTAGCAATAGTCAACCTCCTTAGAATTTACAATGCTTTGAGTTCAAACTTCAGAACACAAATCATTAAATATAGCATTAAAATTGTTTAAAATTACAATGCAACTCTAACACTAAAGAGTTATTTAGATCTTTTTCTGTGCAAGGTGATAGCACACTATATAATAATAATAATAATAATAATAATAATAATAATAACCACAAACACCTAATTGATCCTGACATAGGTTCTATGAAGATACTGTATTGTCAAATTGAAAATGTACAAGCTCACCAGTAACTGTTTAAATAAACCAGTAACTATTAAGTCAGCCAATGTAAATGAGGAAAGGTGATAACAGAAACAGAATCTGGGAAATCTTTTCAGAAAGGAAGCATACCTACTAAAGCCATGAGTAGGGACTGACAAATGTACTGCATGAGTGAAATGACATAGAAAATCTGTCATCGTTTCAATAATACACAAAAAGTGATTTGTACTCTAGTAAGACATGAGAAAGGTGAAAAAAGCAATATTCTTAAAAACATATAATCCAGTTTTTCTGATACATTATTTATCAGCTATTTTTACCTATGAGAGTAGAACAGGACATGTCTGTAATTCTCTAGATTTTTACATAGTGTAATAGAAGTAATTGATTTCAAGCAAACTCTCAATGCTTAACTCTGAACAAAAATTTTGTCTACAAAACCATAGTTTAAGTTACATCCTTCATGATATAAATGTGAAATCAATATGAACTCAGAATTACTATGAGGCTCACCTTCTACTTTTAAATGGGAAAGAACAAAATCACTCAGATCAGTTTTTTAGTTAGAATGAATCATGATGACAACAGAAAGGGTATCTTTCATTTATAACTTCATTTCACAAAAGCAGTGAACAAAGAAAAGAAAAGAGTAAGAGTATCTTTTAAAGCTAGTAGAAAATGCCAAGAAACCCATAGCCTTTTGGGAAATACACTAGAGTCAAAGGATACAGCTAGGGAACCAATTATAAACTGGAACAAAAGAATTTCCTCACATAGGAGATGCTAACCAAACTGTTACCCAGAAACAGAGATCTAGCAAATTGATTGTCCATGAGGAGATAGCTAAACATTCCATCACTGCATGAGATATTTCTGAATGACATGATAAGATAGAAAGAAATGCAAGGAACAGCAACAGCAGAAAGTGATAATGAATATCCATTAAAGAAGAAATTTAATATACATCAACATGATGGAGCTGTGCAAAAGAGGACAAAGGGAACATAGCCAATATTAGTGTGATTGTTTGTAAAGGATCTTAAAAGCTCAATAATTACTGTACTATTTTGGCAGACAGCACTTATGCAATTGTACAAGCTCAGGAATAAGACACATTACTAGAATTAATTCAGCAAACTAACATCCTTTGTTTTATTTATCTTTAGATTTTTAACTCATTTTCATATAATTTTATATTATTTTAAATATTGTAGTTGCATTTTGAGTTTGAGAGTCAATGTTTTGTGACCCTTAATTATCAATTATGTTAGTGATACAGTTGGAAATGACCAAAAGTTTGCATTTCAAACATAATTTTCTAGATCACGTGTTTGTCAGTGCTAACAAATAGATTTCAAACACTCATTACTTTGTTTTTTGAACAGTCATGTTATAGTTTTAAGCCTTATACCAACCCAATAATTAAAAAAAATATATGGTTTTTGTGAACAAGATATCTGACACTATGGGCTCCTAATAATCCATCACACTGACAAGCACGAATTTGAATTAAATTATTGCTATCTGATAATGAAAATGAACCAATGAGTCACCTGTTCTGTAACTGGATGAAAAGCATACAGAACAAATGAATAAGTTAATTTAAAAATCTTTAATTAGGAATGAAGGACTATAAGAGAATTTCCATTATCAAGTTATACCAATATAATTGAGTCTTATTTAAAGTAGAGGCAATGAGATATGCCAATTGTCTATGTGGTGGTGGGCAAATATATAGAGAATTTGGAAATAGCACCAAATTATGATGAGAAAATTTACAAATAATAATGTAAGAAAAACAAAAATAGATGGATTCAGAAAATGTTTCTTTATTTTTATAAAAAAATACAAACTGTCACATTATTAAAAAGTGAGGAAACTCATCTCTGGATATATTTCTATAGACTAAAAACATTTCATTAGACTATGAAGGCAGTTAAAGAAGCCATATCTTAGAAGACATTTCATATCCTCTTTGGATACCTGTATTTTGTACATATTTACCAACTGTATCTCTCTGTTTTTCTTTAACTATTCAAAACTCTTTGTGTTTTCCACTGCCTTTTGTTCCTTGTTCGATGTAGGCACCTATATTTATGGCTCTGTCCTTATTTCTTTGGGGTTAATTAACACTTCTATTAAGGTATAATTGATAGAAAAATAACTGCATATATGGTTTGCTGCTTTAAAAATACAAATGTAATGTATTGGGCATCATCAACACAAGAAAAATAACAGGTACATCCAACACCTTCTAAAACATGCAAACGTGTGTGTGTGTGTGTGTGTGTGTGTGTGTGTGTGTGTGTACACTTGAATATAACAACAGATTAATGAAAGAAAATCTATGAATTTGAAAGAAAGCAGCATTGTATATATGAAAAGTTAGGAGAGACATGCAATTGTAGTGTAATATGAAAAGGTAAAGTAAAATTCTTTGAAAACAAATGTATTTAAACACTTTAAGTGCATATCATTTTACGATTTCCTGAAGGTCCTTGTACAGAAAATTCCTTGACTCTGATCTTGCATATCCTCTGAACAAACACTACTATATTCTCTACTGCAGCCCTATAAATATCTTCCCAGTGACAACCTGAGGGTTTTTGTTTGTTTTTGTTGTTTTTAAAAACATTTTAAGTATAGAGCTAAAAGGACACTAGATTCATTAGAGAAAATGGTAAAATTTCTTACTGCTTCTAAATAATGTTGCTTGGCATGTATGCATTGGCAGTTTCTTCCTAAGCTTGAAGTGAATGAGTACTTCAACGTAGACTTGGTCATTGTGTTGGATAGTTTTATGTCAACTTGGATTTATTTGAGAGGAGGAAACTTCACTTAAGAAAATGCCTCCGTAATATTAGGCATTAGGAAAACTCGCTGAAGGGCATTTTCTTAATTAATGATTGGTAGAAAGAGTTCAGCAAATTGTAGTTGGTGCAATCCCTGGGTTTGTGGTAAAGGGATCTAAAAGAAAGCCAATCTTAAGCAACACCCTCTATAGCCTCCTGAATAAGCTCTTATCTCCAGGTTCCTGCCATCCTTAGATTCTATCCTCACTTCCTTCACTGATGAATATGATGTGGAAGTTTAAGTAAAATAAACCATCTTCCTCCAAGATGCCTTGGTCATAATGTTTCATCACAGCAATAGTAACCCTAACTAAAACAGTCATTATGAATAAGAAAGGAACATGTAAGCAAGTGTAAAAACTAATTTTACGTAATATCCTGAAGGAAAGTGTACTAGCTATTTTTATATCAATCTGTTGCCAACTAGAGTCATCTAAAAGGAAAGAACCTTAAGGGAGAAATGTCTCTATAAGATCCAGCTATTGAACATTCTCCTTATTAGTGATTATTGGGTGACAGCCTAGCCCATTGTAGGTGATACCAACCATGGGCCCTGGGTTTTATAAGAAAGCTGACTAAGGAGACTACAAGAAACAGGACAGCAAGCGGCATGACTCTATGGCCTCTGCATCAGCACCTGCCTCCAGGTCCTACCCTATTTCAGTTTCTGTACTGAGTCACTTCATTGTAATAATGATAAGAATGTGTAAGAAAAATGAATGCTTTCCTTCCCAATTGTTTTGGCTATTGTTTTTCATCATGGTAATAGAAATCCTGTTTAAGATAAATTGATACTGAGAGTGGGGAATTGGTGTGTAAGACCTAACCATGTGATTTTGGGGAAAGATTGTGGAAGGACTTTTGATGTTTAAGTTATAGAAATCATAGAAAGCTTATAACTTGGTGAGCAGGCAGTTTTGTCTGTTTTTTGTTTGTTCATTATTACTGCTGTTTTTCTTTGTTTTGATTTGTTTTGTGATTTTGTTTTTGTATTTTTGTTTTGCTTTGTTTTGTTTAACACAATAATTTTATTGAATAATTGGAAGTTTCACATAATGTGCCCTGATCACCTTAACTTCCTGGTCTTCCTAGGTCTATCCCCTCTCTTATAACCTCCCCAAGAGAAAAAGTAAAGGAAAAGAAAAAAGAAAGAAAAAAATCATGTCTAATTTGTCTTACCCATATACGCACTGGAGACTGGTCAAATTCTCAGTCCCTTTAAGAAAACTGAGTCCTTCCCCACCTCTACCCCTGCTACAAGCTATCAACTGTGAAAAAATACTGGTCAAGGTATCTAACACAATTGTTAAGAGTTCTCTTCAGTGGTTTCCTGTCTAGAATGTTCTCTTCTGGGGCACAGGTAGGAGATGATGGAAGCTTCTTTTGTGGTGTTATAGATGACTGCATATCCATGGTTGAAAATAAAAAATATAGAAGGCTTCATGGGTGAGCTGTTTTGTGGAAGAAAACTATGTTGAGAACCACAGATGACAAAGGTCTGGCTTGTGACATTTTAGACGGAAGTTTGACAGTTCCTTAAAGGCATTATCAGTGCTGCTGCATACTTAGAGTTAAGAACCTTTTGTTCTGGTAAGCCGGGGCTGTAGAAACATCAGCTGTGTTAATCAATTTTGTGATTCACAAAATATTCACTGATTAACAAAGTACAAAAGAAAACCATTTGATTGACTAGGACAATTGATGCTGATCAACTAGAGCTAAGAAATGAGTGCTCATTAAAATGATACCAGCCTCTTTGAGAAAGAGTCTTCTAGGAATCTTTCCTCAAATTAAGCACACAGAAGTTATGTTCCAGAGATGGCTACAGTTGTACATTGACATGACAGCTGAACTTGATAGTGTGAGAGTCACAGGTCGTTTTGATTTTGATGGCATAATGCTGTCATGAAAGGTAGCTGCGATTTAAAGCAGAGCTTGATACTATGAAGAGAGCACAGGAGAGTCTATTGGTGAAAAAGTTACCCAGTTACAGCAAGGGACTCCGACATTTCAGAAATAGCAGTACCATCAAATGACCACCAAGAAAATGTATGGAGAGGAGCTGCCCTTCACTTCAGTTCACTGTGGGTGGGGCCATACCTGTGCTGGTAGTCCTGGGTTTTATAAGAAATTGGGCTCAGTGAGCCCTGAGGAGAAAGACAGTAAGTAGTACCCCTCCATGACCTCTTGTCCAGCCTCCAGGTTTTTTGCCATGTTTGAATTTCTGCCCTGACTTCCTTCAAGGTGAATAGTAACTTGGCAGTGAAAGCTGTTGGGGATGCTGTTATATATTTTTTTCTTATTTTTTTTCTTATTTTGCTGTTATATTTTTAAGTACCAAATACTGGCCACCAGGATCTGGTTGTAGTCCAGAGTAGTACATTCTAAAGTACATCAAATAATGTTAGGTAAGCTTTGTTTGCCACATTCTTGGACTAATTAAATAAAAGTAACTAGCAGCCAATTACAAGGGAGACTAGAGGAAAGTAGGCATTTGGCTGTTGGGCCAGAGGTGGAAGGTAGAGTCACAAGGCAAAGAAGAGAGGGGGCAGGGAGGGAGGCAAGAAGGGAGGGAGATAGAGACAGACAGACAGAGATAGACAGACATTAGTGGGGGTGTCTTCGGGGCAGGGAGAAATGATAGAGAACCAGGAAATGGCCTGATGAAGCACATTTAACACAGACAATATGACCATTGGTAAATAACTTGAGTGCAGCTGGGAGGTAGCCAGTCTAGCTTAGAAAAAAATAGTTTAGGGGTAATTGCCCAGTAATTTTGCTAAACTGATCAAATAATTTGATAGAACTTTGTCTCAATTATTGGAGGCTGGCCAGGTCATATTAACAAATAGAGTTCTTAAATAACCAACAACAGTAAGTCAAATAGACTGTTTCTTACCCAACTTACTTTGGTAATAGTTTTTCATCACTATAACTACCAAGACAAGCATTATCTGTGTAAGAATGAATCTGTGCATTATTTTGAGATGGGGAATGTTTCCCTAGCAGATTTTAAACTTTCAAACTTGCCTCAGTTTACACAGTTTTGGGGATTATAGTCAAAGGCCATCATATGTGATTCTTTTTTAAAATTATTCATGGTCTGTAGTACTTAATAGGATGATGTATACACATCCTTCTCCACATTTTCTACCTTCAGATTCTTGGTTCAAACAGTTATGAGTCAGGCACTGAACATCAGAATTACAATAGCACTGAGAGTTATTCATTTATCGGTTGGACATTTGTTAAGTCTTAGCATAATTTCTAATTCTCCTTTCTATGTAAAGTTTTATAATTTATCTTTGTTTCTGCTTTTTTATTTTTTACTAGTTTTTGGATTGTTATCTCACATTTTTCCTTTGTATAACCATACATTTTGAGACCACTTTTCATTGTTGCCACAGCATGAATCATGTATAGCCTGCTGTGTTTGAATATTCAACATCCATTTACCTTGTGAAAAATATAAGAAGGTTTTATATATTGGCCTCAAGATGAGGCATAATACTTACTATTTTGTCTTTTAGTGCATTTTATACAAAAATTATTTTAAATATTGGTTAGAGAATGGTCATTCATGGAGATGGTGGGATCTTTGTCAACTTGAACATTGACATTCTCTCCTGGGAAAATTCTGAGTCTGTGTAACAATTCTTGGTATTGTTAAGTATTAAGAAACTGTTTTTTATTTTTATAAACACAGGTTTTTTTATATTATTCATACTATAATGCTCCATATAAGTCTTTTTCTACATGGAATAGTGGCTACACAATGCAGCTGTTACAAGCTACTACAACTTTCTACCAACACAATGACACAACTTGAAAACCTACAGAAGTGTTAGCCTCTAATCATGAAATCCTGGATTAGAGACAGGCTTATAAGACACTCCTCATACTCACTGAATTATTGTCTTCTGATGGATTCTAGGATAGGTGTAGTCATCTTTTTAAATTATGGATACAATGGTGAGCCCACAAGCCTGCAGTGGATAGTTCTATAACCATTGTCCAAGAGGTGGTCTTGAGTAAAACTTTTGTCTTATTTACTATTCTATGCTATAAAGAGATACCATATCAAAGCAACCCCTACAAAATAAAGCACTCAGCTGGAAGCTTGCTTAGAATAATAGATGATTGTTTAACACCAACATGGTGGGAAGAAGACATGTATTGTGGTGAAGCACTAGCTGAGAATTTTACATCCTTATTTGTAGGCACCAATCAGAGACAGAAACCTACAGGGCCTAGTGTGGTATTCAGAATTTCAAATGCCCATTCCCAGAGCTACAATTATCCAAAAAGCATGTACCTACTTGAACAATGACACACCTCTTAACCCTCCAAAAGCATTTATGATTATGATGGGCAAACTCAGTTTGTCTCCACAAACAAAGAAACAAGAAATATGCATACATGGAAAGAGACTTTATAGGGAGGATATAGCTAACAGAGGTTGAAAGGAGACAGTAAAGAAAAAAGTTAAAATACTCATAACATAATGTATACATATAATACTGTCAAAGCACAAATTTAATTTGATAGAAAAGAACATAAAATGCATTGTCCATGAAAAATGCAAAATAATAAATAAAAGAGGATAATAAAAATGGAATCTTTATCTTTTTTCTCTGTCTATCTACAGGATATTGGTTGAATATTGTTTGCTTTCTTTTCTTTTTAATACTTTATATTCTAATATAATTACATTATTTCTACTTACTGTTCATTCTTCCAAAATCTCACAAGTAATTTTTTACTCACTTTCAAATTTATGAACTCTTTTATACTAATAATGTCTAACCAACATTACTGCATCAATATGAAATGAACAGGAACAATGATAGACATTCTGAGCTATACTTGGGAATTTCTAAGAAGCTTCAGTCCTACTCAGTCCTATACTTGGATCTACACTGAACTAAGGAAAGTTGATGTAAGGAGAGATATTCATCTCCAGAGAAGAAAAACAATTGGTTATCCAAAATCAAACGGTCATCTCTGAAAACATATTTACAAATAATATACAGAATGATCAATGCACATATCTGCGTACACACACTAACACAAAAAACACAATAAACAAGTATTTAATCAATCTAGCATTTATTCATTTATTTATTTTTTTATACATGGACACATTTATATGTTGTTGACATTTCTTGGTTACATATCTGTCCGTGTTTTTAAATTTATATTTTACCTTTTCAGTACTGTTCGTAGGCATTCTTGGGCTTTAATTTTCATAATATGTAGCTAATTATAAGCTTGCCTAAATTTGTCAAAATGACAGCAGAGTTTTGGTTATATGTGCTTCAGACTCCTCAGCATATCAAGGAAAACACAGTTATATATAATATCTTTGTTTCTAAGTATATGGTGTTTCAAAGTGTTTGATCTTTAATTTTTGGCATAGTAATAGGTAAGAAAAGCCAGACTTTTACTTCACTTTTTTTGTGTTTGTTTTGGATATAGGGTTTCACTTTGTGTCCTTGGTAGCTAGGAAAGTAATTATGTACATCATGATGGCCCTAAATTTACAACGTTCTACCCACCTCTAACTTCTGATTACTGTTATCAGAGTATGTCATCACAGTCAGCTATTGTTTCATTTATTTGGTTTTATTTTGAGGTTTTTTTTTTTTAATTACATGTTGCAGCCAGTAAAAATAAATTGAGAAAGACTTTCTTTTTAGTTAAAATCCTAAAATGATTTAGTTTGGTATTATTTTATTACTACAGAAGGCTGTAACTCATATATCTTCATTTCTGCAGGGTAGTTGCTGTGTATGATGATGTACTGGGTAGATACAGACATCATTTCAAACAGCATTTTGCGTTTATTAGTTTCATTTTCCTATCACGATGAATGAAACTACCTGAAAGCTTAGAGATTAAATGATGACTTTCATTTTTCAAGATTCTGTGCTCATCAATCTGGGCATTTCTGGTAATCTCTCTGGAAACAATCATATAGCTATGATCCTCAACATGGCTACAGTTCCATTGTTAGCTTTTATGAATTACTTGCAATTGTTGTAGATTATCACTGAGTACACAGGATTTCTTTCTTCCTGTGATCTCTCATGTTCCTACAAATTAGAGTTGACCTTGATAGTCTCAGAAGTTAAAACTTATGCCTTCAAATATATGATTCAATTGCTACCACTCTATGATATTCTATTGAGGACAAAATAGAATAAAAAAAGTCACACATATACAAGAAGAGCTTGAAGTGAAGGGTGGTGGGTGAGTGAATATTATCTTAGGAGAAAAGAGAAAACAAGAAAATTATACAGGTTGGTTAGTCAGCATCATCTATAATGATTCTATGCTCTGTCATATAACTCTCCATTAAGTAATTTTATTATAATGAAGAGGTTTGAGTTTAAATTTTAATTTTCATACATACTTGGATACAAAACAAGATCATATTGTTAATGAGAAACAGAATTTTGACCATGTATATTTTTTACAAAGTATGTTAGTTTGTATGTCATATAAGAAACATAAAAAATGATGCAAACAATATTTATTTATTTATTTATGTATTTTTAGTGTTTTTTTCTTTTTTTATATGTTTTACATTTTATTTACATTTCGGATTTCATTCCCTTACCCCATTTCCCCTCCCTAGAAAATCCCTATCCCATGCCCCCTTTTCCTTTTTGCTTTTATACAATTTTTTTTTTTAAAATGTTAGTCAAAGGCTTTATAAGTTTGGTAATGCTCAATCAGAAGTGTAACCCAATACCCAACCTAGATATATAAAAAATTATTCATAGAAATGACATTCAAAGAAGGTAATGTAATGAAATTTGACAGTAATCAGTTAACTCACAGTCACTAGTTAACCCAACCCTTCTGGGAAGGAAAGCACCCTTAGTTTCTTTCAAGTACTGGTTAACCATGTAGAGCTACAATAGGAATGGAAAGAATAGAGAATAAAATCTAATTATTCAAGCACAAATTAATTTGATAAATGTTACACTGGAAGCCAGGAGATGGTTTAGTAGGTATAACATTACACACACACACACACACACACACACACACACACACACAGAGAGAGAGAGAGAGAGAGAGAGAGAGAGAGAGAGGCATACATACATGCAGACACAGATACAGACAGACACAGACACGCACACACACCTGAAATCCTGAGTTCAATAGGGGAATCCACATAAAAATGAGATGGGATAGCAGGCATTTGTGAACTTGTTTGGTGCATTTGGTGCTTTGATTATTACATGACAGGAAAGATTTTTTTTTCTCGTCTAGTCTACTTGGAGTTCTGTAAGCTTCTTTTATGTTTATGGACACCTTTTTATTTAGGTTGGGGAAATTTTATTCAATAATTTTGTTGAAGATATTTATTGGCCCTTTACGTTGGGAATTGTTACTCTCATCTATACCTATTATCTTTAGGTTTGTCCTTCTCATTGTGTCCTGGATTTTCTGAATGTTTTCTGTTAAGAACTTTTTGCATTTTGCATTTTCTTTGAGAGTTGTGTCAATGTTTTCTATAGTATCTTCTACACCCGAGATTCTCTCTTCTATCTCTTGTATTCTGTTGGTGTTGCTTGCATCTAAGACTCCTGATCTCTTTTCTAGGTTTTCTATCTCTAGAGTTGTCTCCCTTTGTGATTTCTTTATTCTTTCTATTTACATTTTTAGATCCTTGATGGGTTTGCTCAATTCCTTCACCTGTTTGGTTGTGTTTTCCTAAATTCTTTAAGGAATTTTTACAGGCTTCTACCTTTTTACCTGTGTTCTCCTGCATTTCTTTAAAAGAGTTATGTCCTTAAAGTGCTATATCATCTTAATGAGAAGTGATTTTAAATCTGAATCTTGCTCTTTCATTGTGATGGGATATTCGGGACTTGATGAGGTGGGAAAACTGGGTTCTGATGATGCTACCTAGCCTTGGTTTCTGTTGCTTATGCTCTTGAGTTTGCCTCTTGCCATTTACTTATCTCTAGTGCTACCTGTCCTTCCTGCCTCTGTCTGGAGACTGTCCCTCCTGTGATCCTGGTTGTGTCAGGACTCCTCAGAGTCCAGCTGTCTCTGTGATCCTGTGATTCTGTGATAAAGTGATCTTGGGATCCTCGGTGTGTCAGAGCTCTTGGGAGTCAAACTGCCTCTGGCATCCTGAAATCCTGGTGTGACCAAGCTCCTGAGATCCTGGTGTCTCAGAGCTCCTGGGAGTCAAGCTTTTTCAGGGTGTTGCAGGGGTCAGTGGGGAGCCACAGTCCTGGGTTTGCTCCAAGCACAGGTGCAAGCTGAAAAAAAAACTGTGCTACTGGCCAGGCAGGGGTTTCTGCTTCCATGGTTTTGGGGGTCTCAGTTATTCCTGGTGTTAGGGAAGATGTTGTGACCCTGTCACCTGTGATGATTGGTGTGTTAGAGCACCTGAGGGTCGACATTCCTCTGGGTGTTGTGGGACTGGGTGCACAGCTAGTGCCCAAGGTGTGCTCAGGGCACAGGCTTATACTGGAAGGAACCCGTGCCACTGGCCAGGTGGGGGTTCCTGTGTCCCTGAATCCTGTGGGTCTCAAGGTCACAACCTTCATATTTTTAATAAGCCTTAGTTAGCACTAGAACTAGGCATATTATCTACCTTTATACTGTTAGAATTTACTTCCCATCAATAACTTCAACTTGCTATATACAATCTGGGCAGCTCTTAACCCCAATTTGCCAACCCTTGTGCAGATAGATATTTTTATGACTCACCTAACCCACAGTGTCTTTCTCCTCTTTCTACATTTTCTCATTCTATCCTTCATTCTCTTTTATTCTCCTCTGACTCCAAGCCTGAAAACTCAAATTCTGTTTATCTTTCTTCTGACCAACTATTGGAGATAGACATCTCTATTCAGCAATCAGGGATAACTTGGAATGCAAAGTTACATAGCATCAAATGGGTTTACCTGCAGATTCTCTCTTCCCTGGGGAAAAACCAGACCTGGGGCCAGTTTTAGCATTACAGTACATAGCAAAAGACATCAACATTACCAAACATAAGTATCAGAAACACATATTTAGAGAAATAAAATTGAGGAATATAGCTTATAAAATGAATTTATAAATTTATAAATGATTTGAACTTTACACATGTAATGACACAAAGAATAATATTAAGCCTTCCAAAGAAAAGAAACAGGCAACACCTTTATACAGCTTTTTACAGGAACCACAACAATGACTAGCATGACACAACAACCCTACAGGCTCAGTAATGATATACATAACTTGGAGATAACTAACAGCTCTCTAATTGGACATAAGACCTGCACAAAAAGAGTGAAATCATGTTTGGTAATTCAAATTTATACAACTACCTGTGGCAAGTGAAGTTATGGATCTTGGTGAATAACCTACAACTACCATTTACTAAAATCTTACAATTCAGAACTAACTTTTAAATACTCCTTCTTACACTCAGAGAAAAGTGTACTTGTCACCCCATCATCAAATATACTTCTTTTTATCACCAGAACATAATAGAAAAACAAACAATAGAACTGCAGAGCTATGAAGCTCAGTACCACTAAATACATCTACAGAACACCTACACCTAAGGTTTAATGTTATTTATAGATCTGAGAATGAAAAACTGTGTGTGAGTATCAAGGAATTTGCTGTGGTTGTGTCTGCTGGAAAATTCAGAAGATATACTCATAAAGAATTAATAGATATTAGTAAGTCTGGATTAATTAAGACAAATTTGAATAGATGACATGTTAAATTATTCTGTGTATTAGACGTGAGTATATTCTATTCATTATCTAAAAAGAAAAAATAAATAAAACCTTACAATACCACAGTATAAGTCAGATCTACATTCACTTCTTCAAAGAACAAAACACATGAAATGAACATTAAAGAATATTGAACTCTTTAAAATTTTATTAGCATAGTATTTTGTGGTTGTTTTTTTATAGAATGGTCTTAAGTTTCATGGCCCATATTTTGATTAGGTTAATGTTCTTCTTGATGATGTTTTTAAGTTCTTTGGGTATCTTGGATATTAATCCTTTGTTAGCTATAAAATTGAAAATATTTTCTCTGGTCTCCAAAGTTTTATCTTTACTCAGATGACAGCTTACGTAGTTGCTCAGCAGCTTTGTAATTATACTAGAGACTGTTTGCCAAATTTTGGTCTAATTCCTGGACTAATCATGTTATATGCAGAAATTCTTTACCTATGTCTGTAACTTGAAATGTTCCATGTAAAGTTTTTCAAGAGTTTTAAAGTTTTAAGTCTCAAGTTGAGGACCTTGACACTCAAAAAGTAAATAAATAAACATCCAAAAGGAAAATAATATGAAATTCAAGCTGTCAGAAGGAAATACTATATAAAATAATGATTAATATATGAGGTCAACTAAAATATGACATATATACATATATGTATAATATATATATATATTTATATTTATAAATATATATATATTTAAAGATATATATATATATCTTTAAAATTTGAAGATAAAGTCTCAAATATAACTTGAAATAAAATAGTTTTTAATATTTGAACCATAATAGTAAACTACTCTATTGAAAAGAAGCACTTTAATTTTGATTATTTTTATACTTGCAAATATGTTTTTCATCCTTTAAAATAAACCACAGAAGGTTTAAGACAGTCAGAATACTATAAAATGCAAGAAATATCATCATAGAGCAGCACACCAGACAGGACTGGTGGGTGCAGGCAAATAGCAAGGAAAAACTCATGCCATTAAACTGTGTACTTCATATGTGGGAGTCAAAGCTGATGGAAAATGGTTTGAGCTTATTATGTAAAGTTGCATGAATAGCAGAAGAATAATTAACACCAGTGTGCAAGGAAGAATCAGAACTGCTTGAGTAGAAGTAGAGGTTGAGAAATGAGTATGTAGAAAATGCAAATAAATCTATATCTATCACCCTGCTAAGAACTCAAGTCCCAGTGAATCAAAGACTTCAAAGTAAAACCAGATACACTGATTCTAATAGAACAGAAAGTGGTAAATAGCCTTCATCTCCTTTTTATAGGAGACAATTTCTTGAATAGAACACCAATGGCTCAGGCTCTAAGATCTATAATTGAAAAAAGGGGCCTAATGAAACTGAAAAGTATCTTTAAAACAAAGGACACTATCATTAGGACAAAATGGCAGCCTACAGATTGGGAAAGGAACTACCAGCCTCAACTCTACATCTGAAAGAAGGTTAATATGTAGAATATATAAAGAACTCAAGATGTTAGATACCCTGAACCAAATAACCCAGTTAAAAATGGGGTACAAAGCTAAATAGAGAATTCTCAACAGAAGAAACTTTAATGGGTGAAAGAAATTTTCAAAGTCCTTAGTCATCAGAGAAATGCAAAAGACCCTGAGCTTCCATCTCATACCCAATCAGAATGTGTAAGATCAAAACACAAGTGACAGTAAAAGCTGGGCAGGATGTGGAGAAAGAAGAATACTCTTCTATTGCTGAAGGGAGTGGAAACTTGGACAATTGTTCTGGAAATCAACCTGGCAGTTTTTTTCAGAAAGTTCAAAGCAGTTCTAACTGAAGACCCAGCTATACTTCTCCTGAACATAAACCCAAAAGGTGAACCATCCACAAGAACAGGTGGTCCACTATGTTCATAGCAGATTTATTCATGACTGGAATAAAGTAGAAACTGGAAACAGTTTATCCAAAAATAAATTTGTTAGCACTTGGAAAACAAAATGGAAAATGAGTACTGTTTATAGTGCACATCTCCAGAATGTGTGGTTGGGAAACAGTTAAGTATGAAGAGGAACTTCTGCCATTGTAAGTCCCTCTATAGCATTGACCTACTCTGTCACATACATACACTAATCAGACACAGCTTCTCAACTATAGTTTATCAAAGATACTCATAAAAGCACCTCAGAATAAGTTAGAAATGCATTTGCCATAACATACCATCATCCCTTGTACAGTTTTACATAATAGAAATTTAAGTTAAAGATTATTTGGCTACTTAAAGACAATTTATTTATTCATTCTATCAAGAATCAAGGACATATAAAATAAATTAACAACAGAAATATATATGCAATAATAGTCATTATATGTAGCTAGCAAGAGATATACAAAATACAATTAGATAAGTTATTTATTTGGCTTTATGCAATGGTCCACTGCAGTGGATTAAAACCATTGGGAAATACTAATTCTCATTCTAGAAATGTATTTAGAACCAACTTCATCTCTTTCTATTCTAGATTGGCTGAGTAGATGCCTTTTATTTCACACAGTGGCTATAAATTATCTACGGGAAGCAAAATTTCACAGGAGCACTATTAAGTAACTAATTGAATTTCAGTGCAAAGGTAGATGTTGCCAAATATAGAAATATTGAACCAAATAAAGGAACAATTAGATTCTGTGCTTGTGAAAGGAAAAACTGAGCCTCAGGAAAAATTGTGATTTTCACATCAAATTAATTGTTAGTCAGTGATTTTCACACACAGATGAATGGTAATTTAGTGGAGATACAAATCTAAGACATAAATTTCTCCCCAAAGAGGGGCCACAATGATGGGTCTCAAAGTGACTTTGTGAATTGATATGCCTTCACATGCAGAACTACATGGGCAAAATTGCCTGCTAGGGATGAGTTGTAAATACATACCGGAATATGAAATACTGATGCAAATCTTCTTTCATTATCTTATCATAAAATTTGAAGTCTTTATTACATAAATGCTAATTATTATCCCATTAGCCAGACTTATTTTATTTGTGAAAATGCCAAAGGAAATGCTGAACTGATAATGAAGTTTTATGCACTTTATACTATTAAATTGATTTTTAAAATATAAAATTCTAGCTTCAATTTTTTTGCACAATACATGATGCAAAGCTCATTTAACAAATTTAGATATTTGGGTTTTCGTGGGTACAACTGATTATGCTAACCCCTATTAAAACAATTACTCAAATACAAAGTTACAGATGAAATGAAGTCATCATTCTTGGTTATACTAAATGATGACAGACTTTAAAAACATTTCCATTAATATTTGAGTTTTATCAAATATGAATCATTAATAGAGAATATATGACTACTTCAGAATACTTTAGACTGTAATACCTGACTTGGAAATAAGAAATTAAATGGTTATACAATTCTCCACTCTACTGAATACTATACAATCCTAACTGAACACTAGACAATCCCTCTTGTAGGCTTTTACCTGGTGTATATTTTACATATTACAGAATATAATTGACAAAATGTAAATAATGTCAATAATTGTATGAACTGAAAATTTTTGTTCCTAAGGACAATATAAATTAAATTGTGTCACCCAAAAATAGAATTTTTTCAAACTAGTATGAATAAACAACATATGTTGTGATTTATGGATTGAGAATTGTTTTATGTTGCTGTACTGTTTTATTTTCACCAGCTAATCATATGGAATAAAATACTGTTTGTTTTAGTCATCAAATATTACTGACTCTCATTCTAGGTATGAAATAAAAACAATGAGACCAACAGAGTCAACGATATATTGTGCATAGGCCTATCAATTCTGTATGTGTAAATATGATTATTAATAAAATCAGATAATAACAAGCCTATAATTTCAAATGAAGAAACTGGGGCGAATAGCACAACTTGACAACACATACTCAGAATGTTTCAATTAAGGCCTTAGTTTCATTGGAAACTCTGGTCTTCTTTTATAGGATTTTAAAGTAAAACAGAAATTAAAGTCCGCTTAAAACATAATTTTCTTAATCAGAAAAGCCATAGTCTTAACTATGTTTCAAAATATTGCCTGTCATATTTCCATTTTGATTGATCAGATTTCACAGTAATGTGATGTTTTATTAAAACTTTACATTAAAATTTAAGGAAAACTAAAAAGCAGCAATAACAAACCCAGCAGGGTGAAGACCTTTCTTCTTAATTATTGCTCTGAAATCCAGTAGAAATGAAATGATTTTTTAAATGACTATACAAAATAATATGAGCAAAATTAGCCATACATTGGTAAAATGCATATTTATATGACTCATCTGGGTATTTCAAAGTAAATACAATAAATGAGACTTATCTTCTAATATATACTTTAGAATATCTTATTAAATTTTATTTTTCTTGTCTGTGTCTCTTAATTTTAACACATCTAGTTTCTGTGAATTTAGTTTATTTAAATTTCAATGTGTTCCATGGTTCATTATAGCATTCTGAATGGTATGAGCTTCTATGACTACACTGTGAATTTTTACCTGTTCTTTAACAATTGCATGAGTCTGTCAGTATAAAATTTTTAGAAACTATTCTCCCAAATACTTTAATAGGCAGCACTTGTGCTATCCATCATGAGTCTGCCTTATTATTCTTTTTGTGAGAAGATACATTCAAAACAGAAAGTCCATCCCTGGCTCACCAGTGTCTCTTCACATTGTGCATTCCATGGGCATGTGAGTGAGTCAGCCTTGAAGAGTAACAATGCATCAAGAAAAGGAGAAATGTTTCCCATGGGAAAACTTATTTTTGAATTTGACTCTGAAGTAAAGTAGTGGCAAATTTAATATGCACTCATCTATGAATATTGTCCAAAATGTTGATAAAGGTTCAGATAATCAGCATTATTGATAAGGCAATGTCAATATCTAGAAGACTAGTCAGATGTCAATTGTCTTCTTGGAACTGACAGTGATTGTGAATTACTACACATACCATGCATGATTGATAACCATATGTGTGAACTGTAAAGGGGCCTCGAAAATCAGGACAACACTGTAACGCACTGACTAGCTTCCATGAACTTTATTTCATTAACTCTACTGTATTTGCTCAACTTATTCATTTACCAAAAGGAATGTAGGTTGTAAGTAAACTTATGAATTCATAAATTTCATCTCTACTTGTATTTCTACTTGTACCCCTCAAAATTTCAGGCATTATAGTTGAGGTTATGAAGGCTGCTCCATAGGGTGAAGAACTTCTGGTCCACAATTCAGGAAGCTGGATGTTCTACTGACAGGAAGTTCTATTTCATCCAAGAACCAACAAGTCATCCCAGAAAATGCAGCATAGATTTCCATCAAAGTCATAAGTACAAATTCCACTCTGTGCAGCAAAGAAAACAGAGACAGACAACACATGATTGATTTCTGCTTAAACAAAACAACTCCAAATAAATAAATGCATAAATAAATCTTCCTTCAACTGTGAACCTCAAGTTTGTTGTCTCACAAGGTAGATTAAAGATAAGGGAGCTCATGCAGATAAGCTAAACGCAGCAACATTAATAAGGAAAATTGGAGAACTGTGAAAGAAATGCAGACAGCATGACAGTATCCCATGTTTCTGAATAACTCTAAGTACCTACAGTGCAGAAGCATTTTATAACACTCCAAAGAGGGTAGTGGTCATATGACATTTGAGGATTGTTAGTCCAACAGCAGGGTTGAGGTGGATGGCCTGTGTCACACACTGAACCCACCTTCTGTCCATATTTGACCTCTGCCTTATTAGCTACAAACTTTGGCTGTTTGACGCCAGGTCTGTCTATGCCACTAGTTTTGAATTTTGAAGATGCTGATTGTGATTGGCATTGGCAAGCTTTGCTAGCTTTAACTGATTTAAGTTCTCTTTGTTCTTAAGGTTATGTGACCATTGTGTTCATCAAGGCTTTCCACTTTACTGTACTTGCAGAGGTAGTCCTACTTCAGATTTCTGTGTGAATATGCTAGTATGATATCAGTTATTTTGTATGATGAAAAATCAATAATAATGATAAAATAAAATAAATTATCAAAGAAAAGCAAGAACAGAGGTATAACAATACCTATGCTAATACATATGCTAATAATATATATGCTAATAATATTAGCTATATGCACTAGCTATATGCATTAGCATAGCATGAAAGTCCCATATCAGAAGAAATTCTGGGACATTAGTTTAGACTTTCTATTCTCCAGAACAATACATTTTTCTTTATAAATTACTCAAGATATAGTGTTTTGTTATGCAATTACAAATAGACTATGTCATTCTCTCACACTAACAAGTTCACCACCTTTATGTACATCTATTTTCTTATAAGCATAAAGTAATCTAAATGGATGCCATGAACCATATCAGTATAGAAACCAGAATATTTTTATGAAACAAATTGTCTACTTTTGGCTAGATGCATTAAAATAGTATTATTTTAAATTAAAAGGATACAAAGCCAGAGTACCATAATGGCTACAATGTTGCACCAAGTATGCTGTATGAAATTCTATAATGTTTTCATTGTCATTATAATAAAAATATCTCCTCTTTCTAAGAAAATTAATTTTCATAAAGTAATGAGTTTATGGTCTCATACTCATAAATTTACTATGCATATGATATATTCTAATTTAGAAGCAGTTTACTCTTATATTTAGGAATTGTCTATTGAGCATGAATTTCAAGTAGCACTAGAAGTCTGGCATTTTGTTTGTTTAGATTACAGGCAACTTGAAAATTCTGAATGTGTAGTCTCCTTTCCAGTTCTTTCCACAAAGCTAATAACATGCAACCAACATCTGAGTCCATTTGGCACATGTGGGTAACATGACAAGACTGAAAAGTGCCCCTGAAGTGTTTTGTAAAGGCCAGAATAAAAAAGAGAATAAATCAAGATATGTATGGATCATCCAAGCTATAACCTATGTTCCTGTACTGACCAATAGTGAGTGACATGACCAATGTTACCACCAGGTGCTTCCTAGAAAGATGATGAGAATAAGGAGATTTAGTCAACCTTGAACTGAAGAACAGAGTGAGTGAAAAACAAGCATATCATTTTATATTCCTATTTACAGAAATTTATGTCTCCTTCTTACATGATTACATGGACTTTCTCAAAGGCTTACAGGTTTACAATACATTGCTAGAACGAGTTGTTACTGACCAAAACAATAAACTATTCCACATAAAACAAAATGTCATAAGTATATATATATATATACATATATATATATATATACATATATATGTATGTGTGTATACATGTATATGTATATATATGTATACATATGTATATATGTGTGTGCATATTATTAAATTATATATATTATAATTAAAGTTTTATAATTATAAATTATATATTAATATATTATATATAATTTAATGTATACAAAGAATTTTCACATGTGCATTGGGGTATTGTGTATTGTGTGTATGTGAGGGGAACAAGGGTAACCAGACTTCAAAAGTATAGCATTTCCTTGTAGGCAGCAAGAAAGTATTTTTGAATGGCTACAAGAATAAGGTACCTTATTATATGGTATGCATCATTTGGGAAATGCTGCCTGTGGTAATTTTGAATTCAATCATGTCCATAATGAGTTTATACTCTGAAGCTAGAAGTAATAAAGCATAATGTTAGAACAATGGTTGGTTACTAGTAGCTGATTCTTATAAGGAAGCCCAAGAAGGAGGCGACCTTACAGAAAAAATAAGTCTGTTATTCCAGCAGGATGAAATGGAGAACGGGGCTCAGAAACATGGGGAATATCGGGAATGGTAGGTCTTCTCTCTCTTATTGTTTTTTTGTTAGTTTGCCTTCATTTTGTTTATTTGACTGGTTGCTAGTTTTTCTTAGCTTTCATTTCAATCTTATTGCACATAAGGCATTATGTGTGTATGTTAAACACCACCACCAATGCAAACTGATACAGAACTTTCTGCTAAGCAGCAGATTAGGACAATTTAATGCTCAGAAGCTCACTGTGTCCTCATCTTTAAATTAAATTTCTAGCAAGGGTTCACTGTTACATAAATTTATTAAGATAGAAAAACATCTGAGATATTTAAAATGTAACTATCAAAGAACTAACATGATTTTAAAGCAATTCTTACTTTAGTTGTAAAATCAATAAAAAATAGATCCATCAGTTTCTCATATGCTGAGAACGCATGCTTCTCTTCACTTAAGTAAATTCAAATTACATTCATTATTGAGTTATTATACTCATACAAATGTCACAAATATGTAGAATGTTAATTTGAATGTTAATTAGAAACAAACATTCATGACACATCTTATGTTCAAAAACAAGTCTTATGTTCAAAGCACCACCGTTCTGAGCTGTGCTCTGTCATATTCTTTCTCTGTACTTCAAAATGCATTGTCAGTAATGAATTCTCAGTTGACAAAGATTTGAATTGGAGCCTGATTTTCAGGCTTTGGTCTACAAGTAGAACAAACATCCATACAAATCCTAAGAAATTCTGGTTATTTTTTCTCTACCTCCCAATGTGATATATGGAATAGAAAAGTACTTTCAGCATTTTAAAGAAGAAATAAAAAAGATATTTCAGACCTTTTATCATCTTCCAACATTAATATCAAGACACATTAACCAAAGTACATTAAAATAAAAACAAAACTTACTGTACGCATGTTAGATTTAGGGCAAAATTTTAAAGTACACACACACACACACACACACACACACACACACACACACACACACA
>JANHMN010000013.1:65778603-65855083 GCA_030674055.1 Rhabdomys pumilio
TGTGTGTGTGTGTGTGTATACATACATGTATGCATGTTTGGAGGTCCGAGAACAATGTGTGAGAGTCAGTTTTCTTTTTCTTTTTCTGGCATGTGGTTCCCAGTTAAAAAAAAAAACAAACCAGGGATCATAAGGCTTAGCATGAGGTAAACTCTTCCAGCAGAGTCATATCTCCATTCATATTTAGGAGTGGGGGATAATTGATATGTGAAGTATAAAGTAAGAATTTTAATTTGTTCTAACCTAATGTATATGACTTTACATAGGTCAAATTGATCAAATAAATAGATACAAGATACAACTGTTAAATTTTCCTGGTAAAAATGAGTTTATCAAATTTAAGACACAAAATTATGAATATTCCCTTACTTGTGTTAAATGTGCAGATTTCACTGATTAATTTCCTCATAGCTTCAAACACTTAAGAAAATGTTCTCATAAAACAACCTCAAAATCAAATGATGTCAGTTATTTTACTCTAAATTACAGGTATAAAAGTACCAGGAAATTATACAGTCTATCGATGGCATTTTTTAACCTAGCACATGAGGAAGAATATAAAACTACCCACCTACACCTCCTCTTCTATTCACCAATGAAATAGCTACCTCTTTTTACCAGTAACAACCCACCAATTACTCTTGACAAATCCTTTATTCAGAACCCCTGAACACCTGTGCTAAGACATTCAGTAACAAGTCATTACTCAAAGGTTATGATTTTTAAAAATCTAAATAAGTACACCTTTCTGTTAAGAGTGTTCTTTAATTGTAGGGCTTCTTTATCCCTTAAAGTTTTAAATAGTTCTCTGGCAAGCTACCCTGTTTCCCCCTGAATAATTGCTAGTTCACTGCCAACAGTATAACCACTTCTCAATGAATGCATCAACATTAAAAATGGCACTAAAGACAGAGTACGGAATCTTACTAAATTTGTTTTGCAATCAAAACTGATAGAAAATTTATTGTTTCCCATATATTTTTCTAAGCAATCTTCCTCACATAAAACTCTCTGATAACCACAAATTTAAAGTTATCAATTATTAGTAGAATACTGTAAAATAAAGTAACTTTTATAATAATAATAGTCATGTTAAGAGTAAACTTATGAAATGATTAAACATGTCGTGATCTTTTAAATATTATTGTTTTCCCTTGTCAGTTAGTGACTTTGCAGTTTACCTTTTTTATGCTAATGAAGATGGAGAAGAATATGCTGCTGATTCTAAATTATATTTTATAAATCAAGAAAACAGGATAATACAAGCTATGGCCAGTCTACTGCTGTAAGTAAACAGCTTACATCACTGACCATTGTTATGTCCCTGTCGTCCTTTACAACCGTAGTAGAGCACTGTGGCATTTAGTTCACAGGAGGTAGAAGGAACTGACAGCTATTATTCTGATGATGATCAATGCCTGCCCCCTCCATTCTTACCTAAAGCTCTCTACCCTCATCAGGAAAATGTCTTTTTAAAGTAGACAGGGATGGTGACTTGAAACTAGTCAAAACACAGAGAACAGAAGACTGTGGAGTACTAAGCTCTAAATAGTATACCTTTATCACACCCCGTGTCCCAGGCTCAGAGACCATTGAAGAAGAGGGAGCAGAAAGATTGTGAGATCCAGAAGAGGTCGAGGGCTTCTTCTAAATGGTGTTTTCTGAATGACTACTTTGTTACAGACAGGAATTCACAGGGTTTGTAACTTTATGAAAAAGTGCTTCATTGTCAAGATCAAGGCAACCAAAATTCCATCAAGAGAGCTGGAGGCTCATGTGTTCCATCACCTACTTGAGAGATTTTTCTCAGTTGGTGAGTGAATAGGCCTATACTCATGCAAACATTGACAACACTTTCTGGGGTTGGTTGCATATAGACCCACAGAGTATATGTAGTTAGAGTGTGAAGTTGTGGTGTGGATATCAGAGGAATTTGGGGTGAGGAGTGAGGGACGCTTACAACAAAAACACATCAAATGTATACATGAAAGTCTCAAACAACAAGCTTTTAAAAAGTTTAAAGTTCTTGATGATATATTTAGAACGTGGAAGAGAGTTCTTTACAATTTTTATGTATTGAAAATCATATGTGGTGAACAATAAACACACATATATACAAGCACTTTGTACAACTTCCATTGAATTTCTGAAAGGCATTCTGATTATGCCCCTGAAACTTCTGGCCTCTGAGAATTTAAGCAAGTATTTTTTCTCTGAACTAAGTCTTTTCCTTGTTTTATATTGTTTTAACCATAAAATGTTCACTACAAGAAAACCTTAAAGAATTTGAACAGAACTGTGGATATCTGATGCTTTCTTCAAACAACTCATTAAGAACAGTTTTACAATACACTGAAAACACACATAAGTTTTTTATAAGGTATATATTATGTAACTATATTGGATCCTTAAAAATAATGACTATATAAATTGAATGTGAAAAGTTAAAGAAGGACTGGGTCTAAGCCTTTTATTCCTAAACGTGTTATATAGGCACAATGCTTATGAGAGTACTAATGTTAATCTCACTTTTATATCAATAAGAAACTTGTACCAATAAAAACCTTAAATTTGAAATCAAAGTAAATTTTGTACCATTTAAGAAATTATAACTTCATCTTAATAACAATGATAAACATTTCTATGAATAGATTATGGCTATGCAATAAATCCTAGCTAATCTTCCCTGTTCCAAAAAAACCCACTACTTTTCCCTAGAAACGCAGTCTAATATTAACTACCTCAGTCCCCAAGACCAGGGAATAGGGGCGCTGACTCTTTAACTTCTTCAAGCTGATTATGGGCGTTGAGATACTACAAGAGAAGCAGGGGGAAGAATAAATTGATAAGCCTCTGAAGCTGTGTCTTCACTGCATCCAGCTGAAATTCCAGGACATCAGAAGTTCGAGCAGGTCTGCTCAGCTTGCTTTATGATTAGATACACCAAGGTTGTGTATTCTGCAATATACAATTCTCAAACTATGACTTAAGGGCCTATAGCAAATTCATGGCTATGTGTTTATTGTTAGGGTGTTTTCTATATTTTATTTAGAAATAGCTGAGAGGAATTAACAGACAATGTCAATCCAGATTGCCTTACATGGATAGTTGGAAAACATCAGAAGTCCACAGAATTGACCTTACAAACATTTCTGTATTAATGTTCATTTTGATTAGAGACCTGTCTGCTCCTGACAGCTTCCTGTCATGGAAGAAATTGAGCATCGTTGGAGTTACACCAGTTATGGTGAGACAGCCACTAGGCAAGAATTGCCTCTTTTCATTTACAGACAAATTACTGTCCAGAAAAGGACACACTTGCAGAATAGTCAACTGATTATATCTGCCTAGACAGAGAAATCAGCCCTTAACAATTCTGCATCACTAGGTCTGTCAGATGATCCTGGGCCAGAAAGCTGAAGATCAGATGCTCCAACATTTTGTAATATATGGACTGTCCAGGTGTTCAGCCCTCTCTATAAATTGGCTAAGTTTTAGAAGCTATGCTTTGTGCTTCCCATAATTTCAGTTAATTCACTCATTCTGGATTTCTCAAAGGGTTGAAGACTTATAGTCTCATAACCAATCCTGGCTATTTACTTTGAGAGAAAAGATTTGAGAGGATGATTTTCAGCTGACATTCATTCTAAAGGCAAGAAAAAAGCCAGATTCAGAACTAAGTCTCTTAGTTAGGAGAGAGGTTCTTAGTTATGACAGAGGTTCTGGTTAGTCAACAAAATGATGGACTGAGTATTAGGTCTATCTTGTAGCTTACTGACACAAATTGGTATAGTTTTGCTCTAATTGTATTTTGAGAGGAAAGTTTTATTTTAATAGGAAGGGTGATATGTAGGAGGAGCTAAGTTGGGAGGAGTAAGGAGAGGAAGAAGAGTAAAGAGAGGAGGAGAAGGAGAGGAGGAGCTAGGTGACAAGTGGGGGGGACTGAGATAATTTCCAGAAGTTCATGGGCCAGCTACCATGAACTTAAAAACAAAACAAAAAGAAAGCCTGCCTCACATAAGGCACAAGGTGGTGCAGGAGGAGGAACACCAAAGGTGTCCCCTCACCTCCACATAAGTGCATACATACTATCACACATGAAGTTACACACACACACATACACACACACACACACACACACACACACACACACACACACACAGACACATACATATTCACACCATATTTTTATGCTTATAAGTATAAATATGCTAAGAAATCCACAGGCCCTGATGCCCCTAGGAAAATTATATGTTGCTTTCATATAACCTAAACCATTATACATACTTTAAGCTATCTCTAGATTATCTATATCTCTAAATAATTAAATATAATATAATTAATTTTTGTAACACATCATTTAGAAAATAATCACAAGACAGAAAATCCTGTAAATATTCATGAACTCTGAAGGTACATGTTCACTGATTATTTTCAATATGTGGTAGGTTGAATCCATGGAAGAAGGTGGTGCAGGTAAGGTGATAGTGTACTTAGGTTCATAAATATGGGCACAAAAATAAATGTTATTTGTATATTCTAAAGTAGGCTGCCGATATATCTCCCCAATTGAATAAACTGGAAACCTACTAACCATCTCTTAGTATTGTTGTAAAATTTGGTATTGTTTTGTAGTTTTCATTGCTTCTTTGCTCCAGATTTCCATTGCATCTCATGATATTTATTTTTTCACTGTAATGTATTGTTTTTTATTTTTAATATGTTTATTACTCTAGCAAGACAGAAGACACACAAGATATTTTATCAAATCTACCCCATTCCTTTTCTTCCTCCGATTTCTTCTTATCCATTCAGGTTTCCCTCACAATATCATGTGTGCCTGCATGGGTGTATATGTGTGTGTGCCCATGCATGCATACCCATATGAGTGTATATGCTTGAATATGCATGAATGAGTTTGTGCAGTGTGTGCATGGGTGTATTTCTTCCTCTCTCTCTCTCTCTCTCTCTCTCTCTCTCTCTCTCTCTCTCTGTGTGTGTATGTGTGTGTGTGTGTGTGTGTGTGTGTGTCTGTGTGAATGTGCGTGTGTTGCAAATCTCTGAGCAGGATATCTGATCTCTTGCTCCTTTACTCCTAGTCATAATGTTTTAAGAAAAGCTTTTACACTGAACCTGAAAAGGAATACATCATCAAGCCTCCATAATTCTCTTAAATGCCTTCCAAAGTTCTGGGCCTGTTAGTGGGAAAAGAGTATGCCCAGATTTTTAAACAGACACTGGGAATTCAAGGACAGGTCTTCAAGAATGCATATCAAGTCCTCTTACCCAGTAAACCATCTTCCTGGCCCTAGCACTGATTGTCTTACCTTACTGCTCATTGAATATTTCCAAAAACAAATATCCTTAATTTCAATTTGTTTTGTCTAGTCTTTGAATTATCCTTTGTGATAGAATCCCACTGTTTTCCTAGATGTAATAACAAATACCTTCTCAGGATATTGATCAGAATGAAATTTGTCTAGATAAACACCTCAGTGCACATGATTATTTACATAATGGCAGCAGGATTGTTTTTAATTAGTCTTCCTCAAGTTTGCTTTGCAAATACAGAGTCACACAGTGTTGAACAAATACTCAGACCATGAAATAAATACTTTAGTCTAGAAGTTTTCCTAAAGATTGGGATTTTCAAGTTCTTTTCCACTACTAAAAGAAAATGTAGAGACAAAGATTTGTCCTTAAATTGTACCAGAAACCACTTCTATATATATAGGTAAATTTACCTCTTTTTATTAATAAAAGAAAAAATAATATTATAATTTGTTTAAAGTCTGTATTTTATGAAGTCTCTGTTTCTCTGTCTCTGTTTCTTTGTGTGTGTATAAGTGTGTGTGTGTGTGTGTGTGTGTGTGTGTGTGTGTGTGTGAGGTTTTGTGTTTTCATGGTTGTATGGACCGAAGCAGACAGGAAGCCCAACTCTCATTTACCCATAATCTTTCTTAGAAACATACATCTTGCTCCTTGATCCTAACTTAATTGAATGGACCTGGGACTTGGCCATTAGATTAAGTTAGGATGTCTATGGAAACTGAGGGATACTTTGTATTCACCCCTCTGATGCTGTTATTGGTAATGTACCACTAACTTTGATCTGTTTTTCCCTTCATAGAGAAAGTGCCCCATGTATTCTATGTTGAGCTTGAACTCATCACATAGCCATCTTTTGGAAATTATGGTTTACCTACACAGCCTCAATGAAGTCCTATGTTTGAATCCCAGTTCCCTAAAATCCTTCCTAAGGCAATCACTATTCTAGTTGTGTTATATTCCTGACCTGTACACCTAATTGTTTTTGATAAAATATTTTTATTTGATTATATATGTATAAGAATTTTAATAGTGTAGTTGTTACTTTTTGATATACATTTCTTTTAGTTGTAGTTTTTTCAGTTACAAATCTAGATTTTACTTCTATGTTTTCCATAAATGATGTTTGTTTTCACGTACTTACAAGAGTTTTTTTCCAGCCCTCAAATTCAGACACCATCAAGTCTACTTACACCTTCCTTCATAAACAAAGCAGTGGTTGCTACTCACTCTCTGTTACTTCAAGTCCAGATGAAGAATGGCAAGAAGTCAGGAACACTGGGCCAGTTCAGAAGTATGAACTGTGTCATACCCTGTTGGCTGCAGTGTTCATATTAGTAGCTTTTACTAATGCTGCTGTTGATTTTAAGTAGTTTCCCTGTTGGAATCTTTTGAGTTTTACTATTGTGCTCCTGGCTAGTGATGGAAATAGTATTATTCATGAGGTACCTGCACCTAATTTTTAACATAGAAATTTATCTCAGTTGTTGTTGTAATCACTACTGCTTGAACCATCCTCCTATCTTAGAAATAGGGTGTCTTACTGTCTGTAATGTTAGTACTCTAGAAGCCAGGTACCAGGCTAACTTTCTAAGTATTAAATTAATTCTTAGAGCTAATGGTTTATATTTGATAGAGATTTACCAAACTCAATGAAGTAAAAATCACTTGAAAACAGGACATCTCATATAAAATTTTGTTTTAAAGTTTCCTTTTCTAATTTTATCCTGTTTACGAAGGCCGGAACCTATGATTAGGAACCTTTTCGCCTAAGTACTGAACCTCTGACATTTTTGCCAGTAGACCAACTATCAAAGTGAACTGTCTTCCAAGTTCACTGCTCTCTGCTCGCAGACAGAATAACTCTCAAATGTTATCACTGGTGTGTGTGTGTGTGTCTGTGTGTGTGTGTTTCAAAGAAGATGGTAGTCAAAGTAGAACCTCGAAACTGTCTTAAAGGCAAATAAGTGACTGTGGAAACTTCAGTCAAAATTAACATATTCATATAAACTCCACCCATTAAGACTCAAAAGAGAAGCAGGAAGATTATAAGAGCCACTCGAAGAGTACCTCAGTGAACAACAATTTGGGATGACAAGATGCTAATAAATTCACAGAAGCTATTGTTGACTTCACAGACCTGGACAAGATCTTGTAAGATCTTCATTCAGGATAAAGATGACAGGTTGCCAAAAGCCCCATTTCTAGTTCTTGCTACAAACTTGTTAACAGTTGATCACTTTTTGAAAAGATAAAGTTATTTTTTCAAGTTATCACCTGGTAATAGTGCCACAATGGATTTCCCTACAACTACGAGTGTGTAGTCAGAACTAATTAGGCTCTTTGGGTTATTAAAATGAAAAAAAATACAAGTTGGGAGTAAAAGAAATTGTAGGGGTGGCTCTGAAAGCAGGTAGGAGGAGGAATAAGGATGAATGCATAACTGAAACTCTCAAAGAATTAGTAAAATGTTATATTAAAAATAAATAACTCCACAGTCTTATTCAACATTTTAAATAATCTACTTATGAGTAGTGAGGGAACTATATCAACAGTTTAAGTATCTTAAGCCTTGTGAATTTAGACTTCTTAGACTAATAAGAGGACCTACATCACTTATCTCAGCAATAAGAAAAAAAGTTGTATGTTTAATGTTTTATATGATGAAAAATGAAGTATGATTAATAGAATGTCAACAGGATTCTTTAAAGACTCACTAATGTTTTATCTTGGATTACGGAAATTGTTTTGTATCCCAGTGTTTCTTTTACCCACAACCTGCTTTTATGAAAAAGTCTAATTAGCATCTTGTTCTAGAGATGCCCCCCTACCGATTTCCATTCTCCCTTTCTCATTATAGCCATACTTGATTCCTCCTCCCAATTCCCTTTTCCATCTCCTTTCCTGCTTAGTTCCCTCCCTCCCTCTACCTTTAATGCCTATTGTATTTTCATTTCAGAGTTAGTTTCAAGGATCCTCCTTTAGGCTTTCCTTGTTAATTAGTTTCTTTGGGTCTGTAGATTGTAGCATGATTATTCTGTTCTTTATAGTTAATATACACATATAAGTGAGTACCATGTATGTCTTGTTGATTCTGGGTTACTTTTCTCAGTGATATTTCTAGTTCCATCCAATTGCCTCCAAAATTTGAGATGTTTCTGTTTTGAATAGCTGACCACTCTTCCATTTATGCAAATGTGCCACATTTATGTTATCCTTCCTCAATTGAAGAACATCTAGGGTGTTTCCAGTTTCTGCCCATTATGAATAAAAGTACTGTGAAAATAGTTGAGTAAGTATCCTTACGAGGTAGTAGAACATATTTTGGGTATATGACTAGGGATGATACAACTGGGTCTTTAGGTATAATTATTCCCAGTTTTCTGACAAACTACCAGAATAATTTTCTAAACAATTGTACAAATTTATACTTCTAGCACTGCACAAGTGTTTTTCTTGCTCCACATCCTGACAAGCATGTGCTGTCCCTTGAGGTTTTATTTATCTTACCCATGCAGATCTGAAAATTCTCATCTCGTTCTTCCAGCACATTAGATCATTTAAAAAATTGATAGTCTTAAAATCAGTAACTACTTAACTATCCCTCTAGAAACATCTTTGGTTTTCTGTGATCATCTTGCTTGATTGTGTCATCAGCTCCAGACTGGATTATAAGAGATTCAGCATCAAGAATGAGAAATAAAGAATGGCTTCCAGATGTCAAAACAACTGGTCATGCTGAGTTTACCACTGAAAGGTAGTAGGGCAAGTGACTATTCCATGGGAACAGTTTTTTTCCTCAAGGAGGAAAAAACAACAACAACATCATCATCAACAACAACAATAACAAAAGTTATAGTCATCAAAGATCAAACAAATTTCCATAGAATATTATCTAAAATTATACTTTCTGAAATATTTATAAAATTAATATTTTGGTACAAATGCATTGTACGAGAATCATGTATTTAAAAAAAAACAATACAAACTAGATAAATTTACACATAGCTATAATTCAAGCACTTGAGATTCAATTGTATGAATGTTTTACCACAGTGACTAGCCTTTTATATAATAAGCTCATATCTCTAATTAAATGTAAATTAACATAAAATAAAATAAAAGTTTATCCCATATCCATTATGATTATTGTGAGCAGATGAAAATCTAAGGAGTAAATGGACCATTCAGTTTTTTCTTATATGTCTCCTATTAGATGGTCATGTATAGTCTGATACTTGCCTGTTGATTGTATACCTCTACTAGATACCACAAAATTTTATTTTAAATTTTTAGCATTTAGACAATTTAAAACAATTCTTTAACTTTAATGAAGGAAAATGTGTTCTCAAGCAAAAATAGTACTAAAATGAACCTCTGACCTAATTCTTATTAAGCAAATAATAAGATGCTTGTAAAATATGTTTTAAAGATAATTGACAACAAAGATAAAATAATTAAATGTTTTATATTTAAATTATATTTTTTTACTTATGTTTTAAATCAAGGGCATGAGAGTGAACAAAGTTACAGTAGCTGAGGTACCCAGAAATTATGTTCTGATTTATCAACTGTCTCAATGTTTTGTTTTTTTTTTAAACCAGAATTGTTCCTGTCCAAAGGAAGAACAGGGACAAAATTGGAACAGAGGTTGAAGGAAGGGCCAACCATGGAATGGCCCCATTTGAAGATAGACCATATCTTCAAACACCAAAACCAACATTGTTGTCAGTGGTCAAGAGGTTCATGTAGACAGAAACCAAGTGAGGCAGTTCCTGGAAAGGTCCAGCCAGCAACTGACCAAAGTAGAAGAGGATGCTTGAGCCAACCATCAGGCTGAACTCACAGAACCAGGTAGGGGAGCTGGCAGAAGAACTGGAGGAGCAGAGGGGGATTGCAACCCCATTGAAAGAACAACATAGGCCGGCCTGACCACCTAGTAATTCCATAGACTAGACCATCAACCAAGCAGTGTACGATCTTTGGCCCCAGATTCATATGTAGCAGAGGATGACCTTGCCTGAGAACAATAAGAAGGGAACCATTTGATACTGGGAGGGGGTTGATGCCCGAAAGTAGGAAGATGATGGAACAGTGAGACGGGAGAGTGTGGGTGGGTGAAGGAGCACTCTCATATAGGCAAAAGGGATGGGGGCTGGCTGAGGAGTAACTGGGAAGTGAGATATCATGGGTTGGAGGGGTTGGCAGAACGGGTAACCAGGAAGTGGGATATCATTTGAGATGTGAATGAATGGAAGGATTAATAATAATAAAAGAAAACATTAAAAAGAAAGAAAATAAGAAAATAAGGTAAGTTACAAATAAAATTATTCATACATTTGGAACTGTAAGAGGCTTTCAAACATACAAAATTGTGCACTAGCATTCACGTGCACATGTACACACATGGGAACACACATGCTCACACACACATGCACACACATATATATACATACACATATATGTGTATATAAAAGAGTATTTGAGACACAAAATAGTGTATGCACAGATCATCTCTTGACATATACCAGAGAATTCAGTATTAAAGTCCATTAGTATTTTATCAGTTATATTCCTTGTTATTTTATTTATGGTAGCTAGAAAAGAATGAAAGATTAATGTTTTTTAATCATTAATTGGAAAATAAAACCTGACACATCTATATTAGGGAGTACTATTCAGAATACAAAACAACAAAAGCAAAAAAAAAAAACCACAAAAACAACAACAACAACAAAAAACCAATATGAATCCATGCATTTTGATTAAAGTGACCTAGACATGTAATATAATGATAAATACTGTATGCTCTCTATCATATGATGTGAATTTTCAACTGTGATTTTATATTAAGGATTAGTTGAAAAAACAAGGAAAGTTAAAAATTATAATTGCCTGCATTGGATGTTGTGCCACAATAAGAAAGAAATAGCAGGAAACAAGTGATCTGAATGTGGAAAATAGAAGTGTGCCTTTTCTTAGGTAGAGGAAAAGAGATAAATATAGAAAGAGGAGTCGGGTGGGTAAAATAACACTAAAGATTTCTTTAAAAAATAAAGATTTATACTATTCATGATCAACATAAATAGATTATAGCCAAACACATTTAAGCAAAATTTTCTCATGTATGGTAACTAACCTCCTCCTAAGTGTAAATGATCATATAATGAAAACTTCAACAACAGACTTGAGAAGACTCACGTTAACTTTTCAATGGTTCAAAACACTTCTAAACTATGTCAGGTTATTGATTTGGCCTTAGTTGCCCCCTTAGGGGAAAATAGTTCCCTTCAGATGAAGGGCCAGCATGCCTATGAGCTGGAATTGACAGAAAAGACTCCCCCCTAAGGACTAATTTTAGTGGTACCACAAAGGGGCATGAAGGTTTGTAAATGAAGGTGAGAGGTCACCATTCTACCTTGCTAAGATGTTTATGAATCACAACAATAATCAACAGGGCATGGAAACAGAAAGAGTACAGTCATGTCACACATACCTTAGCCTGCCAAACAAGAAGGTAAACCTCTCTGGCACTGGAAACCTAGTTTATCTACAGGTGAGCTGGTGTATCTTGCAAGAGAAAGAACCTACAGCCTTCACTTTACAAAGCCATCATTTTTCCTAACTGCCTTTCAAATATTGTCTCTATACTCATAAATGTGTTAATCATCCCTCAAGATATTTACAAAAACCCACAACCAATAAAAATGCAGAGTTGTGAAGACCAGGTCCAACATATATATCTATGTAATAATCCTCCATTCAAGTAAGACCCATGGAATATTGTAAAAGAGGAGTCCAAAAGATCCTATGAGTCAGATGATAGGATGCTTGCTTTAATATTCTGAGAAGTTTGTATTCTTCTAGGAATATAAAAAGATTCATCTGTAAAGTCTCACCAACATGACTGTCTAAACATGAGGGGAATAAGAACAAAAATAAACATTCCAAAGTGGATGGAAGAACGTCCATGATGTCTCAACCACTCAAGAACTACAGACAAACAATTAATGCTAAGAGTGGATAGTCTTCCCCTGAGGAAAGCAAACCAATTGGTTATCCAGTACCAAATGTTCAATACACTAAGCATACATAAAAATAACATAATACTGTCTGAGCCAGTTGCATTTGTGTATTTAAGAATACACACACACACACACACACACACACACACACACACACACACACATTTAATGTCAAAAACAGTCTGTAAATCTGAAACAGCTGAGGCATATATGGAAGTGTTTGGAAGAAGAAAAGAGTTCATGAAAATAAATATATTATCATCTCAAAACTCAAAAGGAATAATAAAAACTATCTAAATTGTAAAAAAGACCCCTAAACTCTACTCATTGGGAGTGACAAGAGATCACAGGTGTGATCTTGTTGGAATGTAGTCCCTTAATCCCTCTGTCTCGAATACAAACACAACACACTTTTAGTACAGGTGTTTAATCCCCAAAGATGCCATCTAATTGAGAGAGGAAGACAAAGTGACAAATCTGAGAAAGATAGGACAGAACGTGTCAAAAATAGGATGTGCCTAATTCCCACAAGGAAAGAAAAGCAATACTACTTAAAGAGCAGTGGTGGAGAGAGAATCCAGTTCTGTTGAATTCAGCTCAATAGAGTTCAGTTCAGGGAAGTTCAGTTTGTGGAGTTAAGAAGCAGTCTTTATAAGAAGAGCAATGCAGTCCGAGTCTGAGAGAAACCAATTTAAATCAATCAGCTTGAAGAGGGGGTATGAATCAGAAAAGTTCAGTTGAAACAGACAGCCAGAGTTCAAAAGGAGATATAATGAGTGAGTTCATTCAGCAGTAAGTCTCAGAAGCAGAAATGACCTAGGCCAAGGTGAGCAGACAGAGTTTAGAAGCAGAATATTTCAAGGCCCCCACTTGTAGAAGATTAGATTGTATGGAAACTAGCAACTTCCAGACCTAGGCCTAGGGATAGTTAGGTGGAAATGCTCTGGGCTCAACCCAAGTCATGTATTCATAAAGCTTGGGTAGGGCTCTCATCTCACCACCACAGCAAAAGAAATAAAAGTGACATTTATATTTACAACTTGCATTTATTTACATTTACACAGAATACTATGATTGATTGTAATATTTAATAAATAAACTGGATATATTTAGCTACTTATGGAAGTTGAAAAGCTGCCCTTTTACATCACAGCCTTAACCTCTTGTTTTAGTTCACATAGTACTCAGTAAGGTTGTTTCTACTGGTTTATTATCTGATTTGGAAAAAAACAATAAAGAGATAAACTGCATTTAACATGTCATTCTCTACTGAAATCTGCATGTCACTTATATTATAACAATTTAACTAATTTTATAAACCTATTTATGGTCTGAATATTATTTTTCTTATTTCAATATCAAATAGTGACCTAATTGTGAAAAGCCATGATATGAAATGGATTTTAAATTCCAATTATTTTAGTATCATTTATATATAAAACAGAATTTATGATAACCTAAATTAGGAATAAATATTTTAAAAATAAAATAAGAGTCACATTGGTATAGAGCTTTGGCAGGCAAATACTTACGAATTTGCATTCATGAAGTGGTTAATTTGATAGCATGTGATTAAACTCTGCCATTTAACTGTAGGTATCTTAGTTTGATTGTTTTATTTATTTATTTTTTTACTGTGAGAGAAATTCTCTTTCATTGTGGTAGACTTATTAGATTCATAGATATATATATATATATAAATATATATATATATATATAATTTAATTAAAATTCATTCTATATGGGTTCACAAATGTGTTAAAATCATAAAACAATTTTATTCATTTAAAATATACAATTAATGCCTGTCACTGACAGCCATAGATGATAAAGATAATATTGATGATGAAGATGCTAACAATTACAAGTATACATTCAGAAATATCAACTCCATTCCCCAAATTTTTCAACTAGATTTAAAACAATATTAACTAACACTCAGTTTAGTATTTCCCTATGATATAATTTATTTACTTTTAAGAATGGTTTCATTAAATGATCTATTCTCTTATTTAAAAAAAAAATCTTTGAAAACCACATATCTGTGTATATATGTCAAGTGTCTGTTTTATATATAAGATTCTTTTGATGAAGGGCATAGCTATTAATGTTGATAGACAATTTATCAGTCTCTAAAATCATACTGGAGGCAATATTCTAGATATGTTCTCCTTAAGGTTCTAGACTAAGTTAGTTGTGATAAAAAAACCTACCATAAATATGGGTGCACAATTCTGAGCCCTGTACTGAGTAAAATATATAAAACTAGCTTAGTACCAGCATTTATTAATCCTTGCTCTTGATTCCATGCTTTCTGAACAGTTGCCTTCACCATCTGCTGGCTTACATACATGCTACCACGACATCTTAGCCAGTTACACACAACCATCATGAGCTGCATCTTTAAACTCTGATCCACAAAATAAAAATATCTACTCTTAAATTATTTTTTAAAATTGTTTCCTCACAGAAAAGAAAAAAGTAACAAGTATACAGTGAATGCATACTTCTTTTTGAAAGTGTTTTATACTATGTAAGATTATGTTTATGAGCAGAGCTGAGGAAACCCTGATTATATGAAGTCTTGCCTGGATTAGTGTGTGCTTTTCACATAGATATGAACATGACAAGGACCCCAGCCAGAAACTCGTGGAAAGCATCCTCTCCTGGTCAGAATACAAATGTTGAGTGTTTTCAGTAAATGACTTCCAAAACACTCCCACCAGAGGTTTTCACCACACACTTATATTATATAACATGGAAAAATCTACTTGTCATTCGACTATAAGCTTCATCCCTTCTGGTTAGTGTTAATTCTTCTGAAAAGTACTATGCTTGCTACTGGGGAAGTAAAGTTATTATCAATTTCACACAGCTAAAAATATAGTGGGAGAAAATAATTGGCTTCCAGGAATATACAATTCCTGCTGTTGCAATAATATCACAAGCATTAAGGTAGTAAACAACCACTTTTTGAGTGACTAATTAAATATTTTCATATGATATACAGTAATTTGACCATGAATTACATTGTCTTACATAAAATTATTAATTAATCATTAAAATTAATGAATTCATTTATTAAACCATTATATGTAATATAATATGTAACATTGATACATTTTATACTTCATATGAAATTCACTTTCTCTATATTTGGGCATTGTGACAAATAAGGTGACATAATTTGGCTTACAATTTCTGATTACTGCCACTTATTATAGCAAGTCCAGAGAGGAACTTAAAATCTCACATCCATTATAAATATAAAAGAGAGGATTAGCAAATATTTATTTCTTTCCTCTTCCTTCCTTCCTTTCTTCCTTTCTTTCTTTCAACTTTCTTTCTTTCTTTCTTTCTTTCTTTCTTTCTTTCTTTCCCTTTTTGTTTCTTTTTTCTTTCTTTTCAGCTTGCTTGCTTGTCTGCTTATTCTTCGCTATCATACTCCTCTGTTACACTGTTTCAGAAATACTGCCTAGAGAATAGTGTCAATATCACTGGGCTGGGTTTTCCAATATCATATTGTCCATAATAGTTAGAAACTGGAAACCACCTATGTTGTGGCCTGAGCTGCCCCATGCCTGGGGGCCAAAATGTCAGGAACCGCTCTATCAGTGTTGGTATCCGCACTGCCAAAAGTCTTGGGGGATAAATTGTTAGAGCCCGTACTGCCCCAAGCTGCTCTGGTCCACGAGTTGGGGTTCAGCAAGGGAGAGAGAGAGTGAGGATGGATGTGAGGAATGGAGACCAGACAGAGTGTGTTTCAATCCTGCTTATTCTTCAATGTCTCTTCCTAGTCCAACTCCCAAGTCTCGAGTTCCTAGTCCCTAGTTCCTAGTTGCTAGTCTCTTTCCCAGTTCCAAGTTACTTGCCTCAAGTTTTAAGTCTCAAGTACTCTTCTTTTGTTTGTTTGTTTGTTTTTTGGGTTTTTTTTGTTTGTTTTTTGTTGTTGTTTTTCGAGACAGGGTTTCTCTGTGTAGTCCTGGCTGTCCTGGAACTCAATCGGTAGACCAGGCTGGCCCCGAACTCAGAAATCCGCCTACTTCTGCCTCCCCAGTGCTGGGATTAAAGGCGTGGGCCACCACCACCCGACTCAAGTACTCTTCTAAGTACAAGTGTCTAATGTCTACTGTCTAATTCATTTCTTCTGTATGCCTCTCACCTTTTATATGTCTCACTTCTAAGCCACTTCTTTAAGTCTTGGCTCTAAATCACACCTTTAAGTCTCACACACCCCAGGGAAAATCCATGGTATCTAAACAAGATGTTATCAGAGTGTGCTCAGCTGTTGTAGGCTATTGTAAACAAGACTCTTGTCAGGGTATATGGCTCAAGAAAGCTGCAAGGATGATAGCCATCTTCTGTCGGCTCCCCACAAACCTAGATGTCTTTCAAGCGAAGAGTCGATAAAGAAAATGTTGTATATTTATGCAGTAGACTATAACCGAGCTATTAAAAACAATGACAGCATGAAATATGCAAGTACATAAATAAACTAAAAAGAGCCATCATGAGTGAGACATTCAGAAAATTTTCCAGAAAGACAAATGTGGTTTATATTCACTTTTAAGTACATAATTATCAAAAGTTCAAGATAATCATGTTAAAAACACAGATCTAAAAAAAGCTAAGTAAATATGAGAACCCCAGGGGAGACTCTTCAATCTTACTGAAAAGGGGGAAATAGAATGGACATTGGAGGAGATGGAAGGTGAAAATTTGGTGAGGGATGGTTGGTGATGTGACAGAAAGGATGAAGTAGGAGGAGAGTGAGGTAAAGGATACTGGAAGAGACACTGAATTGGCTTTCAAAGGCATTTCTGGGAAAAGTTAAATCTCCAGACAATAGAAACACCCAGGAATCCATGAGTGAGACCCTAGATAAAACTCCTAGAAATGGAGGATAAGAAGTCAGAACCAGCCATCTCCTAAAATCAGACATGACTTCCAAAAGAGGGATTGAGACGCAAATCCTGCTCCAAAACACTATACTTACAATTTCTCCTGCCTACAAGTTGAATAAGGACTAAAGATGGAGCAGAATTTGAAAGACAGGGAAACTAATGATTGGCCCTGCTTGAGACTAATGCCTTGTAAGAGAGTTCACACTTAACACAATTAATGACATTTTGTTATACTTACAAATAGGAACCTAGCATAAATGTCACCAGAGAGGCTTTACCCAGCAATTGAACATAATGCAGAGACCAAAAGCCACACATTGCATGGAGCTAGGAAATTCTATAGAAGAAGGTGAGGAAGAATTGAAGGACTCATAGGAGTCAAAGGCACCAAAGACATCAGAAGGAAACACAGAGAGTGAACCAATCTGGATCCATGAGGTCTCATTTACACTGACTGCCAACCAGAGACCAAATGGGAAAGATCTAGACACTTTGCCCTTTATATAGCAGTTCTGCACCTGAATCTTTATGTGGGACTCCTAAAGGGGCTGTCTCTGACTATATTTTCTGCCATTAGATCTCTTTTGACTAACTGGCATGCCTTGTCTAACCCCAGTAGAAGATAAGCTTAATCTTAGTGCAACTTGATATGTCATAGTTGGTTGATATTTGTGGGAGGCCTTCCTTTTTCTGAGGAAAAGGGAATAAAGGATGGATGAGGAAGAAAAGAGATAATATGGAAGGACTTGGAGGAGAAGAGGCAGGGAAAGCTGTAATCAGGATATAAAGTAAATAATAACTTAAACAATCTTAAAAATAACAAGCCCCATGTGTTACCAAATAGTCTACATATTTATTGCAATCCCCATCAAAATCCCAACTCAATTCTTCACAGAGATTCAAAAAGCAATTTTTAAATTCACCTAGAATAACAAAAAATCCAGGATAGCAAAAACTATTCTCAACAATAAAAGAACTTCTAGGAGAATCACCATCCCTGACCTCAAGTTGTATTACAGAGGAATAGTGACAAAGAACACATGGTATTGGTACAGACACAGTCAGGTAGATCAATGGAACAGAATCGAAGAACCAGAAATAAACCCATACATCTCTGGCCACTTGATCTTAAACAAAAAAGCCCAAACCATCAATTGTAAAAAGGACAGCATTTTCAACAAATGGTGCTGATTCAACTAGTGGTCAGCATGTAGAAGAACGAAAATTGACCTATTCATATCTCGTTGTACAAAGCTCAAATTCAAGTGGTTCAAGGACCTCTGTATAAAACAAGACATGCTGAATCTAATAAAACAGAAAGTGAGAAAGTGCCTTGAACAATATACAAAGAACTTGAGAAAAAATACTTAAGAAGTTAAACTGAAGGACAGAGCTAAACAAAAAATTTTCAACTGAGGAATCTTGAATGGCTAAGAAGCACTTAAAGAAATGTTCACCATACTTAGTCATGAGGGAAACACAAATAAAACTGACCCTGAGATTCCAGCTCACACCACTCAGAATGGCTAAGGTCAAAAACTCAGATGATAGTAGATGCTTGCGAGGATGTGGAGGAACACTCCTCCATCGCTGGTGACACTACAAGCTGGTACAACCACTCTGGAAATCAGAAAATTGAACGTAGTATTACCTGAGGACCCAGCCATACCACTCCTAGGCATATACACAAAAGATGCTCTAACATATAACAAGAACATATATTCCACTATATTCATAGCAGCATTATTTATAATGGGCAGAAGCTGGAAACAATCCAGATGTTCCTCAGCAGAAGAATGAATACAGAAAATGTTGTACATTTATACAATGGGGTACTAATCGGTTATTTTAAAAAAATGGCTTCATAAAATTTGTAGGTAAATAGATGAAACTAGAAAATATCATCCTGAGAGAGATAAACCAGACACAAAAGAAGACACATGGTACATACTCATCGATAAGTGGATATTATCCCAAAAGCTGAAAATACTCACAATCCAACCCAGTGACCATATGGAGCTTAAAAAGAAGCAAAACTGAAGCATGGATTTTTCAAACCTACGTAGAACATGGAACAAAATGATCACAGGAGGTAGAGACAGGGAGGGTGCTGTGAGGGAGAGAGGAAGATGAAGGAAAAGAGGAGGCAGGATCAGGTATTGGAAGAGATGAGAGAGAAGTAGAGAGGGTCAGGAAATTGAATAGAAATATGTAGCAGTGGGGGATTGGGAACTGGAGATAGCCACTAGAAAGTCCCAGACACCAGGGAAGTGGCAATCTCCTAGGACCCAACTGGGGTGACTTTAGTGGAAATATACAATAAAGGGGAGATAGAACCTGTAGAGACCACCTCTAGTAGATAGGCACAGCCCCCAGTTGAAGGATGGAGCTACCCACAAAGCTAAAAATTCTTAACTTAGAAATGTTTATGTCCAAAGGAAAGACAGGGACAAAAGACTGGAGCAGAGATGAAAGAAAAGGAAACTGTCCCACCTAAGGATCGATCCCATCTGCAGACAGCAAATGCTGACACTATTGCTGATGCCAAGAAGCACTGACATTATCCTGGTATGGCTATTCCCTGAGAAGTTCTTCCAGCATGTGATCAATTCAGATGCAGATACTCACAGCCAGTCATTGAACTGAGTCTGGAAACCCTAATGGAAGAGTTAGGAGAAGGACTGAAGGAGCTGAAAGGGATTGTAAGCCCATAAGAAGAACAATATCAACTAAATGGACTACCCAGTGTTCCCTGAGACTAAACTACCAACATAAGAGTATACATGGAAGAACCCATGACTTCAGATACATATGTAGCAGAGGATGGACTTATGTGACATCCATGGGAGAGGAAGCCCTTGGTCCTAGTGGAGGCTTGATGCCCCAGCATAGGGGAATGCTTAAGTGGTGAGGGGGGAGTTGGTGAGTGGGTGAAGAAGCACATTAATAGAGGCAAAGGGAAGAGAGGAGGAGGAAAGGGAGGGGGTATGAAAACCAAAAATAAAGAAAAAATAAAAAAATAAAGGAAGAAGTAAAACTCTCTTTAAAAATAACAGACTCCCCACCAAAAAAAGAAAAAAGAAATAAATCTCGTGTCCTCTCTGTCCACCTTCTTATGGCCTTGGTGATCTCAATCAATGAATATAAAAGTACCACGTTGAAAAGAAAAATGACAATAGGATATTACCTAATATCTCCAGCTTGAGTGTTTGCACTCTGGTTTCATTGTTTATGGCATATTGAATTTAGGTGTATAATGATTGGATGCTATAAATTATACAGTTTAAATATAAAGATCTACATAAGTTATAAAGCAAGTGTCTTCTATATAATAATAATAGAAACTTGAGTCATTTCCCTGAGAGAGGGCAACATTAAAACAGAACATTGAGTTCACAGAAGCATCTAAAATTGTATCCTTTTCTAAACAGGTTTATGTGACCCTCAACTGATGGTCAAAGAATAATTGATAGTTACTATTTTCTGAGAAACTATGCTTTTGAATGAATTTTCAAGGGGTAATGACCTTACATATTTGCTCTGTTTTGCCTTGAAAAGAACTTTTGTTAGTTTTTTTGTTGTTGTCGTTATTGTTGTTGTTTTGTTTGGAGTTAAAAGTATTTGATGTATTTATTTCTCTGACTTTTCAGACTACCTTGGGTTTTTGAAGCTGAACGAATTTAATTTGAAATCATTATTTTGGTAAATAAAGAAAACAATACATTGTAATTGCTATGTTATAATGTGAAAGGGTTAAAAATTTTCAAAAACTCCTAGAAGGCTCAGCAGAACCAGGAGTGCAGGTCAGCTTGGTCGTGAGCTCTATGTTTCAGGAACTTGGCTGACCACAAGATAAATGGTTGATTATGATTTGAGAATAGCCTATACAAAATGTTCCCAATGACTGTTCCTTGGACCCTGTCACAAACTGAACAATGGGCTGGGACTTTAAACAGATACTCTCCAATAACCCTCATTCACTCCCCTTTGGTTGTCATTTCCTGGTTTTTGGGTTTAAATTCCCTCTGTCTCCAAAGCCCCAGGGTCAAACCCCACTGTCCCTGCATGGGTCATGGGTCTTGACCTCAGCATTGCTGATCAAAATGTGAGTCATGGGTCTTGACCTCAGCATTGTTGATCGAAATATACCTCTTGCTGTTGCATCAGGTTCGGTGTCTTGTGAGTTATTGGGTTGCCACAAATTCCTGAGGCTTGGGTGAGGTCCTCCCTTCATGGGGGTCTTACATTTTTGGTTCCAGACCGGGAATCGAACCCCAGCCATGGAGGTAAGAGCTCCGACTCCTAACCACTAGACAACCAGGGATGATTGCGAGCAGCTTTTACAGGTTAAGAACAAGAAAGGATCCTGCTAGAAGCCCCCCTTAACCGACTAGACTGGGACATGTCTACAGGTAGGGAGCGGCTGGCAGTTTACCCCACAGGGCTCTGGTGACAGGTAAGAAGTTACATTATATAGAGGGATTATAGGATTATACCCTGCAGGATTTAGTTAAAGAGAGAGAAAAAGTATATCACAAAAGAGAGACTGAAGACTAGAATACTGGCCACAGTTGTAAGAGAAAGAGAGAGAAAAAGAGCAGGGCCTAGACAGACAGGAAACCTGGGCAACAAAAGACTGAAACCAAATGGGAACAGAGAGATACAAAGACATTTGTTAAAAAAAAAAAAAAAAAGATCAGTGAGCCTGTCAGTTTTCAGCCATATTGCACAGACCTAGAAGGTCTTTGCATGTGATCCCTTATCAGAGCAGCCATGTTGCTGAATTAAAATGCCTCTATATCTGGCAAACATGGCTTAAAGAACTGTTCCAGCTTTCTATTTCATGTCACTTAAATAAGGTCAGGAAATTAAGACTGGCATCATTGTTACCAGACACACTGGTATCACACTCATTGAAGCCATATAGTTGAATATGGGAAAACATATGGAATACAGTCATAAATGTTACATATCTCTTTGTGTTTAGACACATGGAAAATAAATTGAACTATATTCAGAAGGCTAAATCAAGTGTACTAAATTAAAATATTATGAAATGTTAGACTGTAAGAAAAAGTGGAGTAAGACAGTAGTTATCTGTTTTATGTGGAGGCGTTTACTTCTGAAATATCTGATTAATTATTTGTAAAGAATTATATATCAAGCTTTTCCAGGATGTAAAGGCTCTCTGCTATGCTGGCATTTTCAAAACTGCTGTACTTGTTGAATTATACATAGGGGCCTTTTCCTGTGTTCATATGACATACTCTGGTGTACCAAAATACTTTCACTTCTGAGGAGCCTCTTTCATTAAGAGATAGGAAATGCAACTTCAGTTTCTAGTAGTAAAGTATGATCATTGTCAAAGGTATCAAAAAAACTAAAGGCATTCTTATATTCAGTTACTTTTGTTAATTTAGTAAATATATATTATATAAATTAATCCACAAATATTTGGTTTATTCATTATTCAGTATTAATTAAAATTTTCACTTTAACATTACTGTAATTAAATACACATTCCTCATATTTAAATATACACTTTTTTTTAGTTTAAACAATGTAATATCCTATAGGAAAGGATCTTCCACATTAGTAAAATGATGTCATTATTGGTATATTTCTCAATTAGTTTTCAGGAAAAAAATGGTTAAAATTAGTTATTTAAGAATACTAAATCAGTAAAACAATTTAATATTTAATCAAAGCAATTATAAAATGTAAACTATAACTTGTTGTAAAATACAATATTAAGAGTGGAATCAGTATTTGCTTATTTAATGTAAATGTGAATTTTTGATGAAATAATTAGCTTTCTAGTTGGTTTCCTTTCTCCTTTGTAATTCCCACTTATAATCATCTGCCAATTTAAAAACTGGATAGCATGAAATTAATTATGGAAAAATTAAAAGCTGATTATAAGGAGACAATGAAAACATAAAATATTTTTTTAGTAAGATTATTTTATAAGTAAGATGGATACTTCTCAATGCTGTGCAGGTGTCCTCATTGGGATTTATTTAAAAAACTTGCCAAAAAGCTGAAGCAGTAGCTACAATCTTTCTCTCTCTCTCTTTCTCTCTCTCTCCCTCTCTCTCTTTCTTTCTCTTTCTCTTTCTGTCTCTGTTTTTGTATCTTTCTCCTTCTCTTTCTTTTTCCTCATACTCTTTTTCCCTTTCTTACTTTCCTCCCTCTCTTCCTATCTCTTTCCTTCTCTCTCTCCTTCACATTTTTATAATAAGTTATTACAAAATTCCACCAACATTATCTCTCAAATCACCTTCATATTAGAATAATCAAAGGGGTATCTCAAAGCAATGTAGTAAGATTAGCTATTGACAATTTCAAAGCTCTATCTTGAGGTAGATAGAGCTATGAAACACATTCTAGATCCATACTCAAGGTGGATTCTGCTACTTCTTTATACCAGCTCCACTACTGGTAAATATATTTTTATGTGTATGTACAAACGTATAGTGCTATATAGGTGATGGATAGATAAATAGATATTGATAGATAGTAGATAGTAGATGCTAGATAAGAGATTGTTGATAAGTAGATAGTTGATACACAGACAGATGGTAGATGATTGATAATAGGTAGAAAGATATAGTAGATGATAGATAGATAGATAGATAGATAGATAGATAGATAGATGATTATTTGATAGATAGATAGATGGTAAATGAAGAGAGAGATTCATTAGTTCTTCCATTCAGCCTTAAAGAAAACTAAGCATAGACTCACCTGCTATACATTTCCTAAGCTTTCATTCATAGTTCATTTAAGGATTGGATAAGCAACATGTTTTATTCTGTTTTGCATGAATGATACAGTCTCATTGACAAACTTACATTAATCATCACATTAAAAAAATCTCAATTGTATTTATAAATTATATGTATAAATTGCATTCATTCATTTAATTGTGGTATGTAGTGGGGGTATACATATTTTTGACAAGGCAGACATGCAGACATTAAAAAACATTATAAAGAAGCTGGTTTCCCCTTCTACCATATCATGGGTTTTGGAAATTAAAATCAAGTTGTCAGCATGGCAGCAAGTATCTAGCAAGTATCTTCACATCTCACAGTCCCCATACATTCTGAAGTAAAAATATTTCAAACATTCAACACAACGCACTATATTCCTCTGTTGTTAATTTGCATAATGCCTTTTATTCCAAATTTTCAAGATAGAAATGACACTTGCCCATTATTTAAAACACAACCTGGATTATTTTAAAGGGTTATTTCCATCATTTTTTTCAATAAAATGACACAAAATTGCAACAAGACAAAATAGTATTCTTAACATCTCAAGTAAGGAAGTTGTTAGATAGTGCTAACAATTATGAATGAAAAATCATCTATAATTTGATAACTATGTATATCAAATTTATGTTATGTGAATGACAATATGCAGTTTTAGTTTTGCAATATGTGTGTTGCAATGTTTGAAAGCAATTAATATCTTATGAGCTAAAACATTTTATTTCAAAAACCTGATTACTCTTGCTTGTTTATCCCCAGTCTAGTAATTAAACTCTTTTAAAGCCTATGAAATAAATTTCAGAAAGATGTCTTTAGACAGTACCAATTATCTTTGTTTAATGTGATCAAATTATGTAGTAATTTGTCAAATGACAAGCAGACTAGGGATGAGATATTGAAAGGAAACCACACAAAGATTAAAGTGTGAGTCAGGGAATGAGAAAAAGGTTAGGAAGGCTGGGTTGTGCTTCTGTTCAGCTACATGAAATTTCTGAAATTAATAAGATTTTTACTTTCTATATGTTAATGAGCCTTCCTTTAGAATCCCTTAATTGTTGAGGACCTTAAGAGTAAATTGTTACACAATAAAGTCACATCTATGTATAACTGTTATGAATAAAGACAATTTAAGATTTTAATAATGTCCTCAAAGTTTGATATCACAGTAAACTCTTCAGCTACCCTGATGTAACCATTGCATAACATTGCTGCTGAAGTCATTGACAATGTTATCATTTTGGTTGAGGGGTTTGTTGTCATAAAAATTTTCTATCTACTTTTTACTTACCTTGTATAATCAAATTCAAATTATAGATATTTTAAGAAAAACACACTAAATTCTTATTTGCTTTACACATTCATTTTTTCCTCAACCCATTTAAAATATGTTTTTGATTTATCATTATAAATTTGAATTAATTAAAATAAATATTGACTGGGATATCTGTATATAAGAGACTCTGCTGAATGATTTTATAATGAAAAGAAGGAAATTGAATAAGAATACAAGAAATAAAATTGTAAGATAAATAATGAAATGAGGGGAGAATAAGATTATATTTTTGATGAAATGTGATACAACTGATTGTGTAATTTTGTGGTCTTCTTTTCCTCCCAAGATAAATATATTCTATATGTAAGCATGAACAAAATGAAGAATAGTCTACAAAATGCCACATAGCATGTTTCAGCTTTCAAGGTAATAAAACACAAGAAAAGAATGAGCAAATATCACAGACAAATTGGCATGCATGCATCATTATAGGAACCAAACTGGAAGAAGGCATCTTCTTTCATTTGAACTTTTAAGGAAAATAGAAGCCATGTAGGAGGAAAGAAAGGCTAACGGTCATCTAGATCCAAAAATTCTAATTAAAATATTCAAATAGGAGACCATGGCTTATTTGTTAGAAAATATATAGTTTTCTTTGTGGAAAAATGATAAATATGTCAAAATTAAATGCTGGATTATTATGCAGAAACTATTAAATAGAAAGATTTGTGTATAAGGCTATGAGATTTCAATTTCTCTTCTCAAAATGAAGAAATAGGAAAGCTGTGCTAGGAAGCACCTGGGGACTCACATAAACAAATCTCATTTATTTTTTTTTATAAAGAATGCATTAGGTATATGAAGGAAATTAGACACATTTTCATATGCATGCATTTTAATCAAGGAGATGAAACTGAAAGCTCAAAATTGTCAGTGACATTAAAGATAAAGCAAATGTAGAAAAGGCAGAAAGTTCAGGGAATCAATTACAGTAATTTGAATACTTCCTTTGAAGGCACTGTAGAGAAAGTAACCTTGACCAACACTCAACCTTTATAGACTAAGGCAAAGAACGGTACTAGAAACTGAAATATGGAACACAAGATAAATTAAATTGGTGATAATAACATATTATCTTCTTTTTTCATGTTTTTATTTAATCTTTTTTTTTTACATTCCAGATTTTATCCCTGTCCCAGTCCACTCTCTGACTGTTCCACTTCTCATACCTCCTCCACCCACCATCCCCTGTCTCCACAAGGATGTCTCCATCCTCCACCAACCACACCATCAGACCTTCCCACTTCCTGGGGCCTGCAGTCTCTTGTTAGGTGCATCTTCTCTGACTGAGTCCAAGCCCAGCAGTATATGTCCTGTATATGTGTTGGGGTCCCATCTCAGCAGGTGTATGGTGCCTGGTTGGTGGCTCAGTGTCTGAGAGATTTCGAGGGTTCAGGTTAGTAAGACTCTTGGTCCTACAGCATCACCCTCCTCCTCCATGTTTACTACAAAACTAATAAGAGTTATAAAAGGAAAAGTTACTTCTGTTGAGAACCTTAATGGTTCTGGGATCCTGGATGGGTGGGCTTCCAGGTTTGTATACCACACAGTTGCTTTTTTTTTTTTTTTTTTTTTTTGTAAAATAGCAACAATAATATAACTGAACAACTAAAGTTACAAAAATTAATAATAAATAATAATAAATGTTTCCATCAGTTCAGAAATTTCAGTATTATGAGCAAGCAAAACATGGTGATAAATTTAGTTACTTTATAATAACATGGGTATATTAAGTTAGATAAATCATAGTATGTAGATGAGCTGTCAATTAAAAGAGTAGTTAGGCTGGAAAATAATGACCTTTGCTAAAGTGAAGAAAATTTAATCTGTGGATGTCACTGAAAGTGGATTAAAGTTATACTATATCTTTTAATATGCTTATACAAAAATAATTGTAGAAATGAATTTGTTCTATACTTCTGTCTTCAGAGTATTTGAAAGGTACTCAGTTGAGAACGAATGCTTTCTTTACTTCAGTCTTCAGAGTAGTTGAAATCCACTCAGTTGAAATGAAGTCTTTCTCTGCCTCAGTCTGCAGAGTAGCTCAAGCCTGCTTCACAGAGGTGAAAAGTACTCTCAGTGCTATAATAAAATTTAATCTGAACTAGTACCAACATTAACCCATTTGGTTCAGGCTGACCTCACTATTACACTTTTGATCTGCCAAGTGCCTTTTAACATCCAGTCAAAAACTTATGCCTAGATGAAACAGAATGCTTCACATTATAATTACTTGAGTTCTTAATAATAGGTATTATTGTTTTTTCTTTGAATATTCTAAGTCTAGAAACCATTTTATATGCTGATATCACCTCCTAGTTTCCTTGACATGATCTACCAAGGTGCTACATTGCAGAGTTTACTAAGACTTACTTGTAAATACTCTTCTACCTCATAGCACAACTCTAAAATCCATACCTATAAAAACCTAAGACTTTATTCAGCAGATGTACTTACCCTACTAACACTTGAAATAATAAGCTTGCAAACTTTATTTTTTATTTCAAAAATTATGTGTAGTCATAAACAATTCATTTTGCTGTCTCTGAATTTTACTGTCTGTTTTACAGTGCACACTCTATTCTCTTTTCTTTTAATTTTTTTCTGAGAGATTGAATGTCTATAAATAATAATGAAAAATTCTATGTATTTGATACCCTGGTTCCCCTTTAATTCAATTAGGTTGTCTAAATTCCTGCTTACAGTGTTCTTACCACATAAAGACACTCTACTAATTTAATTTTTCAGCCCTATTAAGCTGTGTCACTTGCTTAACTGCCCTTGTTTCTGTGACTTTTTGGTCAGATAGTTTATAAAAGTTCATTATGTTGAAAATTTGATATTTTCATTATAACTATGTAGGGGTCTTCTGTAAAAATGAGGGAAAAGTTTAAAACAGTGTAGAGAAAATTATCATTGTGGCTCTTTGAACTAATACAGTCATATCTGATAATGATAAGTATTGCTGGTTATACTATTTTATCTCTATTTTTAAATTTTTTAAAAATTATTAAAAGATTCCCCATGTAAGTTTTAATGGAGACTAAGTAAGGTTTGAACCTCTTAGTTCCATACATTTTAATAATGCTATTATATCATTTAAAAGGGTGATATTGAAGTAAGACAATAACTTTAAAAATTCACACTAGAGGTGAGGTAGTCAAGAAAACCTTGCAAACCAGAAGAAAAAAAAATGTACTGAATCATAAAGAATACAATGCGTTAAAAGAGGCGTTGTAAAGAAAGGGATACCATACATAAAAGAATTGTGATTTACAGCGCAGCACATTCTAAGAACTACAATAATCTCAATGCAGAGGGAAATGAAGTGAGAGATGTGACTAGTGCAAGAGGCAGGAGGTAGTTATCATCCAGAGACCAAATTAGTATGAAAAACAAAACAAAATAACAACAACAAAACAAACCACTGTATCAAGAGCAATGGCAGTAATCTTGTGAAGTGTTCTAATGTGTTTGTAATTATCCTCTGTAACTGTGAAGAGTGCGCTTCCATAGCTGTCTGTTAATATCCACACACTACTAAGAATGTTGTACTCTGCACTGACACACTCTTTTCACTGTATTGTCAAAGAGTGTTGTTGGAGCAGAAATCATGCTATTTTTCACCATGCATGCAGGGTTAGAACATTTGGCAAACATTTCAGTCAAAAAATATTTCATAAATTTTCCCCTGCCTGCCCCCAAGTCCTCTGAGGAATGATTAGCTGCATGAAGCAGCCAGTAGTTCTCCTGAACCTTCTTTGTCACACCAACTTTGTGTCCACTTACATCAGAGCTGCTAATCTGGAACAATAAAGAGACAACAGAATTATACCAACATCTTAACAGAGACTCTAAAAGCTAAAAGGGACTGGACAGATATCTTGCAACCTCTAAAAATAACCACAGGTGCCAATCTAAACAAAGTTCTCAGCCACCATACACAGACACACACACACACACACACACACACACACACACACACAAAGAGGTTTCAAGACAACCAAATGTAAACAATATCTATACACAAATCCTTCCTTATGGAAAATATTAGAAGAAAAACTCCAACCCAATGTGGATAACTACGTCTAAGTAATCACAGAAAATAATCCATTACAAACCATATAAAACATGAGAAATTCACACACACAACACACACACACACACACACACACACACCAACAAGGACACACAAACACTAACACCACCAACATCAAAATAACAAGAATTAAAAATCATTGGTCATCAGCATCTCCCATGTCTGCAATCTCCCAATAAAAAAGACATAGACTAACAGAGTGGATGCAAAAACAAAATCCTTCATTGTGTTGCATACAAGAAACATACCTCAGCATTAAAGATAAATATTACCTCAGAGTAATGTGTTGGAAAAAATTTTTCTAGCAAAAAGATGTAATGAGCAATCTGGAGTAGCCATTATAATATCTAATATTTATTGAATAAAACAGGCTTTCAAAAAATTAATCAAGAGACAGGCAAGGACACTTTATACTCATCAAAACAAAATCTAACAAAGATGATATCTCAGGTTTGAACATTTATGCAGCAAACATGAGGACACCCTCACCACACTCACACAAACATCTTAAAGCCAAAATTAGACACAGAATCCCACATATTAATAGTTGGAGACCTCAACACCCAATTCTCAAAAATTGACAAGTCATCCAGACAAAATCTAATGAAAATAACTAACATTCTGAATCAAATGCTCCTGGAAAACATGTTCAGATATTTCACTCAAACAAAAAATTGTATACTTTCAACTCAGCACCTCATAAATCCTTCTCCAAAACTGATCTCATATTGTACTTCACATAGCAAGCCTCAGCAGATACAAAAAGATGGAAATACCACCTTACATATAATCAGATCATTATGGATTAAAGATGGAATTCAGCATCAGAAACACCACAAAGCCTACATTCATAGAAACTGAAAATCTCTCTACTCAATGATCTCTGGGTCAGGCAATCAATACAGAAAGCTAACTGAACTAATGATAAGTGAGAAATAACAACAGACAAAGAGAAAATTCAAAGAATCAATAGGTCCTACATCAAAAGCTTTTACTCTAAAAACTTAGAAAGTATTAATGAAATGGATAATTCTTTAGACTGGCTACTAACTAAAGCTAAATTGAGAGCCTATAAACTATTTAGACAATACTAAATTACCTAAGGAAATAGGAGCAGTCATTAAAAGTCTCTAAAATCCAAACCAACCAAATAAACAAATAAAAAAACAAAAAGCTTTGGGCAGGATAGCTTAATGCAGAAGAGCTAATACCAATACTCTTCAAACTATTCCACAAAATACAAACAGAAGGAACACTGCAAAATTCATTCTTTGAGGCCACAGTCATCTTGATACCTAAGTCACACAAAGACTCAACAAAGAAAGAATTTCAGACCAATTTCACTTAAAACATTGATTAAGAAAATATTCAAATAAGATACTCTGAAACTGAATTCAGGAGTGCATCAAAGACATCATCTTCCATCTTCATGTTGGCTTCATTGTACGGATGCAGGTATGGTCCCTGTAATAAAACAAAAATTCATCAATATAATCTACCATATAAATGAACTGAAAAAAACATCACAGTATCATCTCATTAGATGCTGAAAAATCCTTTGACAAAATCCAACAACACTTCATGTTAAAAGTTTTAGAGATCAAAGATAGAAGGCACATACCTAAGCATAGTAGGAGAAATATATAGCAAGACAATAGAAAACATCAAATTAAATAAAGAGAAACATGAAAGCAATACAACTACAATAAGGAACAAGATAACATGGCTGCCCACTACCTATTTAAAATAGTACTTGAAATTTTAACTATAGCAATGAGAAAAATAAAGGAGTTGAGGAGAATACAAATTAGAAAGGAAGAACAAAAAATATTGCTATTTACACACCCCAAAAATTCTATCAGAGAATTTCTACAGCTGATGTGATAAACACCTTCAGCAAACTGGTTGGATACAAAATTTACTCAAAAAAAATCAGTATCTCTTCTTTATACAAATGATATGGCAGTCAAGAAACAAATTAGGGAATCAAGAACCTTTATAAAAGCATCAAATAATATGAAATATCTTCGTGTATCTCTCACCAAGCAAGTGAAAGACCTATAAGACAAGAACTTCATGTCCCTGAAGAAAGAAATGAAGAAAGATATCAGAAGATGGAAAGATCTACCATAGTAATGGATCAGTAGGATTAACATAATAAAAATAGTCTACAAAAAGGAATCTACAGATTCAATGCAATTCCTTTCCAAATTCTAACACGATTATTCTCAGACATTTAAGGAGCATTTATCAACATCATATGGAATACCAAAAACTCCAGGATAGCTAAAATGAACCCGAACAATAAAAGAACCTCTGAAGGTATCATCATCCCTGACCTCAAGCTATGCTATGATGCAATAGTAATAACTGCATGGTATTGGTATAGGTACTGAGAGCTTGGTCAACAAAAATGAATCAAAGTCTCTGAAATAAACCCACATACATGCACACCCCATTTTTGACAAAGAAGTTAAAACCTTACTATGGAAAACTGAAAGCATCTTCAGCAAATAATGCTGGTCTACCTGTCTGTCTGCATATAGAAGAATGCAAATAGATCCATATCTATCACCATGCACAAAGTGGAACAAAGACATCAACATTAAACTGAGTACACTTAATCTAATAGATTTAACAGAATGTGAGGAATGTCACTGATCTCATTGGTATAGGAGATAGCTTCTTGAACAGAATACCTATGGCTTTGACTCTAAGATTAAAAATTGACAAATGGGGTCTCATGAAACTGAAAAATCTTCTGTAAGGCAAAGGACACTGTCAATAGGACAAAATTGCCACATACAAATTGAGAAAGTATGTTCTCCAACCCTATATCCAAGAGAGTGCTAATATCTAAAATATATGAATAACTCAAAAAATTAGAAATTAGGAATCTAAATAATCTAAATAAAAAATAGGTACAGAGATAAACAGATTTCTCATCAGAGGAAACTCAAATTGTCAAGAAGCATGAAAAGAAATGTTCATTTCCTTAGTCATCAGAGACATGCAAATCAAAATGACCCTAAGATTCAATTGTATACCCATTTGAATGTCTAAGATCAAAAACTCCAGTGATAGCAAATCCTGCGGAGGATACAGAATAAGGGGAACACTCCTTCATTGCAGGTGGGAGTGAAAACTTGTAAATTACTTTGGAAATCAATTTGCCAGTTTCTCAGAAAACTGGGAATAGTTCTTTGTCAAGACCCAGCTATACCACCCCTGGACATGTACTCAAAACATGTTCCACCATTCCACAAAAACAGTTACACAACTGTGTTCATAGCAGCTTTACTTATAATAGCCAGAAACTGGAGACAACCTAGATGTTCCTCAACTGAAAAATGGGAAAATAAATATGATAAGTCCATAAAATGTAATACAATTCAGCTATTAAAAACAATGACAACATGAAATTTGAAGGCAAATGTATGGAACTTGAGACTATCATACCAAGTGAGATTACTCAGATCGTGTAGAATGTATTGTATGTTCTCACTTATAAGTGACCAATAGCCATAAAGTTCAGGATAGTTATGCTACAATCCACAAAAAACAAAAACAAAAGAAAACTGGGTAATAAGGAGATACCAAAGGAGGTTGTGCAAATCTTACATAGAAGGGTAAAGTAAATAGTTATATGAGGTAGATGGAGAGAGAGACCTGGGTAGGAGGGGAAGTGCAAAGGAGGAAGAGTATGATGATTATGTGTGAGGAAAAGAGAGCTGAAAGATGTCTGAGTTTGAGAATGGAAATTGGGAAGCATCTTCAGTGACTATCTCGAGGCCTGGGATGGGAAAGAATACTGAGAGGCTATGGGGGTGACCCTAGCTTAGACTTTTACCACAAGTAATATAGAGATTGAAATGGCAACTCACAGAGACTGAAATGGCAACGCCTATTGTCAGGAAGGATTTCCAGGGGATGAAGAGGACATTAATTCATGCACAAAATCTTCAACCCCAAATTTGTCTTGCCTACACGATATACAGGGATAAAGATGGAGCACAGTCTGGGAACAACCAATGACTGCCCCTTCTATATGAGAGAGCCAACCTCGGACATTATTAATGATACTTTGCTATACTTGCAGACAGGAACCTCGCATAACTGTCTCCTGAGGGGCTTCATTCAGCAGCAGATAGAGGTAGATGCAGAGACGCACAGCCAAACATCAGGCAGAGTCCATGAAATCTTGTAGAAGAATGGGGCATAGAGGTCAGCAAGTCTGAAGGGTCAAGGATACCAGAAGATAACAAACAGAGTCAACTAGCTTGCAAACATGCAGGAGCTAGACCTGGATCCCCTACACATCTTAGAAAATGTACAACTGGTGTTCATGTAGTTGGCCTATCAAGTAGAACATGGGCTGTCTCAGTCTGTTCCCTGCCATTGGATTTCTCTTAAGCACACAGTGGACCTCAGTGGAAGAGGATGTGCCTAGATTGCTCTATAGAGGACTGGTAACCAAAGGAACCTCGCATAACTGTCTCACATAACTCTTTCTCTGAAGAGGAGGAAAAGGAGCAATGGGGAAAGGGATTTGTAAGAGTGGACTTGAAAGAGAGGAGGGAGGGGATTGTGATTTGGATTAAAGTGTACTACATTAAATAATTAAATAAGTAGATAGATGATTGATACATGAATACATATATACATACATATAGAGAGAGATGATAGAACTCTGATAGATAAATGAAAAAATCTTGTCTTTGTTCTTTTAAATCAAAATGGGCTGGAGATGTTAAAGGGGAATGATTAAAAATGATGAAAAATAATAAGATAAGAACATATTTTTCAGGTCAACACTCCTGTGGCATCTTGAAAATTTGAAAACAAGAACTTTCCCTGGCATCTTTGTAATTACGTTCCCTGGAAAGATAAGTACACATGAGGCTTCAAGATAGCTCAGCAGGTATAAAGAGAATATGTTGAACAAACTGACAGTATCATTTCATTCCTAGATCCAACACAAAAGGATAAAGAGGAGAACAGAATGCCATCAGGTTTTACCTGACTTTAATCTGCATACCTTTGTTGTAATATGCACTCACAGAGACACTGATGATAATGAAGAGTCAGGAGCTGGGGAAAGAAAAAAAGGAAACTCTGCCTTTCATGTAGTACTTGATCTTGGTTTATTATATGCTCTGCTCTGAAGTGTATGTAATAAGTTTGATGAGATATTCATTAAATTTATATAATTTTTATGTCTTTGAGATATATGAAAAAATTTAATATAAATATTTTTGTGTGTGTTTCTTTAAAAATCTAAACTGAGGGCTACTAAAAGCATAATGAAGAATATATTATATTTTAATATTTACTTTAATTAGATTTTAATAAAGAGTGCCATTAATGAAATACCTTTGAAGCACAGAGCAAAGAAATAATTTTACTTTGTCATTAATAAATTATTCATGTTCTTATCAAATCATAGTGCTTTATGGTTCTATCCTGCAAGATACTTAAAATATTTCTGAAAAATAAACATTTTCTAGAGATTTGGACTTCATATAAACAAGCTGCTAAATCTACATGACAAAGATCATAGTAGTTCTCAAATAATGCAGGATAAAAATTTTAAAAATTAATTAGTTTATATATAAATTATTTTTTCAAATTGTAAAAGCACAATTCTGCCTACTCTTTAGAATAAAGTTGAGCTTCAGTAGTTTATTTTGTATTTGGGAATATAAAAAATCATATCATTTGTTGATTCTCTTTCCTCACTTCAAACAATCCTACATATGACAGCTTGTTCTTTTTCAGATTCATGGCCTTTTCTAAACATTAATTGTTATTACATACATATAGTTTACACATACATATTCTTAGGAAAAGAAATACATCTTGACTACTCTCCATTATATTACCTTTATGAATCTTTAAATGACTGATAATATGATACAGTGTAACCAACCGGTGTGCTCTTCCTCTGTAAACACTATTTTGCTTGCTCACTGAATTTCTTATTTGCCTGTAGAGTGGACACTTCATTAGTTTATCCCAGCATTTTTAATAGGTCAATTGATGAATATTTTAAATCTCTATATGAGCTCATAGCAACTGATCCTTACTGAACCGTACCTTACTAATGTGCATTCAATTGGTAGTATTATTTGATATACACAATAATAGTGTAATATATAATAGTGTAATGGGTATTTCTTCAGTGTCTTATATATTTAAATGTATATAATTTCAACATTTAAACATCTTAGTAAGTTTTTAGTAAATAGAAATTTCAGGCAAATTTCCCTGAAGACAAATCACTTACAATCTGTTAATTAGTTTCTGTTGCTGTGACCTGTTGTCTGTAAAAAGAAAAGAAAAAAGAAAAGAAATGAAACTATGTGTAGGGAGGGAGGGAAGATATTTTTGGCTTGCAATGTAAGAGACTCACATTAGAGAGACTAATACGTTATGAGTTTAATTGCCTTTCAAACATTGAGGTGAAGGAGGCATGCTATATTGCAAAGAACAAGAAACAGAGAAGGGAGAGGCATTTAAGTGGGATTTTCCAATATTAACTTTATTCTCCCAATGATTTCATTTTCTGTTTATACCTTACAAAAAATGTTCTACATTCCAAGGCTTACATCTCCTCTTAGAGGTATTACCAGTTGGGATCAAACCTTTGAGACAAAAACAGTGGGGATCATTTTACATACAAACTGTAGAATATGAGAACACACAGCCATTGAAATGTAAGTTATTCTTTTTTTTTTTTTTTTTTTTTTTTTTTTATGATTCAGTAGAGTTAAAATTGAGGGCCAGTGTTCCGATTAGGAGAGATTGGAGTCTTCATTTGTAAATGTGTATATTTGAAAATAATAGCAAAAATATCTGAAAGGAAACTGAAGACAAAATCTCTAAGTGCTTGAGGTAATGATATAGTGATATTACATAGAAATGCGTGCTCAGCACTTGGACATTAGTATGGTTGGGCCCTGTGTCCTGCCTTGCTGTTCTAACTACTTATGGTTACATTTATTGTATTACTTTTGGTAATATTATATACTTAAAAAGTAATTTATGAAAGTCATAAAGATGTTTTATTATTTTTTTACAATAAAATAAGCTGACTATAAAGATATTTAGTTATAAGTAAATCTCTTTCTTAAAATACCATTCAACAAGACAGTGTAATCTAATGTTCAGATATGAAGCTAGTATCCAATAGTTCAGTGAACATGACTAAACAAAGACATTTCACAGTCTTGAAAACTAGAAAACCAGGCTGCAGAGATGGCTCAGAGGTTAAGAATACTGATTGTTTTTCCAGAGGTCCTGAGTTCAAGCTCAGCTATAATGAGATCTGATGCCCTCTTCTGGCCTGCAGGATATATGCAGGCATTCACAAACTCTGCCATCATCTTTGACATCACTATGAAATCCTATCTAATATTTATGATATTAGTTAAGAATGTCCAGGTGTTCATAAGAGTCTTCAAATTTGAAGAAAAACTTCCAGGATTTTTTAAAGGATCAAATAGACCAATGTTTATTTTAACTGTGTATCCAGGCTTAAGAATAACTTATAAAAAAGTTTGGTTTAGTGAGTTAATTTTCCCCTTCTGTACAATCCATGTGTTTTTCTGGCATTTCATATGTCTTTTTTTTTCCACACAAGGTTTTCCTGTACATCTCATTAGGTAAAAACAAGCTTCTTAAACTTTTTCTCTAGTCTAGGCTGTACTCTACCTTGAGATACTTCTATCACTGCCTCTGAAGTCTGGGATCACAGGAATACCTTTTACATTTTAACTGTCTCTCACACTCTTGACTATTAACTCAGTTCCTCAATTCGTAATGAGATCAAGTGATTCATTGCAATGTCAAGATGATGCAAGCAGTCTGTTCTATATTCTGAATAGTATCTCCACTTGCAAATACTTTTATATAACCAGGTAATGCCCAGGTTTTTTTAAACCTTGTCCTAAGTACTAGACTAATATTTTTAGAAAGATAATCACAGTCAGTCATGTAATTTAATAGAAAATATCAAGTGAAATAAATTTTAAGTAAAGAAAGTGAAGCTCATAGATTCAGGTTATTAAGTTTTCCTAACCCATGATGTCATCATTACTTCTACCTAATTTGGAACACTTGGGAAAGTAATAGACTAATATGAGCTATAAATTAATTTATTTCAGAAATATTTATATGTATCATAGGATGGTTAGGCTAACATGTATATCTAGCTTCTTTGCCATGCAAGATTATGTAATATTCTATTGAGAGAAAGCCATACCAATTAGTCCACTTTTCATCAACTATTCTGTTTTAGAATAGATATGTATGTAGTGTTACAAGAGCGTAAAGACAGTGGCCTCAAGAAGTTTCAGATTGATAAATAACATTTATTTCTCTTGTGCTCTCAGGAAGTGACTTTTAATGAGAACACCTATATTTATGCTAAATTACCTGTAATGCCAACTGAAGTTGCACAGGTACCTCACCATTAGGAAGACTGATTTTCCCTCTGAGCATTGCTTTGCATCAGACATGGCCTTCACATTAGCTGAAGAAGAAATAATGAGTGTAATTGAAATGAGGTCTAACGATTCCAAGAGAGGCAAGAGAGCTGTAACTCACCACCGAGAGGGCACTGTTTCTGCAGGAAAGAAAATCCAACAACTCTCAAAACAAACTAAGCACGTGATTTAGGATATTTTTCCTTTTCTCATTCTTTCTGCTGTGTAGTGAAAAATATAAAAATGACCTTTGTATTTCTTTTTTCCTCTAGTCAGCACCATGACACTTTCTGAATAAAGAAAACAAAGTAATTTGATTGATTTTTGGGTATATCTGTTTCTACAAGTATAAATTTTGTTAAATATGACAGGTAGCCCTTTCTTTGTACTATTTAGTCTGGAAACTCCTTTATTATTAGGCTTCTGTTACCAAGTACACATCTGTCAAAAGATTCTGTATTTTTAACAATACCAGTCCAAGTGCTTATGTGGTCACACAGTTCTCTGGCCCTATCATATTATTTCCTCTTTCCTGGTATGACAGTTGTGATATAAGTCAGGACTAGTCTCTTTTTTCCTATTGAAAATGTTCTTTCCTAAATGACTTCTCACAAAAATTCTATACTTTTTCATTCTTACCAAAATTCTATGAAGGATTTCAGAAAGAGGGCATCACTCCTAAGTATAAAATGAAAAACATCAATGAAGGTTTGCTATGAAGTACTAAAAAAGAGAAAGAGATAACCTTCATTCCAATCAAGAGAACCAAGAAGTTAATCAAGAAGCTATTATGATTGAATACATTGTTGCACTATGCACCCAACTATTTTATTTTAGTTTCATAAAAATACTTCTGATTTAAAAACACAGATTTGCATCAACCTATTAGTAGAAGATTATTCCAATAATCTCATTTCCTCAATGGACAGACTACCTACAAAAAAAAAAAAAAAAAAAAGAGAGAAACATCAGAATTACACTACATCGTATTTTTTTGTCTTTTAAATTTATTGCTATTGTAAAATAATAGCAGTTACAATGTTTAAAAACCCTTTAACAAAACAGAATTCTTACACATTCCACATAAATTTACATAAATTAAAAGTCCTAATTGTGCATTTTATTAGTTATATCGCAAAGTTTGCAACACTCATTTCCATTTGTATTTCCCTAGTTTCATTTGCCTTGTATTAAGGGTGATATGTTACATTAAACTTTCTTTAAACTAAATAATTTTTTAAGAAGTTTGCATAACCCTTGGAAAGCTTTAACTTGACTCCATATTAGACTGTACATTTTAGAATATTCATTTTATATCTAAAGAATTCTAGTTTTATGTTTTTTCTATCATTCCACATCGCCATTTGTAAAATCACTCTAAAACTCTAAAGATGCTTCTAGAGGCTTGGTAGAATTTAGTTTATGTGCTTTTCAAAATTTTTTCATTTATTTGTATTTTCTTGTTTTGATTTATGGTTTTAATAATATTATTTTCTCTTTAAAGGTCTAAGTATGCATTTTAGTGAATTGCAGTGACAATTTATTCTTTTATTCTGTCTCACTTGGCCAGTGTTTTGAATGTGAAATGTTCCCCACAGGCTCATGTGCTTGAGTACTTAGTCCCCAATGGTGGTGTTGCTTAGAAGATTGTGAAGCCTTAAGGAAAAGAAGGGCTTGGTGGTTCATGAGCAGTGGGCTTTGAAGTTTATGTACACCATTTTATGAGCCCACTGCTTCTTGACACACCAAGTTGTGAAGAGCTATAATTTCACACTTTCTCTACTAAGGACTGAAAATATCTATCCTCTATATTTATCCCTCCTTGTTAGATTGAAATCTCTGCAACCGTGTATTGAAATCCTTCCTTAAAACATTTCTCTCAGAAACTTGCCATGATTATTCAAAGTTAAGTAACAAAAAGGGTCCTTCTACCTTTCATGCTATTGTCTTTAAACACAAACCATCATTTCTTAACAACACCGATGATATCAGCAGATTTCCTTTGTGTAGTTATGTAGACTTTCATTACTGTGTTAAGGCTTCATTATTGCTTTTGACAATCACTGATGTCATCAGGGATGGAATGATCCTTGATTTCTGATCTTACAATCATGGCTATTCTTATTCATACCCTCTCAGTCTTTAACTGTATTTTTCAAAATTTAATAATCCATATATTGTATGTTTTATTCAGACACATGGAGTAGGAAGGTGGAAAGTAATCTAAGGTATTACACAATTTACTGACCCCTGCTATGATAACTTTCTCTCAGTGTTCTTCTCAAAGCATTTTTGATTCTCACACTGAGTTTCCAATAATAATGGGACAAATTATAAATACAGGAATATGTGTGAACCTATGGCTTCTTCTGGACTCAGAAACCATTTCTCTTAGGTACAAAGATTAGAGAAATGGTATAAAATGAAATTCCACTAAATATTAGGAAAAAGGGCATTGTGATGTGACTAGCATACACTTCTAAAATGAATAGAATACAATTCTTTGAATACAACTGTAGTGGGAGAAAGTTCCACTAGCTCTAAAATTGATTATGAATTGAATAATTCATCCTAAAATTTGCCTCTGATTGTTAGAAATCAGGAATTTACCAAAGATGATGGCTTAATTTTCCATCAGACAAGCAGTTAAATATAAATATAGCTGCCACCTCTGATAAGGGTTGAAGACAGAGCAAATATCATAAATGAATGAAGGAATAAATAAACATATACATACATGCATGCATACATACATGCAGAGATGCATACATACATACATACATGTAGAGGTGCATACATACATACATACATACATGCAGAGATTCATACATACATACATACATGTAGAGGTGCATGCATACATACATACATGCAGAGATGCATACATATATGTAAGCATAAGCAAATCAGGATCTGATATTAGCAAACCACTAATAATCAAAATCAAAGATTTTTTTAAACTGATTTATGTGATTCTATTCATCAGGCCTTGCCTCTGGAACCCATAAATTTCTTATATTTATAAATGATGATGCAAAGTGGCTTCCTCGTTTTATATGTCACAACATTCCTTAAGGTTTTGAGAACAAAATAACTGAATCAAGTACATTTACATTACTCAACTTTTTAAAATGACATAAGAATATTTCTGGCAAATGGATGGAACTACAAAGATTATCCTGAGTGAGTATCCCAGAACAAGAAAGATGAACAAGATATGTACTTGCTTACAATGAATATTGGCTGTAAAGGAACGGATAATCATGTTGTATTCTACATTATAATTTATGTAAAGAAATTTTAGTAACACACATCTTTCTAGATGTATATAAACTTAGTGTATTTCAGAGAATTATTTATTACATATTTTAAAGATAACAGGAACATATTATATCACAGACCTAGGGATGACTATAACTTTATATTAGTAAATACTAATAAAATGTGGCATAAGATGTTAGGAAGATAGACAGTTGACAAAAAACATTTTAAACTGAGGGAAGTGTTCAAATAGGTGCATATTAAGGACAAGAAATATCTTGGCATAAGAAGGAAGATGAAAAATATTAAATGACAATATAATGAGGTGAGATTAAAGAGAAAATTAGTAGTGATAGAAATAGAAAATAATAAAGGATTTTAAGTGGTGAAAAGAGAAAAACAATTATTAAAGTGTCAAAAATAATCTCATAGAGTGTTTCATTATGCTGAATATTGTCTTAATTCATGAAAAGAATTGCCACCAATTGTTCTGTTTATCAAGTTAAAGGTTTTTAAATACCAAATTTTAAGTCTGAAATATACTAATTTTTCTCCTTTTTCTGAATATATTTTTGAAAAAGCATGTTTGCATATTTAACCAATTGAACACCAATTTAAGACAATTTTTCTTTGAAACTAATATGAAGGTTTGAAATACCATATGAACATAAAATAATAAATGCAGTATTACTTGTGAAAGATAGAGTATAATTACTTTCTACTTCAGTTTTAGAATTAATAATAAATTATAATAGACAATGAAGTCCTATATAAACCTCAGATAATAAATCAAAGTTGATGTCCAACAATAATGTTGCAAAAATGATCTTTATATAATCTGAAAATTATAAATAAAATAAATTTGTGTCAATGCTTCTGAATATGTATGTTATAATATAAGGTAATCCTAGTTTAATGTAAAGACAGAGTATAGAGGAAAACCTAATAAATCAGATCCTTTGCAAATACACAAAGAACTACCCTATTTTACTTCGACTGAATATTGATCACAAAAAGCTTATTTGATTAGGCAAGTACCCATTTATGAATGGGTAGTAATTTATAATGGGTAGTAAGATGATTTTTATCTTACACTAGGAAATATAGTCTTTGTCTTATTTGAACTTAAGTAGCATAATATTTAATTTTCATTAATATTTTAAATTAATATTTAAATTTAAATTTAATTTAAATTAATATTTTAAACAAATACTTAAATTAATATTTTAAATTCATGCACTAGGATTATATCTTTTAATTTTTTTAACTTTTATTTTTATCTCAAACATCACATCCTCACTGCAGTTTTACCTCCATACCCTCTTTCTAGGCCCTCCCACACCTTCCCTCTTTCCCAGATTTACCTGTTCTCTCTTTTAATTTTATAAAAGAGCAGAACTCCCTGGTATATCCACTGAACTTTACCTAACAATATTCAATAAGAGTAGGCACAGACCATTATATCAAGTCTGGACTAGGCAACCCGCTAGAAATAAGAGGGTCCCAAGTGTAACCAAAAGAGTCAGAGACACTCCCCACTCCCATTGTTGGAAGTCCCGCAAATACACCAAACTACACAATAATAAGGTATATACAGAGGACATAGCTCAGACCCATATAAGATCTTTGTTGTTTCAGTCTCTGTGAACTTCTATGAATCTTACTTATTTAATTCTGTGAGATGTGTGCTCATGGTGTCCTTGAAACCACTGACTCCAAAAATTCTTCCTACTCATATTCTGTGGTGCTCCCCTTGTTCTGCCTTGTGTTTACCTGCGGCTTTCTGCATCTGCTTCTAACGGTTGCTGGATGATGTCCCTCTAACGACAACTGAGCTAGGCACTATTCTATGAATATTGCAGAACATCATTAGGAGTCATTTCATTTACTTTTTTTTTTCTAGTAGTGTTTTGTTATACACTAAGTCTATGGGCTATTCAGGGCTATTCAGCCTCTGGTGCCTGGGCACTCACGTTGTATCAAGTGGAGGCTTTCTCATGACAAGTTGCACATGTCATTGGTTGGCAACTCCTGCAAGTATTCTGCAACATTTACTCCAGCACATCCTGCCAACAAGATAGACTATAGGTTGAAGATTTTGTAGCTGGGTTGATGTCCCTTCCCTACTGCTAGGAGACTTACCTGGCTATAGAAGATGGCCAATTTCTGGCTCCATATCCCCCAATGCTAGAAGACTTGATAACTCAGTAGAGTAAAAGACTTTAGTCGGGGTCTTCATTCAAATTTTTATTACATGTTTTTCATGATATATATTAATTAACAAAAATAATATGCAATATTAATTGAGTCAAATTCAACTTATTCACAATTTTAATATTATTTTAAATGTTGTACCTTTCTTAAAACCTACAGTTTGATAATTTGTACTGAACAAATAATATAGGATGCTATAAATTTTATAGATTATGTAACCAAGCAATTGAAACAAGAAACTTAAAGGTGACCTAGGAAGTAGAATAAATTATATAAAATCACAATTAATAAATACATTGTTCTAGCATGTTATAACAAGTGTTTTCAAATTTATTTCTTGTGTTTTCCTTGTTTCTATGAGATATAAAGTTGGCTTCCTTCACCTGCTTTTTGAGCGACATACTTTATTACCCAAGTAACCTCTTGAAGTGCCATAGAATTTCCTTAATCTTGGTGTAGGGTGATTAAAAGAGGTCGAGCCCAGATTTTCTATGCTCAGTTGCTGGAAATAGATGACAAATATAGAAGACATCTATTTCATTTTTGCTTCAATAAGCACAGCATCAAAGCTAAAATTTCCCCAAAAAATACAAAAAATGCCTAATGTGAAACTATCATAGTTTTTTAAAAAGCATTATTAACTCACACTCACTTTCAAATATTTATTACATCAAACTTTGAGGCTTACTTTAGTAGTTAGTCACTTTTGCTTACTGTTCATATCTTTCAAAATATTTGTTTTAATTCTCAGAATTTTGACAGTAGAACCCAAGATGCTCAAGTCAGAGCCCAACTTCTGCAGTCTTGTTGCTGTGTGTGGGCATGTGGCTGTGTACTGGCTATTGAGTCCTAAGTGAAAGAGCTTTTTCTTTGGGATTTCCGGTTTGTATCTTTAAAATGGTGTGGTCACTCCATTTTTTCTTCCTTTCTTAATTGGCTTCCTGATGTGAGGACCAGATAGAAAAAGGAGAATTATTAGTGGATTACAGAAATAAAAAGTTGAAGAGAGAGGAAGCCTGACCTCACTTAGCAATGTATCTCTACAACTATTTTTGGATCAGTGTAGTAAACTTGTTATCTTTTCAAAAGATTATTATTTTAGATTTTCTCTCCTTTATGACACTTGACAAATCCTTATTCATTACCAAGTACATTGTCTATATTTTTAAAAAATGTTTTGTAACAGATAGAAGCAACAAGTAATTTCTTTATTAGTTATGTAACACAGAAGGATTAGCCTTCAAAATATCAATATAGAAGAACATGCTGGGCTTACACATTTTTTTAGGTCCTTGCTGATTTAAATACACTATTTCATGTATAAGATACTGTTCTAAAATTTTCTACATGCTATATTTTCTAAAATGTAATAATATACAAAGATCTCAGAAACCTCATAAAATGTCATTCTGAAAATCAACTTTGACAAATACAATCTCAGAATCATTTTTCTATATTTACTCGTGAAAAGATACAGATTTCCATATATTAGCTAAAATATAACATAAAATGTTAGCTTAAAATTTTCATTTTAAGAAGGATTATTTTTTTCCTTTTGTAATATCAGAAAGGAGATTTTGATAATTTGGTATGAAAGATATTTTCCTTCACATTAAACACTTTAAAATGTAGGTAAATAAACACAGAGAATATGTAGATTATGAGAAACAATTAGCTACTAGATTTACTTTGCTAAATCCTTCTATCACACAGGCACACTGTTGTATATTTAAAGAAAGAGCACATATCTGATAGCCCATTATCAAGCAATTTATTTTACTCTTTTAACATTAGTTTTGAAAGTATGAAATCTTCTTATAAGTCAAACATTAAATTCAAAACTTAACCTGTCTTAAAAATTTAAATATCAAACAAATAAACAAACAACAAAAAAACCTTGTTCATACTCAAGACCATTTTACATATGAGTTAGCTGATGCTCAACACTTGCAATACACATTAGTAATACTTTATTTTCTTTTTGAGAAAACAGAGAAGGGAAAATGACCTTCCAGTCCAGCAAAGGATACTAGAGAAAAATTAGAGCCTTTTCTTCCTTGAGTGTCGCAGACTCCATATCATCCTACCAAGGTGACTGTGAACACCTGCTGAACTACAAATGACATTTAATGATGTAATGAAGCTTCCCACTGATTGATTGAGTAAACAGGCTGTTCTGAATCTATGGAACAGTGTTCAAAGATGTTCTGTAATAAGTCAAGAGTTAGAAAAAGTATGTTTGTTCTTCAATCACATTTATTAATTTATTTGGATTCCATACTATGTATTTTGATTATTTTGTTCAATGTGCCAAAGTCTGCAAGCCTAAAGACCAACAAGCAAGCAAGCAAGCAAACAAACAAACAAACAAACAAAGACACAACCGAACAGATGCTTTCTTTGCCAGACACTTTTAAATTCTAAGAGTTTCTCAGCTAGGTATAGTACCTCATGTCCACTTCTTCTCTATAGGCTGAGATTTTTTCTGGATGGTTTTAACTTGCTTGGGTCTTTGACATGCTGTCACAACTAGGAGTGCACATGTACAACTCCCAAGCAATATCTGAAAACAATTTTTCTTGTGGCAATCCATGACCCCTTGCTCTTACAATATTTTCACCCCTTCTTCCATAATAATTACTGAATCTAGATAGAGGAGGCATGATACAAGTGTCCCATCTGATCATTCTGCACCCCTGTAACTTGATAAGTTTTGGGTCTCTATGTTACTCATCGTCTATTAAAAATAGAGGCTCCTTTTTATGATGGTTGACAGTGACATTAACCTATGGGCATGAAAAGTCATTAAAAATTAATTTAACGTTATGTCATTTATTAGAACAGTTAGTAGGTTCTCTTCTACGGCATATAACCTGTCTAGACACTGGTTCTTCATTGTAATTATGTTATACAATGGTTTGTGTAGAATGAGTATTAAATATAATCTGTAAGTAGCCTGTTTTTCCCATGAAATTAGTGCCACTGTTGGACCAATAGAGATGGCTTGTCAGGGTAATAGTTGTTGAAGGTGTCACAGTCACAGCTGGTTCATTACTTTTCACTTGCTTATGTGGATAATACCTCTGAAAGTTGGCCTGTAGGAATAAAGAAAGTTAGCAGGTAGAGATGAGGTTTCTGGTTTAGTACTCCTTGATTATTATTCCATGACTTGAATATATCCTACCTTTACCCATAGAATATTAATATCAAACTTTGGAGGACAACAAAGGACAGTAACACTAATCTGCAATTTTCAGGGTCTATGGGAACTCACTGGGCAATAACTTCAAAAAAGATAAATTATTACTGGCATGCAGTATTTGTATTTCTTATCAAATCTTATCAGTATTTGTATTTCTTAATAGTAGCATACTGTCACCCCATTACAGTATGTCTTATTTTCTTTTTTATTGCTCTAAAGCAACACTATGACCAAGGCAGCTTGTGAGAAATTTAATTGAAATAGTGCTTAGGATTTCTGAATGTTACTCAAAGACTATCATGATGGGAAACATGGTAACAGGCAGACAGGCAAGCAGGCAGAGAAAGTGAATGAGATTGGTCCTGGCAATGGGATTTTGTAATGACAAAGCTCCCTATGCCCATGCCCATGAAACAATTCCTCTAAGTGTCGGAATGCTTTACTTGGTTTTGCTATGAAGTGTGTCCATGACCAAGGTAACTTTTGTGAAGGAAAACATTTAGGTTCAGTTCTTTAACATCATGGTGAGAAGAATGTAATGTCCAGGCAGAGATGGTACTGGAATAGGCAAATATTGTACATCTTGATCTGAAGGCACCCAGTAGGAGGCTTACTCTTCTGCAGGCAGCCAGGAGGATGATCTCTTAAGCACTGTGTGTAGCTACAGCAAAAGACCTCAGAGCCTACCCAACCACTGCACATTTCCTCCAACAAGGCCACACCTATTCCAACAAGTACACCCCTCCTACTAGTGTCTTTCCCTATAGACCAAGCATTCATAAACGTGAATCTATGAGGGACAAACTTATTCAAACCACTACACTGCCATACTTTTTTCAATTTACCAAGTTTAATAAAAATATTCTAATGATTTTCTTTCATATTTGGGTTTTGGTTTGTCTATATATTTCACATAGTCCTTTTCTACAAAGAAAATTCAATGAATGATATAAACAAGTAACTTCTTAAATAAGATAAAAAATTTATTTAGAACTATGGTTCCAGAGTATAAGTGTCTTTGATAGCCGAGCAAGGGCATGGTAACAGAAATAGCTAAGATCTCTCATCCTGAAACACCAGTGGACGCAGAGAGACACTTCGAATAGGACAGTCTTTGGAAACCTAAATATTTTCCTTGGTGACACATTGCCTCCAAAATTGCCACAACACCTAATTATTACCCCAAATTTCTATCAACCTGATACTAAATATTCAAATATATTTCGACGGGGAAATTCTCATTAGGCTTCCCCAGACCACCATATCTTTTAATCCTTCCTAAAGAGTGTTATCAGCAGGGAACCAAACATTGAAATTTATGAGACTTTGGAGAGCAGTCTCTTTTAAACATCCATAAGGCAATTCCATTTAAACACTTAAAATATATATTCAAGTATATATTGTAGGATATCTCTATACTGGGTTTCCATGGGAGCTCTTGAAATCTCTTTATTGTTATTTATTTCTCTCTGGGGTTGCTATTGTACCCTGCCTTCACATCCTCTACTTAACTCTTACCATTTTGTTTCATTATTGAATATTAACCCTTTATACCACTGAGTTTTATATCCCCTCCTTTCAAAGTCTCCCCATGGACTCTTACTAATTCCTTGATTTTATATATATACGTTTCAAATGAGACATTTATTCTGAAAATTCAATATGTGTGAGAGAATATATATGACATTTGTCTGTTTTACTTACCACATTCACAATGGTTTCTTTCCACACTAGCCACTTACCTACAGGTTCAGTTTTTCTTAATCAGTTAATTTGGAGATGTAAGTTTTTTTCCATTAGCTTGGTGTTGTAAGCAGGTGATCAATAGACTAAGAAAGACAAGTAGAACCGAAGTATTTTGGCTATATACCCAACAGCTGGATCATGTGGTAGATCTATTTATAGGTTTTTGAGAAGTCTTCACACTCATTCTTTGATCATATAAATAATAAAATTGTAAATAGGCATTTTTATTGAATGTATCCAATAAATATGTACTAGATTTATCTTTGCATTTTAAAGTTATTCATTCAAACACTTTGTAAAATTATGTCATATGTGTATGATATTTAAATATAGTAATACTCGAAAATATGAAATGAAAGGAGAGTATAAATTACTTGTGGGACTAGGGAATAAAACTGCCTTTGTTATTGGCTTCATGAAATTCCAGGTTTGTTATCATTTTTAGTTCAGTAGTTTATCCTATGTAAATTTTAAATAATTCACATTTTACTTGCATTTTACTGAAATAGATTTGAATAAAAGTTCTTGATTTGTAGAAATTGAATCTTGAATTTGAATTGTATAAAGATGATCTAGGACAATTTGTTTTGATCATTCAGTCACCTATAATCTCTCTGTCAATACAAATTTGTACTACACACATCTGAAATTAGAAAGCCTGAACTTTTCCTTGACAGTGTTTTACAGTCCTTAATCCTACTGTGTTTTTATGATTATGTTAGTTTATTCAAATAAATACTCAATGTCACAATCCAATTTTTAAATTATTGAAAAACATCAGTCTTGAGGATATCCTTAGAATTTCTATTGTCCATGGAAGTTGTTATTGTATAAATATATTTACATTAAGAATGTATTTCAAGTTATCTTTTTTCAGTTGATCTAAAAGAGAAAATGCACTATAGTCTGTGTCAAGTGACCTGTGAACTTGACTTGAATTTTAATGATTGTTTTGATGTTTCGCCTATCATGTATGTCATTTAATACAAATAGCAACTGTTATTTCTTTCATGCTTATTCAGCATCGTACATTTATAACTAAAAAACACAAGCCCAAAATGAGCCAGATATGCACAATGTAATTGAATAAAGACATGGTTGTTACTAAGGTGATAAAGTGACTTTGTTCTTATTAATATGTATGAACTTTAAATATTTTTCTCTTTTACTGGATTCAATAAAATAACATAAATACTTAGCTATAGTGCAAAAACATCAGGGAAAAGTCAAACCAAGCTCTATAATGTCAAATTGAAATATATTAGATGGAGATTTTTTAAAGTAAAAATATGTCTAGGGGACTCAATGTATAATTAGCTGAAGACCTTGGAACTAATAAACTAAAACAACAAAGATATGTCTTCTTGATACAATGAAAAAATTATGAAACTTAAGTCTCTGAAAATGTTGTTTATGAAATTGTTTATTTTTAGCCTTGCTTCTAAAAAATATAGATTCTGTTGTCTAAGAATTTTAAATGAGAATATCTGATTCTTACCTTGGAAAGATAGCTCAGCAGTTTAGAGGAACTGCTGTTCTTACAGACTACCCAAGTTTAGTTTCTGCTATCCATATAGGCTTATAATCATTTGTCACTCCAGCTCCAGGAAAAGATGGGTTATATGGGAGGGCTTGAAGTGAAAAATTTTCTAAAAAAAGAGAATTAATGTAATTATATTATAATTTCTATAGTAAAAGAAATATATTTTAAAAACTACATTTCAAAAAATCTCAAAAACAATATAAGTATCTTTCAGAAATTATCTACCACTCTATGACTTAACTGTGAGGAGAGTGATTAAAAAATATGCAAATGCTGCTTATACATATGTTATATGATCATAACAAATGAATTCTGAATATTCTCAGAAATTTTATTACTATATCAAATCAGTTTTTAAATTCATAGGTTTCAAAGAATCATTTGCATATTTTGAAGCATAAATAAGAATAAAATTGTAATATTCAAATACATAGAAAAGCATTTAGAGTACAAAAAATTCATTTATTTGTATACTGAGGGTAATACTTTAGACATAAATTCACTCATCTATATTTATTTGTGTATGAGTAAAACATATATATACATAATACATATATGTATGCTCACCTATCTCAAAACTGCATCTAATCATGTGGTAATAACTATAATTGTTTACCTAACAAAGTCCTTTGTAAATGAAGACTAAGGATCTTCCTTCAATGACATCTATGTCTCTTTGTCTTTTACAAAACCAACTACCTGCTGATATGAACTAATAGTACACATTTTGAATTCAAATAAGAATGCCTTCACTTTCTGCTTTCTATAGTGGATCACTCTTCATAAGTATAAAAGTCCATTTTTTTTCTTTCCAAAGACAATTCTGCTATGACCTAGATTGTCTTCAACTCTAAAAATTACTGGGCAAAAAATTGTCATCTGTTCACAGCACACACAATATCTGAAATGATAGGTGCACCCAACTTACCTTGGTTTCATTAATTCATTTTACGTGATTAGAGATGGTAGACTGGAATAATTACATGGCAGACAGAATTATTTTTATCTGAAAAGCATTTAAATACATTGGAAAATATAAGCCTTTTATTTTTTTTTAGAAATGGAAGAATTGTCTAGAATCTTAACATGCCTGAAAAGCTTGTTCAATGAATGTGACATTCTAGGGATTCACCAATCTATGACTCAATAATTTTTTTTTATTTAAATAAACAGTATTTATAAAATTTGGACTGAGAAACTAGTTTTCAAAGACTATCTAGTATAAAATAACTAAAAAACACTGAAAAAATCATGTCACACTTTAGGAAAAGGAAAGATTATGGAAGTGGTAAAACTTGCACCAATTTTCTGGACTATTTGATTATAAAGCCTGAGACAATGAACTGAATAAGTGAAAGAAAAGTTGTCAGTACCTTACTTAAATTGATACTGCTGGTGACACTGGGATAGTGTGGTTGTCTGAGCATACATTCCTATACCATCAAGTAAAAGAGATAAAATTCCCCCAAGGACTAAACGTAAGTCCTAGAAAGTATTAGCTTATACAAAACTACTCATGATTATTTCATTTAAATTACTTAATGTCAAAGGGAATGGGGGCTAAGTTAAACATATGTTCCACTTACAGTTCAAGGAACAAAGACAAAAAGTGTACTGAGAAATGCTCTTACTTACTGTCACATATATATATATATATATATATATATATATATATATATATGTATATATATATACATATATATGAGAGAGAGAAAGAGAGAGAGAGACAAAAAGACAGAGAGACAGAGAGAGACAGAAAGAAAGCAATAGAGCAATAGGGAGATAGATAGAATCTAGTTTACAAAGACCATCTAGTATAAAGTATACGTGAAAATATTAACTCTAAAAAGATTGCATATGACTTGTAAGTTAAGACTATTTGTTTTCCAGTATAATTTTAATTTTTTTTAAAAAAATTATGAGTTATGTGTTTATATCATTTGCATACCTTTCCTCATTGAAACTCATCCCATGAATCTCCATTCGTCCTCTCACATGATCTCTAAATTTTAAGTGCAACTACTGTAAATTTCTATATATCTTGCCCTATTGGTCATTATTATAATTCATAAACTTTACTTACCATTAAGACTTTTCACAGGAGTTTTATAGAACATTTGGATAGTGACAAGAGTCTTTGTACATGGACAGGGTCACAATATCAATTTCAGCTCAATTCTTCAAGCTTCTACATGAAAAGTGTATGGTGTCTTCATTAATAGTGTCTTCCATTCAATATCTAATGATAGCCTTGAGCAACAGCAATATCTTATGTTATTTTGACGTTCACTTCAACTTCCCTAAACTTTAACTCTCAGATGTTTTTCCATGATTGCCAGTGAAGTTTTGAAAAGATAATCTTTTGATGTTGAAAAACTGCAAGGTCAATGTAGCTGACATAACTTAGTTCAAATTGTGTGTGCATGTGTGTATGAGAGAGAAAGAGAGAGAGAATCTAATCTTAAATAAATATAAAATAATATTGTTCCACAGTCTTTTCAAACAATCTTAGTATTATTTTTACCCCCTCTCTTTCCTACCTAATCTTTTGCCCTTCTCTCTTCCCAGTGAAATAAATCTTTCCCATTCCTTTTCTCTTCAGCACAATTGTATTCCACTGTTTACCTATCTAGATGTACTTCTCCACCATCACCCAGCAAATTTCAATAGCTCCTGAGCTTGACATGGGACCTCAGGATCTCATATCAAACTTTCTGAAATTTTGACTGTTGTTGGCTCTCTTGATATTCTACAATTCTTGTACAATCCAATCTGCTATTGTGATGTTGTTCATGAGATACATCTTGTAAAATACTGTCATTTACTACTCTCTTTCTTATCTTCTGGCAATGAAAACCTTTTCTCCCTGAATGAGAGAATTTCTATCCATGTATAGAAATTCTGTATCTGAAATGATAGCTGTATAGTAACCTAGAAATTTAAGCTGTGGTAAGATTCAGTGCTGTGTTATTTTATACAAATGTCCTAGTAATAGATCACTTTTTGGAGTGAACTATAGATATTTGATAGAATAAAACAAGAGTAAAGAAATATCATATCAGGAGCTAAAATTCCATGGAATTTGCATCCTGTATAAGAGAAGATATAACATAAGATATAACATAAGATGCTACAAGGTCAGGGTTCACTCCTATAAAATATTTCTTTACAGTACTGACACTGCTACTTTTAGTGGAAGTAGCAATTGGAAGACCACTGTCAACTTCATTTCTGACTAACAAACTTGAATTTAATATTGCTTCATATGATATTTAGGTTTAACTTATCACTTTTTTGTTGAAAACAATTTTTCACACAATATATTTTGATTGAATTTTCCATTCCTATATCCTCCTAGATCCTCGCACCTCCCTATGCATCCAACTTTATATTCTTTGCAAACAAATGGCAATTAAAAAATCAATGAAGATGTATGCACACATAGACACACACATGTGCATGCATACACACAGCCAAAAACACAAAACTGAAAATTAAAAATTAATTGATGAATAAGATAAAGATGCCTAAGCAAATCAAAATGACAGAAAAATAATCTATAAAATTACTATTGAGTTCATTTTGTTTGCCAAATAATCCTAGGCATGTAGCTTTCTCTTAAGTGTGGCTAATATAACGAGTTATACTCCCTTGGACAATTTTTTTTCAAGCTAGTTTTAATTGTAGATAGCTTCTTGATTAGTGTTAGGAAGCTGTGTGCCCTTCCTTATCTCAGTGGTGGGACCTTTTCTGGATGAAATTGTGCAGGTTCTGTGTATACTGTTATGGCTCCTGTGAGTTCACACTTTTATTAGTCCTGTTGTTTCTGAAAAACACTGTTTCCTTTAAGACAAGCACAATGTTTGGCTCTTATAATATTTCTGCCTCTTCTTTGGCAGGGATCCCTTAGCCTTGATGTGGGGCTTTGTTGATAGAATTCCATTTAGGACTGAATGCTCCAATATCTTTGACTTTCTACACGTTGTTCAGTTCTAGCTCTCTGTATTAGTTCCTAACTATGGAAGAAAAAATTTTTCTTTGGTCTCAGGGAGTAGTAGTTATAAAGTAATGCCATGCAAACATTCAGACCAAGATCTTTGGAATTTCTTTAATGCTTCTTTGATGTACAGTACTGGAGTTAGCCATTAGACTTCACTGAACAATTGAATTCTCAGTAGGTTGTTCATCTACAAGTGGGTAATGGAAAAGGACTATGAAAGTTATCAAGCCTCTCAACACATGGTTGGTTCCCATGGAAACTGTAGCATCTGTCTCTTTATTACAATAAAATACTCTTACCACTTAAGACATTTTAAGTATTTAGAAGTTCTTTATTTGGAATTTGAATTCAAAGTCAATTATAAATACAAGAGCCTTCTCTGAAGCATATCCATGAGGGAGTTAAGATTTCTGTAGCATGATATAAGTGGGTAAAAAATCCAATATCTTCTCCCTATTTTATCTTCACATTACAAGTTTTAAATCTTCAAACATGCTGCTTGTGTTGACGCATGTTGTTACGAAGAAACGTAATGATTTCACATGCTAAACATTCTATATTTTTGAAATCCACAGAAGAGACTTCCTCTAATAATAATGTATCCACAAAATATAATTTTCAAACAGCCAAAGTATTTTGGGAATAGTAATAGGTTTTACCTAGATGTCTTTTGTCTTTAAATACAAGCAATATTGGCTTGAAAATAGAATAATGTTTATGTTAGAATCGGTGTTTTTGTCTTTTGTAGTGATGGTTTATGTGGGTACAGGAGAACATAAGAATGAAATTGCATTTACACTTATGAATCTTTACATATGAAGGTATGAGTTTGAGTTTCTCAGTGAGGGATGTGAAATATTTTATTAGTAAGACTCTTATATACACAAAATTTCTCCATAAAAAATCTAATGCATTTAATTCCTCTTCAAAATATGTGCTTCTGTGCAATGGTTTGAACAGACATTTACTTGTTATACAAACATCTTTATGAAGAATATAATAACTATATTCTAGTCTCTGAAAAAATTATTCTATATTATTTTGTTTTCTTAAGATTATGCTGATTTTAGCAGACGCCATGCTCTAAGTAAGTATTACTAAAGTTTTAGGCTCAGAAAGTATGCAAAACCTTCCTTCCTTTAGAGGAAATGCTGACTGGTAATGTACACATTCATGATCATTTGACCTTTGAGAATGTGAATAAGACAAAATCTGTTAATTCAATTTAAAAGATAAACACAACCATTGAATATATATTCATATATATATATATATATATATATATATATATATGTATATATATATTCATATAGATATTCAAATATATATCATAATGAAAATGGTGAATTGTAATTTTATTACAATATCAAAATTAAAAAACTTTAAAAATGAATATATAATGTTAAATTTACTATGTATTTTGTTTCAAATCCAGTCATTGAAGGAAAATGAAAATCTTACTTTTAGTGAGAATAGATATTTGAGAAACTTGAATTTCTCTCTCTCTCTGTTTCTCTTGCTCATTTATATGTGTTTGTGTTTGTGTGTGTGTGTGTGTGTGTGTGTGTGTGTGTGTGTGTGTGTCTGTCTGTCTGTCTGTCTGTTTGTGTCTGTGTGTGTGTGTGTGTGTGTGTGTGTGTGTGTGTGTGTGTGTTAAAAAGCAATTTATTAATTTGTTTGCCTGGACATGCATTACTACTTCATAAATTATGTACATCCACTCATATATTCATAAATTCTGCCAGACTGTTTTAGAATCTAAAGTATTTTTGGTTAACAACACTTACTTTATGTCATTAGTTGTAAGAAACGGAGAATGAACATTGGGATCAGTAGGAAAGATGACAGAGGCTCATGTCTGCAAATCAGAAACCTGATAAGAAAATGTATTTTTGTCACATATAACAGAAAAACACTGTGTATGTGAGAGACTCCTTTGAACTTTATTGAACTGGTCTGATGATGAGAAGCTCAACTGCAAACATTTCTGCTATTTTTCCCATTCTTGCTGAAATGGTCCATCAAATTCATATCTTTCCTCTGCCTATCTGTACCTAAAAAAATAATGCATTGAAGATTGTTACAAAACAAAAAAGATTTAATGTGGCAACAATCAATAGAAAGACCTTGAACCTTGAGCACTACTTGTGTCCAGTTAAAAAATTCTGTCTTTTCATAGCATTCACCTAATGTGTCCCACAAGAAAAAAAGGTGGGCTAGCATCTTTGTGATGGAGACCACAGTCATGATTCAACTAAAAGGCTTATGTTCACTTATTTATTCATTTTTTTTTCATTTAAAGGTTATTAGTAATGTTGGAACTCACTTTAAAACCCAAAGTCTAAACAATCACACCATAAACTCAGACTGAATTATCTTAGTAACTTCATGGAAGAATATAAGCTTTCTGCTCAGTATTAAGAGTACTTTACATTCTCCAGGGTCTCTCTTCAGATTCTCCTCTCTGTTTACTGGACTGTAGTAAATAAAAAACTGGTATGCATACAAAAATACAAAGTCATTTTACCACTATACAACTCCATTGGCATAGTATAGATTCCATCATTACCTTTTAAGGTAACATGAATGACTTTATGTCACTGTTGTTTCCTTATATATTATACTTTCTGATTTTGTGTCTAGATTGGATTTCTGTGTATGTGAATGTATGCATTGCTTATCTCTATGTGCTTTTTATGCTTTCTTTGTGTTTTCTTAATTATTTCATCTGACTCTAGTTTGTTTCTATTTTGTCATTTTAATAAGTTTTTAATAGTGATAAAAATTGTATATAATTATAGTATATTATATAATTATATAATTATTGTGTTATATGTATTATAGCAGAATTATAATTAAGTTTTATATTTTATATTATTATTATTATTATTACTATTACATTCCTGCTTGCTTTCTGATGAGTACAAGAAAGTGAGTAATTAGCATAGGCAGGAATATGAAAAGGATCTGGACTAAGATGGGCAGAAATTTTAATCAAAATTTTTGTATGAAAATTAATCTATTCTCAATTTAAAAAAAGAAAGAAAACACTAAATTAGAACTAAAAGAAAATTTCTTCAAACAGGTAAAAGGCAACTCAACCAACTACATTAAATGGGAGAACAGGGAGACACATTTAATGAGGAAAATGAAAACCAGGTTCTCATATATTTGAAATTTATTTAATGTTGTTTTATGAGTAAATACAAATAGGATTAATATGGCAACAATTGGGACTAATAGGAAAATATTCTCTTAGTAGGTAATATGACTTTTATGTGGAATTCTACATAGTAATCTATCAAAGAGTACCAGAATGAATAGAACCATTCAGCAGTTTGAAGAATCCAAAATCAGCCAACAAACATCAATTAGTGTGCAAATCTAGTCTTTTCTCAGTTGTGGTAAAACTGGAGACAATCTTGCTTAAAAAAAAAAGTGTATCTCCTATACATCTTATTTAATCTATGTCCATATTTCGTCATTTTCTCCTGTGCCTTTTTAAAATCTCAGGTTTATTCAGAAAGATGCTAGAATTTAAGGTTCATATTATAAATTCACACACACATACACACACACACACACACACACCACACACACACATGCATGTGCACACACACACACACACACACACACACACACACACACACTATATCACTTAAAGTAGGCTTCTAGAGGACTATATAAACTACAAATAATAACTACATTACTATCTTAAGAGAACATAAAATAAGAATAGTATTACAATCCTGACATTAAGAAACTTGTGTTTCTTTACTGCATGGTAATTGTAAAGGGAAATATCTAATGTATAAACCGAGCACTTACCCCTAAATGTCATTATGAATTTATGGAAAGGATAAACTCTTATATATTTGTCCCAGCTGCTGTAGTCAAATGTGACCAAAATGTTGTCCATAGTCTTACAGGTTTCTGTTTCTTTTTTTCAAGTTAATATACGATGGGCTATAGTAACTTTTAATGTAATTTAAAAAGTAATTTATTGCACTTCCAAAACTAATATTTTTATTAAGTTTGAAAAATTAAAATAATATCAAGTGTTTATTTTAATCTAAGAAGTAGTCAGTGGATGTGTCGGTATACATTTGTACTTCAAGCAATTGAAAAAGGAGAAGGCAGGTTGTATCAACCTAGTCTATATACCAAGTTCTAGGCTAACTAGGACTACACAATGAAATATCATCTCAAAAAAATGTTGAAATAAATACATCAATTTTAAATATTTGCCTATCATTTTAAACAAAAATTATCTTACTATGTATGCTAATTCAAAGCATTTGCATTGTAAAGCAGATTTTAATGTGTGTGTCCCTAGAACCAACCTATATCCGTATTTCTATGTCTTCTGCACTAGAAATTGACATAATGTTTGTTACTAAAACAGTTTATTAAAAATTAAAATAGTGCTGATGTGTGCAGGAATTGCACATCATGATGGCAATAATACCACTTTGCATTTATGACACGTTTGCCAAGGCTGACTCTGCCTTTGGCAGAAACCTTAATAGGCTGTTTACTAATAGCTCTGTAGAGGAGCAGGGTTTCCACAGCAACAAATGAACAATACTAAAACCATTAATTGCATCTACATTATCATTGTACAATTTTCTGTAAAGCAATGCCTTGTGGTTTGATAATTGTAATTCTAGAATGATTGTATGTTATGTTATGAGTTGATTAGCATAAACACTTAAGGTGAAATATGTCAATGTCAAGATTATGAATGCATATAAACTAGATAGGGCTATATGGTAAATATAATTATAGGTGAAGCTGTTAAATTGTATCTTTGGTAGTAATATTTGGCAGTGGTTATTTAATAGCATTCCTTCCTGAAAGACTCTTATCTAATGTGCATCCACACCATACCAAGCAATTGGAATTTTATTTTATTTGAAGATTCCACTTTGAACAACCTCCCTGGATAGCTTACCCTAAGCTTTCAGGAGAGGCTGAGTGAATGAAGCTTGTGTTGTGATTTGAATGTAAAATATCCCTTGTAGATACAAATGTTTGAACCCAAGTTTCAGAGCTGGTGGTGCATAGAACCTTTAGAAGGTAGATACTGGGTGAAGAAAATAATCCTTAGGGATAAGTTTTTTTTTTTTAACTTTTATTTTTTATTGAATATTATATTTACATTTCAGATTTTATCCCCTTACTTCATTCCCCCCACCACCCAGGAACTCCTTATCCATCCCCCATTCTCCTGCTTCTATGAAGGTGTGCCCCCATCTACCCCCCGACTCCCACTTCCCCACCCTTGAATTCTTCACCCCTGACTCAGTGTTCAGCCTTCATGGGACCGAGGATCTCCTCTCCCATCTATGCTCAACAAGGCCATCCACTTTTAGATATACAGGTGGAATCATGAGTCCCTCCCTATGTGCTTCCAGGCTGGTGGTTTAGACCCTGGGGAGTTCTGCATCTGAATATGTCAGAATCTGGGAGACCTCTAAGGAGACAGCTACATCAGGCTCCTACCAGCATGCTCTTCCTAACATCCACATCAGCATGCACCTTCGGTGACTGCACATGGGATGGATACCAAGGTGGAATGGTCTCTAGATAACCACTTCTTCAGTTTCTGTCTCACACTTTGTCTCCATATTTGCTCCTTTGCATATTTTGTTACTCCTTCTAAGTAGGACAGAGGCATCTGCACTTGGTCTTCCGTCTTCATGAGCTTCATGTAGTCTGTGAGTTGAATCTTGGCTATTTCAAGCTTTGGGACCAATATCCACTTATCAGTGAGTGCATACCATTGGTGTTCTTTTGTGATTGGGTTACCTCACTCAGGATAATATTTTCTAGTTCCATCCATTTACATAAGAATTTCTCGAATTCATTGTTCAATAGATTGGGAAAAGATCATTACCAATCCTACATCCAATAGAGGGCTAATATCCAATATACACTAAAAACTCAAGAAATTAGACTCCAGTCAACCAAACAACCCTACTAAAAATGGGTTAGAGAGCTAAGCAAAGAATTCTTCACTGAGGAAACTCGAATGGCCAAGAAGCACCTTAAGAAATGTTCAGCATCCTTAGTCATCAGGGAAATGCAAACGAAAACAACCCTGAGATTTCACCTCACAACAATCAGAATGGTTAAAATCAAAAACTCAGGTGATAGTAGATGCTAGCGATGATGTGGAGAAAGAGGAACACTCCTCCATTGTTGGTGGGATGGCAAGCTGGTTCAACCACTCTGGAAATCAGTCTGGCTGTTCCTCAGAAAATTGGACATAGCATTACCTGAGGACCCAGCTATACCACTTCTGGGCATATTACCCAGAAGATGCTCCAATATATAACAAGGATATATGCTCCACTATGTTCATAGCAGCCTTATTTATAATAGCCAGAAGCTGGAAAGAACCCAGATGTCCTTCAACAGAAGAATGGATACAAAACATGTGGTACATTTACACAATGGGATGCATTTTTTAATAGCCTGTTCTGACTTCCTGGATACCCTCAACTTCAGTGTGCATACAATATATTTTCTCAGCCTCCTGATTGTCTCACCCTGATTTTCCTGCCTATTGCCTTGCTCTTGAGAAACTGGATTATATCCCTCTAAAACTGTAAGCTAAGTAAAACCTTTCTCTCTAAGTTACCTTTGTCAGGAAAAGTTATCAACAGAATGAGAACTTATGGAAAGAGAGCCTGTTTATGACTTTTATTCCTTAAATGCTTGTTTCAGTCAAAGTTTTTATATCATAGACTTGGCTATCATAAATTGTCTCCAATTACTGGTCCCTTAATACTGGAATTCCAGAACAAAAAAAGTGCTCTGGAAGCTGCATAATGCTTGTTTTTTAAAGGCATAAAGCATGCTCCGTGTTTTTTGATACTAAGATATGTGTAGTGAACCCTTGTTCAGTTGGTACAAAAAACATGGAAAAAAAAAGAAAAAATTCAAGACAAGACAAGACAGACAAGACAGGACAAAACAAGACAAGACAAGACAAGACAGACAAGACAAGACAAGACAAGACAAGACAAGACAAGACAAGACAAGACAAGACAAGACAAGACAAGAAAAATTGAATGTTGATTTGTTGGCTGAAATATTGGTTATTTCATAGAATCATTTTCAGGAATAAAGTGATATAAGACAGACATCTGCACTGTTTTAAAATCAAATGATATAAAAGTTCACATTTCATAGAACCCTGAGTTTTTAACTAAGTGTGTACTAAGTGTGTACAGTTAGTGATTGAAGTGGAAACTTAAGAGTTCTTTGGAATGTCAGTTGTGTTGGATGGTGTTTTGATGGAGCAAACATTTGAAGGAGTGTTTTCCTGAAGTGGATACAGGTGAAAGGATAAGGCAGACTCATGAAGGAATGCTTAACTGAAGCAGCCACAGGAGAAATGTTGTTCTGCTATAGCATATGAAAGGATATATGGTGAAGGATTCTTCGCTAGGGACATGCATGTATTGTTCTGCCTCACTGAGCTACTTTGTCCAGAACTCCATAAAGAGACACACACCAAAAACCTTCTGGTAGTGTTTCTCAACTTCTTGCAACTTGCTCTGACTCAGACTGCTTGGCAGAGTGATAGAAGCAGAGACAGACTCATGTGCTGAGTCAATACACATAAGACCCATGGAGAACACATGATGTTTGGAGAGAGTATAAAAAGGACTCAAAGAACAGTGGCAGGGTTGAGCTTGACATATAGAGCTAGAAGTGCAAGGCTTGTTGGTCTCAATTCTTTGTTCATCACTTCTCTAAGAGAGGCACAGCTGAGAACTTTTCCTGGCATGCTCCTAGCCCCCCTCACCCTTACTGTCTCCCGCAGAGGCTGGGACCTGGCTGTCTCTGCTATGTAGTTCCACCACTGCTGATTCCTGTTTGCTATCTCAGCTCTACCAAACTGGACTTCTGGTATATCTGTAAAAGGTTTGCAAGTGAATTGAGCTGCTACTGGTGGCCTGTGAACTCAACTGCTGATTTCTAGACAACACAGATAGAAGTTGCTCCAAACAGCCATTTCTAAACAGACCCACTTCCCCCACATCCTTTCTTTTCTGTTAACTCTGGTGGGAGGGTCCTGGGCTAAAAGGGAGGTTAAAGCACTTAAGAACCATTATTCAAACTAGATGTTGAAAAAATTAAAGTAACAAGTGATAAATAAGAATATATTAAAATGGCTAATATAATTATTGAATAGCAGAAACATTGGTTCTATTTTAATCACCAATCTCTGCATTTTGGTTATAATGTGTTTAAAGATTGTTTTTTATTATATTTAAAAGTATTTACTTTTAAATGAAGGAGAAGATGTGGTGGAAACAAATTAAAATCCTTGGTGTAGCTCTTCAACAATCAGAATATAAATGACTGAAATGATTTGAATATTCTCTCATAAACTGAATGTAGTTAGTGTATTGAGAACACTTCCCATTTAGACAATAAATTACCTAGATGATCCCATTATAATCATTATTCTGAATGCTTGTAAGGAAATGTATCTCCAATTAGAGGTTATTTATATATATATATATATATATATATATATATATATATATATATATGCTTAGCATCTTTGGATCAAAACCATGTAGTCAGATTATGTTTCAAGTAGGTGGACCAACTGTTCTTCTTAAGACTGTGCATCTACCCCTCACTACAGTCGAGCTGGCATAGGCAGTTTGCAGCCAGCACTAACTACTGGTTTGTCAAGTAATTGTAATAAGAAGAATCAATGAGTTTTATGCCAAAATTTGCAAACAATCCCCAAATTAGAAATCATGAATCTATACTTAAGTGTTTCTGAACATAATGACAAAATGTATAGTACAAAAATTCATAAAGCTGTTGCAGTTATTTTTCTTATTTTATCTTTTTTCTTATCATGGCTGTCTTTACTTTTAGCATATCTGTACATGAACATATTTGATATGCAGATTATATTTATGTTTATGATTACTCTAGTATTTTATTCAAATATAATAAACTGCTTTCTCAAAATATTTTATTTTTCTGTCTTATTTCAAGCCAACTATAGAATTTAAACTTTGTAGATACATGTATTTAAGTTTAGTACAAATAGCATGTAGGACTGGCCTCTAACAGTATTTACAGTATTTTTATATAAATAAACAAAAATCATCAATATATTTCTCACAAAACAGCTTAGAAATAACTACTTATCTTATTAACTCCATATTTTCATTAATCTGATTTATTGATAAACTAACATAAAAACTGTGAAATTGGTCATATCATAGGGCATAGTGTTATACATCTACTGTGTATAACAATGAATATAACAATTGAATTTTCTACTTTTTTATTAAAAAATCCATGGATGTATTATAAAGCCCAGTATTTTTGATATGATAGAAGATATATACCAGATATTAGAACAAACTCAAAAACTAAGATATTAAAATGTAAATGCGAATATATAAATACAAAAAAACAAATTTTCTTAAAAAATGTTTTTCATCTCATCTTTGGGTATGTGTTCATATGACTGCACGCATACGCATGCAAGCATTTGTGTGTGCCTGAGTGTGTGTGGTTTTAGTAGAATTAAGATTTTTGTTGTTGCCATTGCTGAAAAATTTGCATTTTCTCAGATTCTGTATGGCATAGTCAAAGTGTCTGACAATTTTGGGAACACATTTCATATTCATTTGAGTGAGTGGATGAATGCATTTGTTTTAAAAACTATAACAAGTTTTAGATTTACTAAATATAATTTAAACTGAGTTTAATTTGCACAAAATATATTTTTGAAAATGATTGTAGAATTAACACATTACAAATTTATATAAATACAACATATGGACTACATAAACATCTGAAATTTTACAGATGTAATTACAGAAATTACAAAATTTACTACTTGTGCAATTATATTTCTGGGAAGTATTTCCTTATTTCTCCAGATAGTTCAGTTATATCTTCTATTGGTGACAAGCTAGAATCTTATCATAGTAGCAAGCAGTTTACATGTTTATTCTATTTAGGAAAAACATTTAGTTATGGTTTTAGCTATGCTACAGTAAACCCAAATTTGTTTAATGCATTTAAATTGCATTATTTGAGCTATTGATTAGTATTTTAGGTGTGAACTAATAGTGGGAATTATTAAAGATATTGAAATATGCAATACACAACTGGTAGCAAGCTATATGCAATACACAACTGGTAGCAAGCTAATTTTCAAGCTACCAAAGAATGTGTTCTATATTTTTTTTCTTTTTTAAGAATATTCTTAGTATCTAGAAATTCCCTTTGTTCCCTTTGGATTTATTTTTTCTTGTTTTTTTTTCAACATTTTAATCTTTATTAGTAAAATTATTAGTTAAAAGCAATCTCTCCCTTGAAGAAGCCAGAGGCTCAAGCACACCATAAGAAGACCTACAGAGCCAACTCACCTGGGCTAATAGGGGTCCAAAGAGACTGAACCACCAACCGAAGAGCATACAAAGGGACAGATCTAGGCTAACTACACATGTGTGGTGGAGAGGCAGCTTTGTCTTCATGTGGGTCCACTCACAATTGGAGTGTTGGCTGTCTCTGACCCATACTCTGTCTTTGGATCCCTTTCTCCTAGCAGTGCTACCTTGTCTGGCCTCAGTAGAAGAATAGAAACTTCATCCAAGTGTAATTTAATGTGGCAGGATAGGATGATACCCAGGGTGTCATCTTCTCTGAGGGCAGAGAAGAATAAGGGAACAGTTGTGGGAGGGTGGGACTGGAAGCAAATAAGGGAGGGGGATGCAATTTGCATATAAAGTGAAAAAATAAAGTAATTAAAAATAATATCATTTGCATTTTCTTTGAATTATTACTAGGTAATATGCAATTTTGATATAGGAGACTTTTACTAATATGTTTATTTGTTTATTTGTTTCACAACTTAACTTTTTTGTTTAGAAATGTAATGAATGCAAATAATGCATTTTGATAAAATTCAGCCCCATTGCCTCCCTTCTCTTTCTCTCACTATCTCCCTTACTACTTACCACTCCCCACATTATGGAGTTTTCAAAACAAGGTAGTCCACTGTGTGCTGCCTGTGCGCTACAGGTGTTTAGAACCATCTATTGAAGCATGGTACCTTTATATTTGAATTTCACTAAGTAGTACAGGCTGAGCTTGAACTCACAAAACTTCGGTCTTTGCCTTCTAGGTAAGAAAGTATGTGCCATCATACACAGTCTGATTACAGGAAATACAATGTACCTTTCTGTCTCCTCTCTTTGTCTCCCTGTCTCCCTGTCTCACTCTGTCTCAGTCTCTGTCTCTCTCTCTCTCTCCCTCCATCTATGTCTCTTTCTTAAATTTCTATTTGCAGTTATAATGCAATATTGAGTAAATATTTCATAAAGGATTGTAAATATTTAGGGGTGAATATTTAAAAATGTGATTATTAATAAAGATTGACAGTGAATTATCATGAGCTAGGCTAACAAAACAATCTTAAAAATATCTCATAGCTATATTAAAGCTAAAACTTTTTTCTGTCAATAATTGTATCATTTAATTTAATATTAAAATTTTAACATTTAAGACTTGTTTAATTGTTTTAATTACATGTACATGTAATTTTCCATTATGTGCAGCACATACAACATACCATATGCCTGTGGTGGCCAGAAAAGCCCTCAGATGTCCTAAATTGAAAACAAAAGATTTTGGAAATTGTGAGCTGCCAATGTAGGTGCTGGCAAGAGTCCCAGTCCTCTAAATCACAGCAAGTAATCTTAACATTGATCCTCTTTGCAGGCTTAGATATGGACATTTTTATATGTTCATTATCATATTGAAATATTCCCTTCTATTCTATTTTGGTTGTTGTTTTATCATCAAGGTACATTGTATTTATTAGAAAATATTTAATCTTTTATAAAATTCATAGTTTTTAACTTTTGTTTATTTATATTAATATCAAGTAATGCACTGAGTTCAATGTGATGATCAACTCTATATGTCCTATATGTAAGTTTCACTTTTCAGTTGTTGCGTTTTTTTCCATGAAGCAAAAGGCAATACCCAAAGTTTTAGCTTTAATATAGTTATGAGATAATTTTACGATTGTTTTTGTTGGCCTAGCTCATGATAAATCACTGTCAATCTTTATTAAAAATCATATTTTTAAATTATTGGTTTTCTTCAATTTTTCTTCATTATTTCATTGGAGTTTTTTTCAGCTCTTGTATTTTTAATTCTGCTTTTATTTATGTTCCCCAAAATTTTAATTAAATGACTCAAATTATTGATTAAAACTCATTTCTGCATTCTAATGTAACCACTTTATAGCTATTATTCCTCTAAATCCTATTTTCACTGCATCCCATATGTTTTAGTTGATGACTATTTTTATTATTTAATTTAAAAAGTTCCAATTTTTCTTGTGATATATTTTGATGTAGTAGTTGTGTAGGAGTATATTACTTAGTAATCATTTCGGTAATTGTGTATTTCAGTTCAGTGTTGTTCAACTTTTAATGCATATTTTTACAAACTTATTATCTATATGTTTACAGATACTTGTCATCTAGTGTAATCATGGTCTACCTTAAATAAAACTTCTGTACCTTAGAGTCTGTGCTTTCTACTCATGTTGAGTGGGGTTACATTATATACACATTAGGTAGAATTAGTTCATGTATTTTTGCTCTTCTGCACTCATGTGTTATTTATTGCCTAATTATGTCATTCTATGTCTATCTTTCATTCTTACTTTTTAATTTTTCATTTTTCATAGCCAATTGAAAGTCTTTATTCCAACCATCTGGGACTATTCTCAGGTATTTGGGATCTAAATGTAGTATAGAATGTGTCAAGTAAGGGATAATTGCCCTTTATTTACTTACTTACTGTATAGCCTCATTGCAGCCCTCCCTCTCTCCTCTCCACCCAGTTTTTCCTTCACATCTCATTCCTCAACTCCTCTCTCCTCTTCTCCTCTAAGAAGAGAAAATCCGCCATATGGGTACTAATGTGTCCTGAAACATCAAGTTATAGTAGTAGGCATTCCCTCCCATGGAGACCAGACAAGTAACAGCTCTGGTAGAGAAAAGGGATCAAAAGGCAGGCAACAGTGTCAGAATCAGCCCCTGCGCCAATTGTTAGGAAAGCCACATTGAACTTTTTTTCATATTAAAATTCAAGCTATGAAATTCCTACCTATTAATAGTATATTGTAAATTTATAAGTTCAATTCTGATTTTTTTAATTCATATTTTTGGACTCTTTTCTGAATATAGCTTTATAACTGTCATAGCCACTCCTTTCTGATAGAATGAACTTCATATCATTCAATAATGCTTTATTGCTTACAATATTTTTGTTGTTGTTCATTACTTAAATCTGCCTTTCTTATTATCAGTGTCATCACGTCACTCCATAAAACTTCTTAGTTGCTGATTCCATGAAATGTGAATTTCCACTCTTTCCCTTTCAACCTATTTGTATCATGTGCCACACAAAGAATCATTTTTAAGAAGAATATTTTATGAGCAATTGTAGGTGTGTGTGTGTGTTTGTGTGTGTGTGTGTGTGTGTGTGTGTGCGTGCGCGCCTGTGTTGCTGCCAATATTTGCCTTATAATTGGATAATCTGACCTACTTACATTGAACCTAATTTCTGATAAAGATTAACTTCTCTCAAATATTTATTAAATCATTTGAAATTACTATGCTTTAATGAATTTTTGTCAGAAGATGTGATTATTGTAAGATTTAGAGACAGAAGTGTCCATGACTTTTGGAGATATGGTGCTCTTTGATTACTTGACTGCCTTCCTCTTAGAATCATATTTTTATCATTCCATAAAATTTGAATCACTTAACATAAAGCAGATAAATTTCCAAGATGTGTTTTGAACTTTACCTATAAGTGCTAACACTGTCAGTTGCCTTCAGATGTCATAAAAGATTCATTTACTTTCGAAGCTCTTGAATTATAGCATTTATTAAAAAGTAAGTCAAAGTCTTCAAATAATGTCACTGATCCATTCACCAATATCTTTGTTTAGTGGCATATTCAGATAAGAAGAATGGATAGTTTCTCTATTCATGCTGTAAGTCCACTGAATAAGATAGGTTTCAAGTTTTAAATTATCATCACTAACATAAACCAAATATATTGCCCAGTTACTTTATTTTAAAAAAATGTTAAATTATACTGAATGATTGATAATTTTAGTCAATGAAGTCTAGGAGTAATTTGAAAACAAAATGTTACAAGAATAAAATGGTTCAGAATATTTTGACCTCAAATCTCAAATGAACTGTGTAATAAATTGTTCTTAATAACTTTTTTCAAACATTAAGCTGGTTCAAAGAGCCTCAGTAATAAATATTTTTCCAGTATGATAACCATTGAAAAGTTGAACCATTTAAATGTCTTGAATTCAAAGTCAGAGATATCAAACCCATGAAAGAAGATACAAATGTGCATATAATTTCCACATTTTCAATTTCAAACTCAACTGAAACCATCTGTGATCTCATATTCAGTTTTAGTATTCATGTTTACTCTTGATAACTAGTCAGCCATCGAAAGGGAATCATTTTGGAAAATAGTTGCTTGTGCATTTCAATTCTTGAATATTTTAATGCATAGAAACTCGGTGTTTGAATCTTCATAAACTTAGAGAGTGAGTTTATAGACTTTGCTTCTTTGAGTTTGCTCAGAAAACCAGATACATACTGTTATCTCCACAAATTCAAATGCTGTGGATGCTTTCAGTTCTAACAGATGTGTTCTAAAATTTTTCATCCAAATAACTCTTTACCCATTTAGTACATAAAACTTCTGTGTCCAGTGGGCATTTTCCTGACTGGCAGTTGCAATCTTTTCTCTAGAGACCTAAAGCAGCAAAGTAGAGAGGAGAGAAAGAGGATTCCTAGAAAGAAAAATGTACAAACACAGAAATCCTGACATGATAGAATTTGGAACTGAGAAAAGTAACCAGGAATAAAGCAGAGTAGACACCAATGATTTGTGTCAGTTTTCTGTTTGTTTATTTGTTTGTTGTTTCTGTATTTCTGAAGCCTAATTAAACTTCACCGAGAATACATGGTTTCAATCTTAAAGCTTAAGAGACAGGAGCATCTACATTTCAAGGTATAGTTTTTAAGGTTTAAAATGTCTTAAATAACATTGAAGTCATTTATTTTGAGTCATCAAAATTTAGATTTCCTGAGGTGCAGACATTTTTAATGAGTCTTTGTAGATTTCACACTTGTTAAACAGATACCAAATTGTAGATTATATTGTTAAGAATACAAATAAAAGCTCTTAGAGATGATGTAAAATACCTATAACATAAGTCAGATACTTGTTCCCTGGTTTGGTTACTTTCAGTTATGATCTGTGGTAATATATTTTCTGAAAATATCTCTTGGCTTCAAAGAGAGTAGAGCTTTGCAAAAAAATATAACTAAGTATATCACATGCCTTGAGATCAATATGACAATCAGTCTATCTGCCTTATGTCTTGTTTTTCCATGAAATCAGCTTCTACACCCTAATTTAAACACATAGCTTTAACCTTAAACTATGCACTCTTCCATGCCTCTGACAGAGAAAATACTTGTCTGTACATTCTATGCAATCTCATAACAGTTACGAGTTTGAAAGTAAACTTAAGCAACAAATATTTTGTAAATGATGAATGCAAATTATGGTATAGGTTGATGACATAGTTGTGCAGTTTTCAATGTTATTCTGAGTGACTTAAAGTCAGTAATGTAATATCTTCTTTTGTGTAACTGTTAGATTTCTCAAAGAACATAGATCTCATCCCCTTCCCGTACCTTGTTTTCAGTGCTATTCCATTCATACAAAACACAGCTGTTTATAGAAACAAGCAGATCAGATAACAATAAGAAATTTTATACACACATAACAAAGAGTAGAGCATAAAATACAGACATATAGAAGTCCTAAAAGATAGGCTGACCATATAGACAATTGCTTACCACTACATATTGCATATTAAGTCATATATATATATATATGTATATATATATATATACATATATATATATATATATGCACATGTATGGGTGTGTGTGTAAACATGTACATAGGTATATAATTATGTTTGCACATATATATTAACAATTAAAAAGAATAGAAAGCATGAGTGAAAAGAGAGAAGTTAGATATAAGAGGGTAGAGGAAAAAACAAAGGTGATAGAAGTCATATTTTTTTTAATTAAAGAAGAATAAGTGAAAATAGTAAAAAGACATTTCATGACTTTATTTTTATATGTTATGTATCACTAAAAGAATTGCTGTGTACATTGTATAGTCATTTTTAATTGAAATTCTATTTTCAGCATCACTCATTCTAATGTCTGTAAGAGTAGTTCATGTATTGAACATGTGGTGCATTTGAAGGACCTGATGTGTATGTATCATTTATTTTTCTGTCCAATTTTTAGTGAGATAATCATCATATGCTTTATTTCACAATTGTTACTTATCATTAATAGATGCTTTCACAAAACTCTAATAAACAAACAGCTAAAACTGTACCACCTGACTCACATTTTCAGTTATTTTTCACAGCATATGTATAAGAAGGGTGCTTTAACTCTCATATACAAAGAACATTTTATTCATTTTGAAATTAGATTTTCATTGACAGTGTTTGTAATACATAACATTCTTTGACTTGGGATGCATATGCTCTTTACTGGATGGCTTCGGAATGAGTAATGCTTCAATTGCTTAAAGGACTCATGCTTTTCAGATATTGTCAGATATATATATATATATATATATATATATATATATATATATATATATAGTGTGTGTGTGTGTGTGTGTGTGTGTGTGTAAATTGTTCCTAATTCAAAAGCAATATTACATATATTTATACTCATTTCTGAAATTACCACTTAAGCTTATAAACCATTTGGCATTGATGTTTCCTGAAACATTGAAACAAAATTCATATTTGTTCTGATCCCTTGATAATAACTAAACAATCTGCATCTGGGGAAGAGTGGATGTGGGGTTACCTGGCAATACTGGAGGGAGGGGAAACGTCAGAATATATTGACAGGGGAAGAATCTACTTTCAATTTTAAAATATTTCTACAGAAAACTTAGAAAATATTAATAAATAAATACTATCCCTCTATCATTTCATTGAACAGATATACCTTGAGTATTTGCTGATGGATGAATTGTGCTGTAAGATTACATTCAGGATACTGATAGAATTATTGTATGCCTTTTGCACAAAAATAATAGAAAATTTTAATCCTGAAATATTAGATGTAACATATATAGGAAGTATGTAATCAAATATCTCAATATAATATATATGAACCTTCATAGTGATTTTTAAATATTTTAATTTTTACATAACTTTTATCATTTTTTCTCACTCAATTAATTCCAAAGTACCTACCTTCCTTTTCATACTACCTCTTGCTTCTCTCTCTCTCTCTCTCTCTCTCTCTCTCTCTTACACACACACACACACACACACACACACACACACTAATAAAACAAAAACAAGACCCAAATAAACAATAGTAAAATAAAATATCAAACTACTGCAAGAAATAATAAAATGAAAACTGATAATAAACAAACAAACAAGCAAACAAACAAAAAGTGTATTATAATAATCATGGCTTGCACTTAGTGTTGGCCCGCTACTCGTTGGGATGAGACGTGCTCTGGACTGTGGTTGATAAACCTAGTGACTCTGTGTTGGGTAAAATTGATTTTTCTTTTCACAGCATGTATCAATCACAAATAACATTTTAATGGGCATGAAAATATGTTTGTCTAGTTTCTCTTTTTGGTTCTGACATTTTGTTTGATTTGATTCTGTGCAAGTCCTGTGCGTGCTGTCACAGTCTCTGTGACTTCATACATGCATTTCCTCATTGTATAAGACACTGTTTCCTTGGAATCACCCATTTCCTCGGACTCTTTCCCATTCAACCTTTACATAGATACCTGAGCTTTGAGGAAAATTATTTGATGAAGATATTTCATTAAGGACTATGTTTCAAAGTCTCTCTGTCTCTCTCTTTGATAACTGTCCAATTGTGGATCTCTGTGTTAATAACCATATATTTCATGAAGCTTCTTTCATGAAGCTTAAGCAGTGTTATGATTTATTGATATAGATATATGTCACAAAGAGTCCTTTTTATTGCTACGTTCTTATAGCAAAATAACAGTGGTAGGCTTTCCTTGAAACACTATTCCCTGTTTACTTTCAGGTTCTTGTGCATTTTGGCAATATCAGGTATATACATATATTTGACTTCATGTCGTGGGCACTAGATGCAATGCAAGGAGGTTGTTAGTTTTCACCATAACATTTGTGCCATTATTGTTTTGTATTTGAATATGAATCATTGTTGTAGGTATCAAAATTTATAACTCAGTGATACTGATGATTACTTTTCTGTACTGATAACTACAGAACCATAAATGCTAATTAGAATTGGATAAGCTTTTAAGTGAGCACCAGCTTTGTTTCTCTGCATTTATTGATGTAAATGAGGTGTGTCTTTAGTGATAGGTCCTTTGGTATTTTTGGAGATCACTTGGACTCCTTTTGCCAATCTCATCAAGAAGTAATATACTTCTGGCAATGAAGTTTTAAGTGATAGCATGTTTAGTTGAGGCATTGTCTCCACTATATTATGACTCCATTTTAATATGTACCAGTTATATATTTAATAGAAAATTAGTATCTGGAATGTATGAAGAACTAGATAGCAATCAAATAAAAATATTAAAGATGGAATATAGAGCTAAATATATACAGTGATAAAACATGAGTTGCTGAGAATGATTTTTAAACTTTTCAACATCCTTTGCGCACTGCCAAGTACAAATTAAAACTAATCTGAGACTTCATCATACACCAGTTAAAATGATTAAAATGAATTAAAATATGACAACACATGCAAACATTTTATAAAAGGGGAACAGTTTTGTATTGAGGGTAGGAATGCAAACTTTCACAGGTACCTTGACAATCTATGTTTATGTTCTGCAAAAACCTAAAAGTTGATCTATATCAATATCCACCTATACCCACTATTGGACACATATACAAAACACTCTATGTCTTATTACAGAGAGATTTTATCATCCATGTTTATTGCTGTAGTATTCATAAGTCATACTGTTATTAATATACAGTAATAACATTCTAAATTTCTATCAACTGGTGAATGGATAATAAAAATATAGTCCATGTACATAATGGAATGTTATCATTCAACTCTTGAGCAAAAATGAAAATTTCAGGTAAATGGATGGAGCTACAGTTATCCTGAGTGTATTAAACCTAAATCAACAAAACATTAATAGTGTATGTTTTTATGATATATGTGGATGCAAGTTGTTAAACTTTAAGTATGTGTGTATGTGTTTATCTTAGTAGCTGCAGAAATTAAGTATCTATGGGATTTGGGGATCTTCTAAATGTGTGGAAATAGCATGTAGTGTTGTAGAAGATAAAGAGAAAACTTGAATCTGATTAAAAGGAGAGAACAATGAGAAGAAAGGATAGAGTACATTGTGTGGGATAGGAACACTAACATTAACATCATTTTGTGATGATATTTGGAAACTTACTATTGTAGAAGCCTCCTAATATGTATACATGTATGAAATGACACAGATGCTAATGGTTTGTTGAAATTTATTTGCAATATTATTTATTGAAACTTCAAGTGCCATCTCTGTTAGCATGAACACTCCTGGTAAACTGCTTAATTGTAACAGCAATTTTTATGGGTTTCCATTATGCTTACACTCATAAATAATAGTATATAATAATAATTATATTTTTAAAAATATTTTTAGCATGGTATTTTATGCTACCATGATATTTTAAAGAGCTAGTAGCTTAATAAATGCATATATGATAATAACAATGTTTAAAAGGTTGATGTCATGTAGATTATAGATTTAATTTTTATTGAATTGATGGTATTTTAATTATAAGTAGAAATCAGTTTTTATAAGAAAAAATGAACTGACACAATTTTAATGTACTAAATATCTTTTGTAGATCTGATTCTTTGTAATTCTGAAGTAAAGGTACTTGTATTTTTGTGTTGATTCTTTGCTGAGAACTAAGACTCAAAGGGGATGACCCTAGCAAAATGCCCAACAATGGGGAGATGAATCCTAAAGAGACCACCTCCAGTAAATAGACAGGGCCCCCACTGGAGATATGAGGTCATCAGTCCCCCTACAGAATATTTGACCCAGAATTTTTTCTGTCTAAAGGAAATGCAGGAACAAAAATAGCACAAATACTGAAGGAAAGACCATCCATTGACTGGCCCAAATTCCGGTACATTCCATAGGTAGGCACCAAACCCTGACACTATTACTGATGTTATGTTGTGCTTGCAGACAGGAGCCTAGCATGGTTGTTATCAGCAGCTGGCTGAGACAGATGCAGATACATACAGCCAAACATTGGAATGAGATTGGGGACCCCCTACGAAAGAGTTAGGGGAGAGATTGAAGTAGCTGAAGACTAAGAAGACTAAGGAAGACTAAGCCACCAACCAAAGAGTATATATGGGCTAGTCTGTGACCTCCAGCACATATGTAGCAGAGATATATCTAATACTGTAGAGACTTGATGCCCCAGGGAAGGTGGATGTGGGGAGGGTTGGGAGGGTGGGTGGGTAAAGGGTAGGTCAGTAGGTCAGGCAGCACTTTCTCTGAGGCAAAAGAGAGAGAAATAGGGAGAAAAACTGGGAGTGGGACCTTAAGGGGGGCAAGATTTTGAATGTACAAAATAAAATAAAATAATTTTAAAAAGAAAGGCCTCAGTATTCCATTTCAGATAGCATCTTTGAGTAGGTATGTGCTTTCAACTTTTAAGAGTTCATTATAATTTCAGGCATATGTTTCTCCTTCTTGGCATTAATTCATCTGAGATTTCTTACTTGTAATTTTTTTTGTGATGAAATGTTGAATTTTATAAAGTATTTTCTTGCAGGATTCAAAGGGAGGGACCTTAGATGAAATGCCCAACAGTAGGGAGAGGGAATTTATAGAGTCCACCTCCAGAAGGAAGACAGGGCATCAAATGAGGAAGGGGATTGCCATTCCAAAGTCAAAACTCTGACCCACAACTGTTCTGGTTTGAAAGAACTACAGGGATGGAGAATGGGAGGGTCCTGAAGTAAAGAAGGTCCAATGACAGGCCCAAAGTAGAATCCAAAGTGGGATTATGTCTAAGCTAGCTGACCCGAGAGCCCCAGAGATCCTGCTGGTTCTATCTGCCCAAAGCAAGTCCTGGAGTTGTAAGTGCTGGCAGTACACATGACTAGGTGGATATGAATTTAGGTCTTTGGTTTGCACAGCAGGTTCTCTGGCCCACTGAATAATTTCCCAGCTCTGTGTTTCAGACTTTTCTTTCCAAAGTCTTTCATTTCATGTTTCCTCATAAATCTATCACTTTCTTACTGAGGTTTTCTCATTATACTTGCCAAAGTTTGATTGATACAGAACTCATTTAGGATGTTTTACATAAATTCACTTATAATGAACATTAAATATGAAAATATTCGAGTTTACATTAACATTTTAGTAGAAATTTAATCTCTTAATAAAACAAGTTAACTACACTGGTAGCTTTTTTGGCATCAAAATCTAATAAAACACTTAAATCATTGACAGAATCTCAATGTTACTTGTGTATTTCAAATTGAAGATATTATTTCATAAGCTTGGATATGAAGCTGATTCCATGTAAATCACACAGAACAAATTACGGTCCAATAGACAGACCTCTACATTGGCTATTATTGATTTTAAATCCCACAGGTAGAGGTAATTTTGAACTCCTTTTTTTCTCTTTGTGTTGTCAGACACACACTAAAATATTTCTCTTGTAAGGTCTTCAGTTTATTTTTCAAAATATTATATAATCTTTGGTCTTATGAAGTGATGGAATTCCAATATATATTTTTGCTTTATTTGCTCTGGAAATATTTTATGGTTTTAGTACTCCTAGAGTTACTGGTTTTTTTCAAGCTCATGTAATTTTCAGCTATATATGTAGATTAATATTTAGAATGAGCTTTAGGGGAAGCCCTTGTGTAGAGTTCTGAAACTATTTTGTAAGTTCCTATTTTGCCACTCATACATGCCGCACCCCAATTCCAGTTTTATAAATTGATACAACATTGCTATAAATTTTATTGTCTCAGCAAAAATGAATTATTCTTCTTTGGATTACTTTTTTATTGATAGATAAAACAGAGTTGCAAAAAATGATCCAGAGTTGCAGAAATCACTCATTTCTCCCACTTTCCAAGTGATCAGAACTTTGTACTTATACACGACTACCACATGGTAAGATTATTTTAATGTAAATTTATACTTATTTTTTATTTTCTTTTCTTACTCAAAATGGTTTGCTGTATTTTTTATAGTGAGCTACTAAACTATCATGACTAAAATGAGCATTCCTTCTCTTCAAAGTTTATCATGCCATTGATTTCATCTTTAAAATGTCAAACATATACACAGACATGC
>JANHMN010000013.1:65855093-65886040 GCA_030674055.1 Rhabdomys pumilio
GAAATATAATAATATATTGTTTTAATATTCTGAAAATCATGAGGAATAACAATTATCAGCTTCATAATTTAAATTGTAGTTTTATTTTTTATAATTATAACACAATAAGTTGCCTCATATAATCTTGGTACTAGAATGTCATAAGTAATTTTAAAACTCCATTTAAAATACTTGTAATTAATTATAACATGCAATATATGAGATGAATGAATTATAGAATTGAGTTAGTGAAAGAAATCAAATCAGGCAGAGAAGAACTAATCCTTCACAGAGAACATTATGTTACAAAGTGGTTGAAGTAGCAGGAATTGTAGGTCAAATATTTAAAAATGAAAAGAAAATTTCATATAAACCAGTGGGACAGAGTAGAGGATTCAGAAATTAATCTTGAGGACATGAGGATGTATGAAAACTCACTAAGAAAACAGGTTCACAATGTATAAGAACAAGTATGGAATACAGAATATACAGCTATTGAGCTTGCAGAGTGAGGTGATAATGAGACAGAAGAAACAGTGCAAAGGGAGGACATCGGGGAGGTTTTGCTGTCGGGCTTTGATGATTCTAGGAAACAATACCTTTTATAGATAGTTGTAAAGGAGAAATGTTCTTTTGACATCATTAAAATTGAATTTCATATGAAGTAATTTTAATAGACTTTTTTCTTTCTATTCTTATTTACTTTGGCAGATTAAAGGTTACTCAGTTATGTGGGTCCAATGATTCTATGACAATTTAAATAGAATTACATAGTATTACTCTGTGTCAATCATGGCATGCTCCAGTACTCTTTAATTCCTGCAGCAAGAGTGACCTAACTACTGCTTGAAATACTTAAAAACGGTACTTTGGACTTAGCAGCATTAGTAATGTTAGAGATGGGATAACAAAAATCATCATGATCAATAATTTGTATTTCCATCTTTACTTAGCAGACCACATAACTATAATGCTCATGTACATTTGGTTTTTTCTGACTCTTCACTAAAATGGCTACTTAATCAAATTGTTATTTCAAGGGAATGAGTATGATTGGGATTTCTTTATTCTCTACATTTTGAATAAAAACTAATTTATTTTTTTATAATATCCAAATAGATGAGATGCATTTTAGTAGAAATCAAGGGAGAGCTAAAATAATTAACTCTGTGTATGAATCTTAGAGAAGAAAAGCTTACGTATTTAATGATTTATCACCTACAGTCACTTATGCTGAAGTTCAATCATGTCCCCCAAAACAGTCAAACATCTGAAGCTCAAATTTTACTTTTATTTTTTCCTTTATTCACCTGTTTCCATGTAGAATTAATATTATGTTATATATATATATATATATGGGATATATATATCCCACAAAATTTTCCATCAAGGATCTTATTCTTACAATATAGTAAACACATACCTGGGAGAAAAATAATTATTCAGTAATAAAATATTCAAGACAATAGTAAAAAAGGTAAGTAATTCAATAACTTTATCTACATAAAACTTATATTTTAATGAAATTAATTTTCAGCTGATTTAACACAGTTAATTAGATATTTACTTAGTAGAAAACTAGATCAGAGAATGATGTGGTACAGATTCCAAAACACATGGGACTATAATACCCAAGGGTATAAGTGGTGTTAAAGAAAATATCTTAGAATTGCTCCAGTAAAAGGAAGGATGCCTCCAATAACTTGATTGTCACTATATAAAATATTTCAACCAACAGGCTGAAAGATCAATATCTACAGGCATAGATGGCAAGGGACGTATGCTGCTCTCTTAGAAATCACTAACTTTTTTATTTCATTAACACAACTGAGCCTGTCTTAGGTCATTCTGACAAGAATGCCTTCCTTACCCTTCATGGAATATACATTATCAAAGCAAATTATAAGTTCAGACCATTAAATATTAAGGCATCCAAATGAGGCTTGCTATAAAAGAAAATTGTACTAAATTATTCTAAATAATACAGAACTTTCATTTGCTTAAATAGCAAGAATTTAAGCCACGCTAAGGGTTTGAGTGAGTGGAAGTTTAAAAATGTTTTCCTTGAACTTAACTCCATTCTATTTGTCTTTATATAGGGTCAGCTTGTACAATGTGGTGGTTGCCATATGCATGGTCAAAGTACTTTAAATGAGGTAATTTGCTATACAGCAACAATGATCATCATAATTTCATGTACCTGATGAGTTTTAAATTATGGATAAAGCACGGCAGGAGTTAGCAATATCCATGGTTTGCATCTCATAAAAAAGAGAGCTTGTTTAGTGACTAATGAAAAAGGAATATCAGTAAGCAACTAAAAATATGGATAATAAAATGCTAAGAGCTGTGGGCTCAGGTATTACTATATAATGTTACTACTAAACTTGAGTCTTGGCAGAAATGGGAAAAGAAAAGTTGAAATAATTCCATTAACCTACCTGTGTACACTTGGCAGGGTTAAATTTCTGAGATGAGAAAATCAAGGTTGCAATTCTTTCAATGTAGAATGTGCTTTAGGTTCTCAGTTGGCACATATATGTTAAATGTCACTATTGGGAGCTTCTAATTTATTTAATATATATGCTGACAAATGAGGTAAACATGAATATAAAGTAATTTCTCACATTCCCAGAAGGAAATTTAAATATGTACTCTCAGACTGCAAATTAAATATTTAAAAGTCTAATCACAGTATTTAATTTACTTAAACATACATATTTAAAAACTACATATCATATAAATTAATAATGAAAGCTTTTTATTGAAACCTTAAAATTTCATCATCAGATTCTAACTTTGTCAGTGGGAGTTTTTTGATAGATATTATACTGATTTCTTTACATGCTGCTTTCATGAGCATTCATTCTATGAGAAAAGTGTACAACATGGAATCCCATCTGTTACACAAATATGGGGAAAGTCTCCAAATCATGAACAAGCCCATCACATGATAGTTGATCAATTTCACCTTAGACACTTCTCAGAATATCTTTGTAATCAGGTGCACATCATTATTGTCTTTGTTCTTTCTATAAATTTTTAATAACATTCTTTATAATGAAAATTTAAAATTTGTGTGGAATGATTACATTTTCTTTATTCATGTTTTATACAGTTTTAATTTAAGACAGTTTTAATTTAAGTCTAACACATTAATATGATTGAAGTTATTTCAGCCTAATGCATATTATCTAAACTTCACATTGATAATCTAAATAAAGCAATACTAAAATAAATAAAACTGAATGATTTACACGAGGGAAATGGTATGCTAATAGTTCATATTCAATATAGTTCTTTATTTGTGATTATTCAGAAGAGAAAAAATCCTATTGTATTGAGGTCCACAAGCTATCCAAATATCTGTGAATGCTTGTTGACCTGAGTTCATTCTTCAGAACCTACGTAAAAGGTAAAGAAGAAAACTGACTCTGTGAAGATTTCTCCAAACTCTAGATGTACACTGAGGTAAACATCATACCACACACACACACACACACACACACACAAACATACACACTCACACACACACACAATTATCCATTCACATGTACATTTTTTTTAATTATGGGACAAATTAAAGGGGAAAGTATTTTCCCCCAAAGGTTGTTTTAGAAAGGGAAATAATGAGAAAGATGGAAAAATAGAAAGCTGGGTCCAGAAAATAGAATCAATGTGAGTTGTGACCAGGTAATCCCTATTTAGAGGAGACTCTTGGATGGAGGGAGAATATGGTTACTGCATAACAACCTAAGATTGTTATACAAGATAAATTTTGCATGAGATATTAAAATATCACCTGATGTGATGAATTAAGGTGCACAGTGAGGGTGTGCTTCTGGTATGTGGCATCCTAAAATGAAAAGTAATGTCATAGTAAGAATAGATCAAAATATCTTGAAGTTGGAGCCTCCACAAGAAGCACTAGTTGTCTAAAATTATCCAATTGCAAATTCATAACTTCTATTCAAATATGTAGTTATTTGTGTATTTTATAGATTACATGAATTAGTACAAATTTTAAACTAATAAATACAAATAATAATAGTAATAACAATAATAATAATACTATTATTTATATGGCTCCTCAGAAAAAATATGTTGATGATGTTTCTGTTCTTTTCTAATTAGACTGAGAAAGATAACACTGCTAGCATTTTAAAATTCCATGAAAATTAATACATGATTCTGATGGTGTAAAGTTTTATTCAGATGATATAGCATCAAGATTACCAAATATTTGTTTTATTTAACATTTACAAGAACTAAGCTTCATTTCTATCTGTTGTTCTACTCATAAATACTTTATATGCACACAGACAAACCTAGAGATATATCTGAATTTAAAAGGATGAATATAGAAATGACAGTCTTCCTTTCACATTTTAATGAAATCTTGTAGTTAATGAACATGAATCACCTAAGGGAAGAAAATGTTAAAATTTGAAGATAGAAGTCTCAGGTATGAGAAATTAAATTTTGAAGATGATTAAAATTAATAATGACTCTCCTTTAAATAAATACATAAAGTTACAGAAAGTTTAAAGTTATAACCGACTCATAGACTTGACTAGAAAAAGAGACCATGCTGATTAAACCAAATTGAAGCTGCTGTGAAATTCTAAGTGTGGGAGGATCTATGGGCATAATGATCACCACCAGCTAGCTCCACATTCAATGAGAGACCATGTCTCCACGGAATGTGGTGACGAATGATAGAGAAGGAAACTTGATTTTTTCTGGTGACTGCAAATGTACTCATCATACACTGCAGCCATTTACACCAAACACTCACAGCCCCACCCCCCCACACACACATAATTCAATTATTTCCTTACAAAATGGGTAGTCTGAATTCCACTCCTCGTTTTCTGAGAACATAAATTGCTACAACATACACATCCTGAGCTCACAGTCTTTATGGACTATTTTAACATTATGTTCACAGACTCCACAACTTATTCAATATAATATAATGCACTCCCTGTCCTCTCCATTATTGTTTTCTTTCTCCCCTCTATTCTTGCCATGGGCATAGAAATGCTTTATTATTTAAGCCACTTTAAAATGTTCTGATAAATCATAACCTTGTATCCCCCTACATTATTCATTCCTGTTTGGTGTTAAAATATTTTCAAAACATTTCTTCTATTATTATTTTCTTGTTTTATTCTCTAGCTGTTTTTTAAAATGATTTTTATCATTTTGATTACTCTATTATTATGCTAAAAGCACTTTTAAGGATTTCATTAATATTTGTGGGGGTACCTGTTGATTAATTGGTATGCCTCTTTTTTCTAAGAAATATTAGATTCTATTGAGTCTACTTACACTTCATGTCAACATGCTCACCTGACTTATTTTATTTTTTATTTTATTTTTTTTACTATATGGTCCCAAATCTTGACCGTGAAATCCAGAGTACCTCTTATCCTCCCCGTTAACTTGTTGAAATGATCAGAACTTTCAACTGTAATTAGTGCACTATCCTCCATATTGTACTTACCAATATTGTGTGTTTTCAGTTTTATACTGCTGAATTACTTTTCTCCTTACATGAGTATGAAGGAAGTAATCTCTCTTTAACCTAAGACAGGGATATCTAACTGCACACTCATGAAATTTTCAAAAGCTATTAGACATTTCAGTTGAAATATATCCAGACTAAACTCATGAAAACATCACTCAAGAATTATTTGCCTTTCATTTTCCACACAGACTTGGTTAGATAACTCCCTTGTTTGTGAGACCTACGAAAGTATGAAGGTTTGATTCTCTCTAAGTTTTGGCTGAATCAGACATTTACTGGAAAAATGGTTTGAGTCAGGGACAATGCCTTCTCTGGTTATTATTGTCGTTGTTATTTCTTTCAATAATCATACATACTACACCTGTTCCACAAGTAAGATGAAGTTACACAAATACCCCTAATTTTAGGTTCCATTTTATTTTATTTTATTTGCTTTTCTTTGAATTGAAAAATAGAATCCTTTCTCATATATACATATAATTATTACAGTTTTCTTTTCTACTCCTTCCAGGTTCTTACAACCTCTCCTTCCTCCAGACCTACTACCTTTCTTTCTCTCCAAAAAAAAGAAGTCTTCTAAGAGATAACAACCAAACATTAGAAAATAAAATACAATAAGATAAGCATAAATCATTACATTGTGGCTCAGCAAAGCAAACCAACAGAAGGAAAAGAACTCCAAGATAAGACATAAGAATCAGAGACATACTTAAACACCACTCAGTAGTCCCATGAAAGCATTAGGCTAATAGTTATAATTTACACAGAGAATACTTGATGTGGAATTTGGAAGGCTCTGTGCTTGCTGCTGCTTCAGTCTCTGATTTCCTGTGAGCCTTGCTTACTTTACTCTGAAAACTTTGTTCTCCTGGTATCCTCAATACCCTCTGGCACTACATTCTTTCCCTTCTTCTGCCACGGGGTTTCCTGAGCTCTGAGAGAACAGATTCAATTGATACATTCCACTAAGAGCCAAGTGTATTCCACACATTCTACTTAGAGCGGAGTCTTCCAAGATATCTCTCTCTCTCTCTCTCTCTCTCTCTCTCTCTCTCTCTCTCTCTCTCTCTCTCTCTACCTCCCTTCCTTCCTGCCTCCCTCCCTGCCTCTCTCCCTCTCTTTTTACCTCCCTTCCTCACTCCCTCTCTCTCTTTCTCCCTCCCTCCTGTCTTTCTTTCTGTCTCTCTATCGCCTCTCCCTTCTTCCCTCCTCCCTCCCTCTCTCCATTCTCTCCCTCTGAAAAGCCTGACTGTGGGTGTCTGCATTTGTTCCTGTTTCCTGCAGGAGGAAGCATCTCTGATGATGACTGAATAAGGCACTGATCTGTGAGAATAGCAAAATATTATTATGAGTCATTTTATTGATACCATTTTTATTTTGCCATAAGTCTCTGGGCTATCTCATATCTGGTTCTCTCTTTTTATAGAGTGGACAGTGAGAGTAATCAGATATTTGCTGACTACTCCAACAAGTTCCGTGCCACTGATGCTCTAGTATATCCTTCAGGGAGGAGTGATTTCTGTCTGGGTTTTTGTTAATGTTTCTCCTTTGATTACACACATAATATCTTCCTTTACTAATGACACTAGAATGTGTTGGTGAAGATTTGATTAGAAATCAGCTTATATTCATGTTCAATTAGTTGTGTGAGTGCTGTTTTTGGCAATGTAGCATTGAGGCCAAGTTTGTGGAAAATAATCCATCGACTTAGAAACAGGCGTGGATGTTTGAGGATTACCATTAACATTGCGTCAACCAACAACTCAATTGAATGAAATGCAGTTCCATTGCTGGAAAGTTTGTTTGGTAACAGGAGAGGGTCAGTTTAGACTCTCTGTCCCCATTATTAAAAGACCTCCTTAGGATTGACTTTATATATTGCAAAATGTTTCCCCTGAACTAAATTTCCATCTCATCAATCAAATGCTGTTCAATTCCAGCTGTCTCTCCCATCGTTCTCATTCTCAACCCTATCTCCCATCCCATTCCACATATGATCCTCTCATTCCTGTCCCCACTTAAACCAAAGTCTACTCATACAATTTACTCTATTTATTTTTTCCCAGCATAATACGTGTGTCCTCATAGTCCCTTCTGCTATACCTAACATGTCTGGATCTATAGATTGAGCGTTATTTTCATTTATTTAATGACTAAAGTACACATATTGATGAATACATACCACGTTTACCTTCATAGGTCTGGATAACAGAACTCAGAAAGATGCCTTCTAATTTCATCAACTTGACTGCAAATTACATGTTCTATTTTTTAACAGCTGAGTAATAATCTGTAGTGTAAATGTACCATGTTTACTTTATCCACTTTTATGTTGAGGAACACCTAGGTTGTTTCCTGTTTCTGAATATCATGAGTAGAGTAGCGATGAACAGGGTAGAGTCAGGGTCCTTGTTGTAGGACTGAATGTTCTTTGACTATATGCAAAAGAAGGGAATAGCTGGGTCTTGTGGTGTCAACCTCCTAAAGAACTGACATTTTGACTTCCATAATAACTGTTAAATTTTGCACTCTGACAAGCAATGGAGAAGATTGTTCCTTGCTCCATATCCTGGCCAGCATGAGCTGTCACTTGTGGTATTGATCTTAGTAATTCCCTCAGCTTTAAGATAGTACCTAAAAGTCATTTTGATTTCATTTTGCTTATGGCTAAGGATTTTGAACATTTATTTAAATGTTTCTCTGTCAATTGTCTTTCCTTTATTGAGAATTCTTGGTTTAGAAATGTAGCTAATTCTTAAATTAGTCTATTTGGTGCTTGATATCCAGTGTCTTTAGTTCTTGATATATTTATATCTAAATATTCTATTAAGTTACTGTCAAATTAGATTTGAAAATTGCCTATTCTATAAATTGTCTGAGTTATGGTGCCCTTTGCCTTACAAAAATCTTTCAGCCTTTGCCTTACAAAAATCTTTCAGTTTCACGAAGTCTCATTTACTGTCAGTCCTTGTGCACACTGTACCAGTGTTCTTGTTGGAAAATCTTCTTCTCTGCCAATGAGTTTCAGGCTATTCCCCAGTTTTTTTTTCCACTAGGTTATGGGAATCTGGTTTTATGTTGAGGTCTTTCATTCACCTGGAGTTTAGTTTTGTGTAGGGTTATATATATGGATCGGTATGCTCTCACCTGCATGCTGACATTCAGTTAGACCAGCACCATTTGTTGAAGATGTTTTTGTTATTCCAGTCTGTTTTCTGGCTTCTTTATCAAAAATCAGGTATGTGTAAGTGTGTGGATTTACCTATGGGTTTTCAATTTCATTTCTTGATTATTATGTCTGTTTGTTGTTATTGGTGGTGGTGATGGTGGTGGTTGGTTGGGTTTTTTAGTTTTTGTTTTTGCTTTTCTTTTTGGTTTGGTTGTTGTTGTTATTGTTGTTGTTGTTTTCTGCCAGTTTTGTTTTATTCAACCTAGGTTTCTGGGCCATCCAGCTTTGACTTTCAGTCATCCATTCAGCATTAGGCAACAGCTTCCTATTGCAGCAAGCTAGACCAGACATTGGTTGCACACCGTCCCCCAAGGTCTAAACCACTGTTGCCCCAGCACAATTTATGTAGAGAGCAAGTAGTAGGTTCTAGGTCTTATGGATTGTTTGTTGTCACAGTGCTACCACTAAAAACCTTGCCCAGTCAGAAAAGATGGCCAGTTCAGTTTCCTTATTCTCCACTAGTAGGTGTCTTTGCTATGATTACCCTCATAGGATCCAGGAAGTTTCCACTGCACTGGGTTTGCACATCACCCTCCAAAGGTCTCCCGATTCCAATTGACTTTCCCTATACTCTCTCCCTCCATGGCTGCCCTCCTGACTAGATTGCGTCTTTTCCTACACCCACATACCCACCCACAGAACAACTGGCAAAATCTATTCTATTATCCACTACCCAGGAGACACACACATCTCCGACTAGAACCCTCCTTGTTACTTAGCCTCTCTGGGTCTGCAGATTTTTTGTGTGATTATCCTTTACTCATCAGCTACTAACCATTATGAGTGGTTTACTCTTTTCACATTCTTAAATCCTTTATCATTTTCTATTTCCATCACTACTAATTTTACTCTTTAATCTCACCTCATTATTTTGTCACTTAAAACTTCTCATATTCCCTCTTCTCCCAAGATATTTCTTGTCCTTAAAATTCACATATTTGAACATTTCTCTCACTTTAATATGTTTAATAAACTGTCCATCTTTCTATTACAATATGCCACATTTTCTTAATATTCCCACTAATATAAACTTATAGTTGTCCCTTGATATTTGATATAATATTCTTTAGTTAAATTTAGATTAAAGAATAAATCATTTTCTGAACAATATTAAATTTATTTGTCTGTAGGAAAAGTGTTTATTTAAAATTACTTTCTTAATATTTAATGCAGATTATAGCATGATTATCCTTTTCTTTACAGATAATACCAACTTATAAGCAAGTACATACCTTGTTTCTATATATGGGTCTGGGTTACCACACTCAGAATCATTTTCTCTAGTTTCATTCATTTGCCAGAAAATTTCATGATGTTATTTTTTTTTTTAAAAAGCTGAGTCACAATCCACTGTGTAAATTACCACATTTTAAAGCCAGTCTTTGTGTGAGTGACATCTAAGTTATTTTCCAGTTTTTCATTTTTATAAGTAAAGGTGCTACAAATAAGCAAGTGACTTTGTGGTAGGATGGAGTGTCCTTTGAGTATATGCCCAAAGGTTGTGTCGTTGGGTCTTGAGGTATATCAAGTCCCAGTGTGTTGAGAAAATGCCATAATGATTTCTAAACAGGCTGTAAAAGTTTGCACTTTCACCAGCAAAGGAAGAGCATTTCCCTTGCTCCACATCCTTGCAAGCATGAGCTGTCACTTGTGTTATTGATCTTAACCCTTCTCACAGGTGTAATAATGTGTCTCAAAATAATTTTGGCTTACATTTCCTTGACTGCTAAGGATGATGAAAATTTCTTTAAATGTTAGCAATTTTAAATTCTTGTGTTGAAGATTTCCTGGTGAGATTTGTACCCCATTTTTAATAGGATTATTTTATTTGTTTATTTCTAGTTTCTTCAATTCATTATATATTTTGACTTAGGCAGATATGGAGTTGGTAAAAATCTTTTTCCATGCTCTAGGCTGTTGTCAATGTATCCTGTTATCTTCTATGCCAATATGGTCAAGGCTATTCCCTACTTTCTCTTCTATCAGATTCAGTGTATCTAGTTGTATGTTGAGTTCTTTGATTCATTTGGACCTGAGTTTTCTGTAGGGTGTACATTATCTATCTATTTGCATTCTTCTACATGGAGACATCCAGTTAAGTACCAATTGTTGATAATGATTTCTTTTTCCATTGTGTATTTCTGGGGCTTTTATAAAAAAAATCAGGAGTCATAGATGTGTAGATTAATGCATTGGTCTACAATTTCATTCTATTAATCAACATATGTGTTTTTATACAAATATCATGTGGGTTTTATTAATATTGCTTAACAGTACAGCTTGAAATTAGCGATGGTGATATTTTTAGAAGTTCTTTTGTTGTTCAGAATTGTTTTAGCTGTCCTGAGATTTTGGGGTTTTTATATTAAATTGACTATTATCCTATTAAGTTCTGTGAAGAATTAAGTTGGAATTTTAATTGGAATTATATTGAATCTGTAGATTGCTTTGGGAAAGATGGTTATTTTTATGATATTAATTGTACTGATTCATGAACATGGAAGATCTTTGTATCTTCTGATATCTTCTTCTATTTATTTCTCTAAAGACTTGAAGATTATACTATATAAGTCTTTCAATCTGTTAGTTAGAATTCCCAAAAGACATTTTATATTATTTGCAGCTATTGTGTAAAATATTGTTTCCATAATTTTTTCTAAGGCCATTTATTATTTTATATAGGAGGGCTACTAATTTTTCAGAGTTAAATTTTTATTAAGTTATGTTGCTGAAGGTGTTTAACAACTGTAGAAGTTTCCTGATTAAATATTTTAGGGTTGCTTACATACACTATCTACAAATAATGATACTTTACCTTCTTCCTTTCCAATTTGTATATTCTTGACCTCTTCCAGTTCTCTTACTGTTCTAGCTGAGGCTTCAAGTACTATATTGAATAGCAATGGATAAAGTGAAAAACCATGGCCTTTTCCGGATTTTAGTAGAATTGCCTTGAGTTTCTATTGAATGTAATATTGGCTATGTGCTTGATATAAACTGCCTTTATCATGTTTAGGTATGTGCATGTATTTTAATCTCTTGAGGATGTTGAATATTTTCAAAGACCCTTTCTTTTCTAATGTTTTTTCTTTCAGTTGTTTTACATGGTAGATTGCATTTATTGATTTTTGATCATGTCTGCATCTCTGGGATGATGCCTACCTGATCATGGTGGATTATCTTTCTCATGTTTTCTTGTATTCAGTTTGCAAAAATTATACTGAATATTTTAAATCTGAGTTTGTAAAGGAAAACACTTTGTAATTGCCTTTCATGATTTCACAAGGTAACTGTGGCCGCATACAATGAAATGGGCAATGTTCCTTTTGTTTACTTTTTGCAGACTGATTTGAGGAATATTTAGATTAACTCTTTTTTAAAAGTCTGGGAGAATTCTGTGCTAACAAGACCTGTCCATAAGCTCATTCTTTGTTAGAAAACTTTTAATGAGTGTGTAAGTTTTATTAAGGGTTATAGATTTATTTAAGTTGTTTATCTGATATTAATGTAGCTTTGTTAAGTGGTACCTATACAGAAAATTATCTATTTCATTTAGATCTTTCAATTTTGTAGAGTACAGGTTTTTAAAGACTGTCCTAATTATTCTTTAGATTACCTAATTTTCTGCTGTTATGTCTCCTTTTTTGTTTTCTCAAAGAACCAGTGCTTTGTTTCATTGATTTTTTGTATTCCTCTCTTTGTTTCTACTTTATTGATTTTAACTTTGAGTTTAATACTTCTTGCCATCTTCTACTTTGTGTATTTCTGCTTCTTTTACTCTAGAACTTTTAGATATGCTACTAAGCCACTAGTATAAGATTTCTCCACTTTGGTTTCTTTGTTTGTTTTTTCTAGGAACTTAGTTCAATGAACTTGACTCTTATACCCATTTTCATTTTGTCCCATAAATGTGAGTATGTTATATATTAATTTTCATTGAATTTTACATCTTTTCTTTCTATCTTCATTACTGTCTTGACCCATTTTTTCTTTCAGTAGGAAGCTATTCATTTTCATGAGTTTATAAGTTTTCTCTTGTTTCTCTTGTTTTTGATATCCAGCTTTAATCTGTGGTGGTCTAATAGGATGAAGGGAGTCATTTCAGTTTTCTAATATCTGTTGAGATTGCTTTGTGATTAATTATGTGGTCCATCTTGGATAAAGTTCCATGAGGTGAACAGAAGAAGGTATTTCTTCTGCATGTTTGAGTGAATTGTTCTTCAAATATCTGGTGTGTTCATCTGCTTTATAATGTCTGTTACATCCAGTGTTTCTTTATTTAGTTTGCATTTAAATGAGTTGCTGATTGTGAGAGTCTGGTTTTGATGTAGCCCACTATCAGTATGTGAGGGTCAGCATGTGATTTCAGTTGTAGCAATGTTTTTTTTTACAAACTTGAGTGACCTTGTGTTTGGTACATAAATGTTAGGAATTGAAAAGTCATCTCAGTGGACTTTTCCTCTGATGAGTATTCAATATCTTTCCCAGTCTCTATTGAGTAGTTTTTATTTGATGTCTGTTTTACTAGATATGAAAATTGATACAGAAGTTTGTTTCTTAGGTCTATTTCTTTAAATATCTTTCGTTTGGTTTTGTTTTGGTTTCAAGTCAGGGTTTCTCTATGTAACCTGGGTTGTCCTGGAACTTACTCTGGAGACCAGGCTGGCTTAAAACTCAGAGAAACACCTGCCTCTGCCTCACAAGTCTTGGAATTAAAGATGTGTACCATCACTGACTGGCTGGGATTTATTTTCAATCCTTTAATCCTGAAGTAATATGTAAGTTTGGTTTTATGATGTGTTTCTTGGATGCAACAAAAAGATGTACCTTGTTTTCATAATCATTCTATTCTGACTTTTGTTTTAGAATTAAAACCATTGATGTTGAGAGGTATCCATGACCAGTGATTGTTGATACCTATTATTTTGTTGCTATTGGTGGTGGTAGTGGCATGGTATCGTGTTGTATCTTTGTGTGTGCATATGTGTGTGTGTGTCCATTGTGTTTCTACATATGTAAGCAAATATAAACAAGCCTCTGACTGTCTACTGAACATGGAGTTACAGATGATTATGAGCCATGTGACATGTATTTTTGGAACTAAACTCCAGTTTTTAGCAAGAGCAGAATGTGTTCTCATTACTCGGCCATATCTGCAGGTCCTTGTCCCATTTTATAGTATAAAAATTCCATTCAACTTGATACATTAATGTAAGGTTTATTTATGGGCCACATTATATTTTAGCAATGTGACCTTCATTGAATCAGATTTTGGGACAATGTGTGCACCAGGGTATTGTCAGAAGAAATAGAGTTATCAGTTAGTAGATGCTAACAGCTGTGTATGATATCTATAAGGATAGTACAGATAGAATACCAGTAGGGAGATTCTGAGAATAAATAGCAAAGCTATTCTAGCTCAGATAACAAGTGTTCATTTTCAACATGTCTGGGCAGGTTAAGCTTGAGCCTCAGTACTTCCTATAAAGTGATACCTAGTGCCCATACAGCAAAGAAACATCTAGTGACAATGAGTACTCTAGTCATAGAAAACCAAGTCAAGGCTTGTTACATTATATCTTCTAGTATATAATCTCATCAACCTATCATGAGATGCAAGAGTAAACCAGGGAGGTATAATTATGCCCTAAGTAAAACTGAAATAAGATAGACTCTACAGATAGAAGTTAAAAGAAGCAAGTGTGATAATGTGCTGAAATACCAAAGCAAACTAATCAGAAAATATGATGATAAATTTCACTGAAGAAAATGACAAAAAAAGTGGAACAGAATGAAAGAATAATTCTAAATTAAGAATAATTCTAAAACTGAATAATATAACAAACCAGATGAAGATACATGACAAACTAATGACTACAGAAACCTTAGCAATGGTAAAGATGGTCTTATAGATACATTTCATTTTAAGATTTAACATAAATAAGTAGAAGTAGACAATCTATGAAAATATATATTTCTATAAAACTGAAATTTTCTGAATATTTTTATAACTATAGATTTACAAAATGAAGAAATTGTATTAAAACAAATGCAAGAAGGTAGTAGCATAAACATCTGACTTTACTGGGACTATAAGAACACTAGACTGGAACTTCTTATTCAACAGATATCAATATATAATTAAAATTCAGATTTTATGTATTCATTTAATATTTATCATCTTAGCTGTACACTGGAAAAATTCTCAGACTGCAAACAAAAGATACCAGACAATTATGCAAGCCCACAAAACAATAAAAAAATGCCAGTTTAAGTAATTATGTAGTCAATTATAAAAACGTTACATATGTATATTCTTCTCCTCTCCTCTCCTAACCTGTTTTAATTAAAGTTTATAAAATAATATGTGTGTAATTATATTGTTTGTCCTGCAACTTTCAGAAATATAATGTATCTGACAATAATAACAAAGAGGAGCTATATGTATGCAATGCTGCTCTGTAATAAGAAATTGGGACAGATGGCAAATATAAATTTTGGAAAAAAATAATATGTCTTGGGAAAATAAGAATAGGAATTAATATAACAAAATGCACTTGTTCATATTTATGAAGTTCTTTTTTCTGAGTTTCTTAAAAAATTACATAACTGTATTAGGTAATAATTATAGCAACATAATGTTGGGAAGTTAATATTTAGGGAGGTAAAGATTAACTTTGCTATATAGTAGTATGAACACAATGATTTTAGAACAGAAAGGAAGGGAAACTCTTACATGGAAATATAGTTTCTAGAGCTTATTAGCTTTAAGTTTTGATCAATCTGAAGTAGATTACTTTACATTTAGGTATATAATATAAGCCTAATAAATATAAATAAAGTAAGAGATGTTGCAAAAATCAATAAATAAATCTCTACCGTTAGATAATAGAAACTTATTTAAGAAGAATATCAAAGATTAGGAAATTATTCATACAAATACACTCAGTCACACACAGAAACGTACTCATGCACACACACACATGCACACATGCATCTTAAAGACACCTTTAAACATTGTCTGTATAATTTTTTTCTTATGCCAGAACTTCCCCAGATGTATCCACATAAACACACATACCATAACCTGTTCATTGATTTTTACAGGAAAAAGGGAAACTCTATCGACAGGGATTTAAGTGGTTACATACAGAAAAATAACCATTTCTTTTATTCTGTGAAATATTTCAACAGATCCTATGTCTAAATAATATTCTCAATTCAGAGGGAAGATGTTATACTTCACAATCTCAGTGGTAATAAATGATTTTAGATAAATGATGAAGAAATATTATATTATAATTTACAATGAAAATTCTATTTATTTAAAATAAAATTATATAACTTTCCCTCTTTATTAGCACCCACCAGTCCATGCTAGTAAACTCCTTTAAACTAGTCTCATCCATCCTATAAATTGAAATCCTTTATTTCATTTATTAAAATTATATATAAATATATATCTTTAATTTATATATATAAATATGTAATTATAAATAAATCTACACCATAAATGTGTATCTATTAACATATAAATATAAGTATATAAATTTAAGTTATTTATAAGTATTTATAAACTTATATCTGTATTTTAAACTTATAAACAAGTATATAAACACACACATTTAAGTTTTATTGAGGAGTGCATAAATTTTTGATAATACTAATATTACAGCAGGGTAAACTTTGTACATGTAAACTATAAGTTGCATGAATCATCTCTAACATCATTAGAAAAAGAATGTATGCCCTTAAATAGTGATTTCTCTATTTAGTGACATCTGCCAATATAGAATATTACAAGGAAAAGTATAAACTCTATTTCTGAGATAAACCTACTCAATTTAAATGATTTTAATTTTACACTAAGTACTCTCCTTATTTATGTTGGCATACATGTCAGCATTTGTGTTGAAAATATGCTAAGAGATGTTTAAAAAGATATTTTTAAGACCTTCACTTCTTAAATAACAACTGAAAATCTTGTAGATTTCCTAGGCATTATCCATAAAATACTAATATAAGTGAATATGGGTCTTACTGAAATTTGGCCAACAAGATGTGAGCCACTTGATTTCAAATTCTAAAATTGTGTTATTACATTCCTTTAATATGCATTTACAATAATTTTTTATCCTTGTTGCAAGTAGATTTTGAATTTTAAATGCATTTAAATATCTTTTGTAAATATTTTGGGTAGTAGATTTTTGTTCTTATTTGGAAGCCATCTTGGGTTAAGGAGAAAACATGTGGGACAGGAGAGAATGGGAAGAGAGAAATGGTTTTAAGCAACTTTCCTCCCAGCTAAAGGAAATAGCTTGCATATCTGGCTGTGCAGAACAGGGTCTGCTGAATTCTAACTGGCAATTCACAGAGCTTTCTGTAAACATAAGCTTAACATTTAACTGCTAACATAAGAAATTTAGAGTAAATTAAATTTTCTCTGGCCTCCCAGGTTCAGCAATGGAAATCCAGAAGCTGAGGAAGCTGGGTTAGCTGTTGCTTAGTTACAGTGAATACCATTGTAATGACCAGGATGTACATTAATTCTGAGTACTGTCATTATGCACTGTGATAATACGAAGAGAAAAAAATCTATTCAAAATGGTTTTTAAAACCATTTAATCAGCAGTGGAATTCTTTTTGCTCTATTTTATCTTTTGTTTTGAATAGCCTTTCTCACTGTTTATACTAAAACCTAACAATACAAATGAAAAGAAAATCTGCCTTTGCAGGTAAAAAAAAATATACATTTCTGACAGTGAGACAACAGATGATAAAGAAGTTATAAAGAGGGACACTATATATCTATATTTGTAACCAATGTAGAGCATGCCATTCCTGTCCAATGTGCTAACCCAGAATGAGGATTACTTTGAGACAGAAACTTACTATTTTCTTCTAAAAATCTATAACCCTAGTTTGCTATACTGAGTTTCTAAACTGAGAGAGAATGATGTATACATCATTTAGCAGTAGATACTTCTGCCAAAATCTATTCATTCTCATGCCTCAATGCTCATGTGAGCGTAGTATCTTTAAAACAAATTTTCTAAAACATTTTATTTCCATGTTTGCAGAAATAAAACTCTTTATAAAAAAATTAACATTAATTGTGAAATAAAATGTATATGTACTTCACTGTGAACTTTACTTAATTTTTTTCTAGGTGCTGTATGCTATGATACACCTATTGGACAATTCATGTGTTTTTATCAATGCTCATAGCATAAGTAAAATATTTGTGAAGATGATTTGCCTGAAGTAACAGTATCTACTCCTAGTTGCCTCTGTTTTTCCTCCCTCTTGTTTAGCTTCTCCATTTCTGCTGTAAACAAGCCATTCTCATGAGGATTTCATTGTCACTTAACTATGTTTAAAACTTTCATGTATCTCAGTCATTTATTCAACCAGAACATATAATTACCAACCAAGTAGATGTGACAAATCCACTCACTACACATAAGAAATAAGTAGAATTGTTACAAGACTTCTGTAAAAAACAACTCTCATTTTTCCAACTAACTTATTTTGTCCTTCTGATAACAATTGCTTTCCTTCAAAATTTTCACTAGAAATTTTCATTCTTTCTTCAACAGAATATAATTTCTCTCATTGTTAAACACACACATACAAACACACATACCACACACAAACAAATCTCCATACATACACACACTACAAAAACAGCACACATACAATACACATGCACATACACATACACACATAAAACACACACCACATACATAGAACACATACACTAACTACAAACATGCACACCACACACACACACACACACACACACACACACATATACTAGAGAGATACAGAGACAAAGAGAGACAGAGAAATAGACCCCCTTTATAATATATTTCTTTCTATTATTTTGAATTGGTATTCTAGAAGGAGTAAAAGAGGTTTAAGTGATGTAGGTTGTGCACATACTCCTCCCTCTGATAATAGAACCTTGAGATCTTTTCAATACAAACTATTTACTATTTCAGATATAAACAGAGCATCCTCAAGTAGTTCGAATTCACATAAGAAGAATGTGAATTCACAAATAAGAACTAGATTTGAACAATGTCCTTTTCATGCTTCAGTAGCTTTACTTGCACAATGAATATAAACACTGAATTATGTATCTCTCTAGAAATGAGTTCCACAACAACTTTTAATGAGTAAATTATTATTCTAGATGCAATAGATAAATATATGGAAGTCTATCTATATTGGAAACAATAATAGAAATACCAGATTATTACATCATCTAATATTTTATTTCTTTAAGTTTCTTCCTAATATCAAGGTTGGATCTTCAAAGATGGTTTGGCAAATAGTTAAAAGTATTTCCACACAGCCCTAAAAAACTGAGTTTGATTTCTGGAGCCAAAGTTTTTTTTTTTTTTTAACTGCTTTAGTTTAAATCTCAGCACTCTCAAAAGAGATAAGAAGAAGAGAATGAGGAGATTCAGCAAGTCAGTGAGCTAGAGTATACAGCACAATAGCCAAAGCAGGGGAGAACTTTTCCTACAAAGCACAGGCTACAATCTAGTCCCAGCCACTTACTATTGTCCAGTGAACAACAGGTTCTATAGCAAAACCTGTGTATATGAGTACACACACAAACATAATTAAATAATAAATAAAAAATATACTTAGTTCCTGTCTTGGTTTGGCATTTTTGTACATTTTTTAAATATACTTTTACCTTAGTTTTAGTTATTCTTAATGTAGCTGCCCATATGATAATTTGAAATTACTATTTATCTTGGTGGTAGAAATCAATATGATTTTATTTTACTGTAAAAATATAGTTCAATACAACTCAAGATAGAGTTACAATACTCCTTCAATTCATAAACGATTATTTTGTTGGTACTTTTTAAAAACATTCCTATTCAAGGCATCATTTCAAAGAATAATCCAATGATGTTTAGATTTCTAAAATATATACTTGAACTCTGTCAGTACATCACTGTGTTTCTTTATAAATCCAGCTAAAGGCAGAGAACATTGCACACATATTCCTATTTGTCTTATCATTTTATTCTATTCCTCTGTAAAGGAACTATGAGAAGTTGAATATTCTTAATTCTAAATTCCAAATATAAAAATTATCCAAAATTCATAAAAATGCCCTAAGTCTAGAAGATGAACAGAAAACCCGTACCAAATTCAGTGTGACAAGTGACAAATAGGACACAGGCACAAAACTGCAGTTGACTCAGTGTCCCTTAGACAATTAAACCACCTTCAGATCCCGATCTTTTAGCTATGATACAAAAACGTTGCTTTGTGAATATACCATTAAATACCATACTCAATTAGTTTTAAGTAGCATATATAGGCTATAGGAACAAATGAATTTCATTTTTAGACTTAGGTGTCAATGATGGTTTGAATATGTTTGGCCTAGGGAGTGGCATTACTAGAAGTTGTGGTCTCATAAGAGTAGGTAAAGTTTTATTGGACAAATCATGTCACTAGAGGTGGGGGTGAGACCCTCCTCCTACCTGCCAGGAAGAGACTGTTCTCTCCATGCTGCTTTTGGAACAAGATGTAGAATTCTCACCTTCTCCAGCATCATGCTTCCTGGATGTTGCCATTCTTCCCAACAAGATAATAATGGACTTAACCTCAGAAACTCTAAGCCAGCTCCAGCTAAATGTTTTCTTTTATAATGGAGTTGCCTTGATCAGGGCGTCTGTTCACAATAATAATGAAACCTTAAGATAGAAGTTGGTACCAGGTACTAGGGAATTGCTGTGATAAACCTGACCCTGGTTTTATTTGAAGGCATGTAGATTTTGGAATTTCGGTTTATAAAAGCATTAAAGTGTGGCTTAATGTGCCATACAAGCTTAGAAGACAGTAGTGCTGAGGGTGATTTGAACTGAGGCAGCCTGCCTTGTTAAGAAGTGGAGCAGATACTATTTGTGAGGTATTTTGGTGAAAAAAATGTGGCTACATTTGCCCTTGTTCAGAGTCTATCTGAGGATAAATTGAAGAAATTTAGAGTCACTACATTAGCAAAGGAAATATCAAAATAGCCTGGTATAAGTTCTGTTGTATGGTTAATACGATCACTCTTATGAAGAACATTTTGATGAAAAGGAGCAAGCTGAGCAAGGTAAAACACAAAATGTATGGTCCAAGTATTAAAGTGGAACCACAAAATGGAATGGACCTAAATCCTGTGTTCTAGAAGATAATCAAATTAAGGGAATGGTGAGTTTTCAGAAAAATTCCAGCCAGTTAAGGTTTATGTGTTTGCCATCCAGCAAGAAATTTTTATATCGTGGAAGGCATTGTAACTTGGTTATTATTTTCATTTGGACATTTAATCTGGAATGAACTACAATCCAGAAATGGAGGATACTGGCTTTCGATCAAGATTTTAAGAAGTAGTTGCCATAAAACCTTAGATCCAGGCATGGTCATACATGCCTCTAATACCAGGAGACAGAAGCAAGCAAATGTTCAAGGCCAGCCTGGTACAGAGTAAGTTCACAGTAATGAAAAGCTTAGGTCTTCACATGCTGATACACACTTGTAACCTTAGTATTCAATGGACAAAGCCATGCAGATCTCTGAGTTCAAAGTCAATCTACAGAGCAAATTCCAGGACAGCGAAGCATAGCCAGTGAGAAAGATAACAAGATAGTGATAATGTAAGAGAACAAAGGGACCAAGGTCCAGCTCTAGCATGGAGCCGAACTTGGCAGCTTTGCCCATGTGGCTCTGGCCTTAGAATCCAGAGTAGAATGAGACTACTGGGAAAATTTATGCTGGTTACCTGGAGCTAAGAAATTAATGATCATTAAGAAGAGACTGGCATCGGTGAGGTAAAATATTCTGGAATGTGTTTTCTTAGTGCACAAAGAAGCTGTGTTCAGAGATAGCCAAGGTTGTATCTCATGCTGCAGCTGGACTTAATAAAGTGTAAGAATAATCCAGATTGTACTAGTTTTGAAGGCATGAAAGAGTCATGGAGAGCAACTGAGGCTTGGTTCTGTGAGAGGCCAGGAAAGACCATTGATGGAGGTGCAGTCTCAGTTGCAGTTGACAGCCCAGGATTGAAGGGGTTATACAAAGATGTTGATGCTTGCCACCATTGAAGGGAGCCTATGAAGGCTATTGGTGAAGGCTAGCTGCAACAGAAGAGTCCAGTGAATTTGAGATGCCTGTACCATAGGATGATCATCAAGAAGAGCAGCAACAGAAGATTGGAGTCAACCAGAGCCTAAAATACTATAGAGAACAAAGCTGGAGAAGCAATCAAAGCCCTTTGATGGAACCTAGAAGGTCATACATGGATCCCATATGTTGGAACACGAACCAGTAAAATTTATGTTGCCTTGGAGCCCCCAAGATGTTAGAGATGCAAGAGCTGTGTTTTGTCTGCTGAGAAAAGCTGATAACAGGGAGTGAAACCCACCTAAGAGAATGAAGTTTGATGCTATTGAATTCCAGATCTACCAATAGCAGTCAACAAGAGAAAATGATTTGGAGATCTGAAGAGCCCTTTGAAGTTGCATAGGAAGAAACAGAGTTTGGAATTTCACCAGCCGGATTTTGTTCTTGTTTTGGTGTAGTGTTTCCTCACTATGACATTTTGGAATGACAATTTATATCCTGTGATGCTGAAGATATGTGATCAGATTTTTGTTTTTGACTTTATAGGGGAGTACAGTTAAATGATTGAATGAATATCAGAAAAGACATTGAACTTTGGATTTTTAACATTATTGAGACTGCTATAGACTATGGGGACTTTTGAAGGTAAACTATGTATTTTCATTATGCTATGGCTAGGTATGGCCACTATAGACTAATGTGTTTGAACAAGCCTATGGGAACCAGTAAATGGAATGTGGTAGTTTAAATATACTTGTCACAGGGAGTGGCACTATTAGAAGGTATGACCCTGTTAAATTATATGTGGCTTTGTTCACGGAATTGTGTCTCTCTGGGGGTTTGCTTTGAGACCCTCCTAGCTGCCTGGAAGTGAGAATCCTTTATTGGTTGCTTTCAGAACAAGATATAGAGCTCTCAGCTCCTCCAGCACCATGCCTACCTGGATTTTGCCATGCTTCTCTCTATGATGGTAATGACCTGAACATAAGAACCTGTAAGCCAGGCTTAATATTATACTTTATAAGAGTTGCCTTAGTCATGGTGTTTCTTCACAGCAATGAAACACTGATTATCAGTACATGTTTTCAAATATATGAAAATACCGAAAAGTTTGACACACTTCTCCTTCCTAGCATTTTAAATATTGTGTGAATGTGTGTGTGTGTGTGTGTGTGTGTGTGTGTGTGTGTGTGTGTAATTGTGTGGGTGTATGTGTTTATGTTTCAATAAGTATGAAGTGGGGAGAAAAAGATTTGCATTGTCCTAAGTGATAATATACTGTATTTTTTCATGCATTTCCATATTTTTAGGAAATATATATATAATTAATAAATATAATTGAAAAGGAAGACATATATCTATATAGATAAAGATATAGAGATAGAGATAGAGATAGATTATATATATATATATATATATATATATATATATATATATCTTTCCAAATATATATGGAAAGGGGGTTTATAAAAGTCTTTTTCAGGCTGTTGTCCACGTATTTCATCAGTGACTGTCTATCAATGGAAAGTTCAAGAATCTAGTAGTTGTTCAGCACGGGAAGCTGGAAGTCTCTACTGTTCTTCATTATATTTCAGAATCTGGAAGAAATAGGTTCTATGTCAGCAAAGGAATAGACATGCCAGGCTGAGTAAAGGCAAGTAGACAAAGACCAAAATACTTTTTTTCCCCCTGTCTTTTATATCAATGGTCAGCAGAAGTTATGGCTCAGAATAAGGTAGAACTTCCCAACTCAAAAGATTCAAGATAAATCTTCACACTTCAAATGATTTAACTAGGAAAAATTTCTCACAGGAGGACCCAAGCAGTTCAGTTTATTTAATTACAAATGTAGTTAAGCTGATATCAAGAATAGCCTCCATAAAGAACTAGTTATGATAATTAATACAATTTTAATAGATGAATATAGAATATTTACTGTAATTATGTATTACTCTGATGCAAGCATTCATAATCATATCTTAATGTATTATTTTTTAACTTTTATTTGCATGTAAGCATATGTGAACATCTGTGTAAGTGCAATACTTATAGATGCCACAACAAGGCATCAAAAGTTCTGGCATTGGAGTTAGAAGGAGTTATGATCTTCCCAGCACCCTATCTGGATGCTGAGAATGGAACTCAATTCCTCTGTATGCACAATACATGTTCTTAACCACTGAGCCATGGCTCCATCCCCATATTACCACAATTTTTAGAAACTCTTGAAGTTAACCTTTCTAAATATTTTCCTTCATGATAAATTATTTTATAATATGTGCCATTTTATGGACATGCTTATGAACTTCACTAGATAACCATAAATTGAGTCACTGTTACTTGGTGTGCATATTTTCGTAGTCATCAGATATTGTGTACTTTATTTTTAGGTGTCATGGAATTTTAATTGGCTTAGTTTTGAGTAAATTAATATTCTTTCATGTGCAATGATTTTGCTGATTCAACAATATTTACAACAGGGATCAGTGTTTAAATACTTCAGTCTCAAGAACAGAGATATATTAGTTATGACCATTTATTAAGCAACATTATGTACCAAGTCACAGCTCCAAGGCTTTTATGCTTATGTACATGAAGCAAAATGAACAATGCCTGCATGACTTCAAATTGCTCAAACAGTTGTCTTTATTCAATAACTTCAGTATATAATTAAAATAAACACAAATGTCATAATTTTGCTTGAAATCATAGGTGTTCATTCATAGTTTATAAGAACCACAGAGGATAGTAATTTTAACATCAACCTGAAATAAAATACAGGTAGTACAAATTATTAATGCAGTTAAATTGCATCACATTTTTTTTAAAAATATTTAATCTATTATTAATTGTATGTCTTTATGTAAGTGTATACTATGATAACAGATGCTAGAATAAGATTCAGATCCACTGGAGCTGGAGTTACTGATGATAGTAAGAGGATCAACATGTTTGCTTGGAACCAAACTGCATTCTTCTGCAAGTGCCATATTAACACTATTAACTTCTGAGTCATATATACAGGTCTTGATTACATCATTTTGCCATCTTTTAGAATGAAGGTAAATGCATTTCTAGTTGAACAAAATATCATGTCAGCATGCACAACAAATTTTATGTATTACCTTGTAGCTGCCTGCAGCCATGATTACCAGGTTCTCCTGAGACGAAGCCTGGGAATTAACAGAAAGAAGGGCAAGAGAAACGTGGGGCCAAGACAAAGTATTCTGATCAAAGCCTCAAGTTTAATAATTTGCTTTCACATGTAAAGGGGAAGCTCTGCCCCCCAGAGTCTCTTTTTGGTTCAGCCCAGGGGCTAGCAAAAAGATAGTAGTCCGGAAGGTATCAAGGTTAGCTCAGCAGGCAGTCACTTCTTCTTAGCTTGGTAGCAGACTGCAAAGCTCCAAGACTGACAAGGTAATGCCTCCTTCTAGGTCCTACTGTTGTTTGGTATATTGTGGTAAATGACAGGCCTTCTCAGGCCTGGGGAAAGGGCACAGCCCCCCCCCCTTAACTTTTTACGATGGTAGTGCCAATATCTGGATGAGGCACAATATTTCATCCCATCTAGTGTCTAGAGTGACCAGGTGACAGTGAATGTTTTAGGTTGGCTTTTATATTACTCCTATATTACCTGTCATCAAGGAAAACATACATAGCATATTGATGTATGCCTCTGTCTTAGGTTTATAGGAGTTGAAAATTACTCCTATATTACCCGTCATTGACTAACCAACAATCATTGGCACACTCTTTAGACCCAGACCACGTTCAGACCAAAGGACCTCTGGGCATGCACTAGATGCAATTCTTCACAGCAATGTGTAACTACCAGATGAATAGCTGAGCTTGCTGAGAGCGATCCTGTGTGAGGGCAATCAATCTACTTAAAATATAAGGTTCAAAGGTTAAAAGCAACATGATTATCCAAGTAATGTAGAAAATAAGGTTGGAAGTGGATATGTTCCAGTATCTAATCCAACTGCTAGTTAGCAGGTATCACACACAAAGTCTGACCACCAGGTATTTAGTGGGTGGCTTTTAGTAATGATAAAAAACACTCTCCAGTAAGAGTGGAGATTATATGTCAAGTTAAATCAGCTGATTGATAAAGATTTTGAGCCATCTTTACTATTAGAATCATAATTATTAGGCTCAAGATCTGTGTCCACTTGAGGACCAGTCTTTCGGGCAGCCATCAGGCTCCATTCTCTTTTTCTGAAAAATGTAGACTGACCCATAACCCCAAATTAGAACAGGACGGGGACCACACCAAGTATTAGTTAAGGGGTCTCTCCACAAGACCTTGGCAAATGAGCTGGAAGTAACTGGATGTCAGTGGCAATCCACTGCAGACTGACTTTTAGCATCAGTTTGCAGAAAATTTAAAACAAATAAGACAAAAGCAAGGAGTGCTTTTGGTGACCTTGTGGGGTATAATTCCCCCTTTGTAGTTTAAAAAAGCCAGTTTTTTCGAATTACTTGTAAAACCAGGGAAGAAGCACCATTAGCTTCTTTTCCCACCTTTAGAGAGTTATGAAGATATTACTTTAAAGTTTCATAATATCTCTTTTATAATTTTTCATCCTTGAGGATAATAAGGAAATATCAGTAATATTAAATTGTTAACAAAATACCTCAAATGTTTGACTGTAGCCAAATAACTATAATAGACAGTTACATTATCTATCTTAGTCTGATATGGAACACCAAGCACAGAAAAATAATATAGGCAATAACTAATTATATTTTTAGTTGCTTCTATTGTTAAAGTAGTTGCAACTAGAAAACCTAGAAGTTATCAAGTCACATGTATATATTTTAATTTTTAAATCAAAAATTAGTAACATTTTTACTTAGAGTAACATTTTTATTTGGAATAAGGAATAAATCTTATATCCAAAATGCTTTTAGGATTCTATTATATGATCTTGTATTAACATAAGTATAATTTTATAATAGGATGTTTAAACTGGTTTCTTTTGTCAAAGGGCTGTTGTGGGATATGAATAGTAATAACACAAACAGCCAACAATTTATATAGTCTATACAATGTATCTGTTGATAACTAACAACTTACTCTATTTTCAGCAAAGCTATCTCTCCTTTATAGTTAATTGTCAAGGGGAATTAAGACTTGTATCCCTTTGAAAATATCAAACAGAGGTTTAAATCCTCCTATGGTAAGCTTAAGATTAGGTTTTAGTCAATTAATATCTCTTAACAACTTTTAAAAATTATTATACGCAAATCAGTTCAAAAGCAAACCATTTTCTTCTTGTATGTATGCTTACAAGCCAGAAGAGGGCGCTAGATCCCACCACAAATGGTTGTGAGCCACCATGTGGTTGCTGGGAATTCAATTCTTATATTTTTAATTATAAGTCTAGCCTTTAACGGCTGAGCCATCTCTAATCCCAATTATGTAATTTTATTAGAATTTTCTGTGCCACAATCTGTTTAGGATATAACTGAGGTCTCAAATATTGAAAAGATACTGCCTTTGAATCTTTCTTTGGAGCAACAAGTACTCCAAAATTTTTAAAGCTTGTTGTATTGGAGCAAAGGCTTGCAGAAAAACTTCTTTAGAGGAATCCACTAATAAAGTATCGCACAATGAATAACATACACTAAAAGACTCAAACTCTTAATTTTTAGTGTCAAAGTAACAATATAATATATATATTATATTGTTAAGCATATATATATATATAATATATATTATATATATTATATAAGCATATAATATATATTATATTGTTAAGCAATTAACCATTCTTCATGGACTCTTAAAAATTACGAATAAATTTACTGAATGTAAACCTCCCACCTTTACCAGAAAAGTAAAGGAATGGTATAAAAACATCTTTTATATCTATAATAATTCTATATGTATTTACTGGAATGGCAGCTGGAGTAGGCAATTCAGGCTGTATAAATCTTAGGTTTGAACTTTGTCTTGGATTAATTCAATAACCAATCATTTTTAAATGAGTGAGAATATCAGATAAAGGCAAAGCCGAAGGCAATCTCATTCTCTAATAATTGTTACATATATTAGAGGAACCAAAAGCATCTCATTTTTAACAACTTTGGAAGGAAGTGGACGCAAAGGAACCTTTGCGTCTTTGGGTCTTAGATCTACCTCTCCTCCACTGCAAGAAGCACCTTTCTAGGAGCTGGTAGTAATGACCCAAGACAAAAGGAGCTAGGCACCTGAGCTTTTGTAGAGTTCAGTCTGCATTGTGTTAATTCAAATGTAAATGTTCTTAATTTCTGGCCTGTTTTCTGAGGCCTGGCCGGTTTTTTTGTAGGCCTGAACTGCTCTGCAAATTAATTTTTTAAACTTTAAATTTAAACTTTAAACTTTAAAAGATACGTGTATCTTTTTTCTATAAACATGGGTAAATCAAAAAATCTCAAACTCTCGATTGAACTACCCACTGTAGCCAATGGAATATTGGCAATTTAACTATGTTTTTATGCCTCTTTTGCAACATTAGAGTATAACCATAATTTTGAGAAACAAGACCAATTTTTAACGATGTAAGCAATCTATTTTCTCTAAAATTAACACCAAGTAGATTACCTTTATGTTACAAAGTTTTGTTGCCAATTCTTATATATGAATGCACAACAGTGCAGCTTTTAATATCTCACTAAAGAGACATTGTTTTTAAATTTTATCTTTATACATCTGGTTTCTGAATGACTCTAACCCCGAGTTACCTATCTTAAGCCAACCTTTGTTATCAAGGTTGCATAATTTTTAATCATATCCAATAACCTATAGGCCGAAAATTTATAACCAAGACATGTAGAACATATTTATACCTTAAAACCAATTAGAAACAAAAATGAAGTGACAACACATCTTATATATTTAGACCAAACAAAATTTCTCGCTTTTTCTAGCTGTAATTTCAAGAGAGAAGCACCTTGTCACAGATTTTTTCTAGGAAAAGCCACTCTTAACTTCCTTATTGAATCAAAAAACCTGCTGGTCCTTTTAAAAATGGCTTTTCCAGCTCAGCTAGACTTTAGCTACAGGTGTTAAGCAAACTTATCAGCCTCTGCTCTGCATATTAAAACTGCCTCTGAGAACCAAGTTAAACTAGACCAAGGGTTGGATCAAGCAATTTTAATGATCTTTTGAACGTTAAATATAGAACATCACAAGACATACCAATCATTAACAAATAATGAGACACATGGACATACATTGGCACGCCAAGGGACAAACCAAGAAGGCAGAATTATGGATACCACTCAGTGCTCTGTCCTTTTTTGTTTTTCAAATTCTTTTAAACCCAGTTCCTCTCGCCTAAGGCCGCCTCTCTCCGGCTTGCCAAATTTTCTCCTATCCTTAACTCACTGCCATCTCCCTAGATGAGCTTAGCATGGGGTCAATGCTCGCTCAATTCTAGACCCATATCCACCTTAAGCACATTTCCTGAAGACAGAGCCATAACTTAACTAGCATCCATAATGTTCCTTGTTTATGAAGTGCTCCGGATACTTTACTTTTTCTTCCATTTTCCATGGAGCTCCACTAAGACAGTGTTCCCCAACTGGTCTTCTCTTCTCAGGTTCCACTGGTGGGCACCATTTTGTAGCTGCCTGCAGCCACAATTACCAGGTTCTCCTGAGACGAAGCCTGGGAATTAACGGGAAGGAGGGCGAGAGAAACATGGGACCAAGAAAAGGTATTCTGATCAAGGCCTCAAGCTTAATAATTTGCTTTCACATATAAAGGGGAAGTCCCGCCCCCCAGAGTTTCTTCTCGGTTCAGCCCAGGGGCTAGGCGAGGAGATAGTAGTCCCTAGCTCAGCAGGCAGTCCATTCTTCTTAGCTTGGTAGCAGACCGCAGGTCGCCAAGACTGGCAAGGCAATGCCTCCTTCTAGGTCCTACTGTTTGGTCTATTATGGTAAATGACAAACCTGCTCAGGCCTGGGGTAAGGGCACATTACCTCATGCTATACTCTGTTTTTTTATCTCCCTTCATTCTACTTCTTAACCTATTGACATATTTCACAAATACATGGTTGTATTTACATTAAAGGAAGGCCGTATCCTGTTCTGAACTTGTATACCTGATCATTTGAATGACTTCCTTGCAGCTTCACATTTCATGTTACCCTACTGTGAATGTGAAATTTGTACCGCATTATCAACTGACATGGCACATAATAAGATACTTGCTCTATGAAGATCATATTTTATTTGTTAAATGATTTTTGTGTGACTATAACAAGTGGAACACGTTTCAAATTAAAACAGTGCTTTCTTTGATCTGTCATTTGCTTCTTTCATTTTCATGCATATCATCCTAACTAATTAAGGGCTATCAAGCTATGTCTCACTTGTGGAGCTGGACACAACTTCACTGTAATAATCATTGGTGTCACTCACATAAGTAGGTAGGTGACAGTACTTGGTCTATAACCTCTTTAATTCAGAGGTACAGATGTTATGGGTATCCTGTAAGTCAGAATGTATGATGACTTGGTTATCACTTCTATAAGAGCCTGGACACTATTTCAGTGTTCACTGGTTCTTTGGTGCCAGCAGATCACTATGAATCCCACAAGAAATGAACTTCTTTTTCAGTGCTTAGCTGTGCAGCCCCCCAAATCAATTTATGCTATGTAAATATATTATTAATAAACAAACTTACTTATTAGAAACTGCCACAAAAAACCCTAAAAACAAATAAACTCCCTCTACCTATTATTCAACTCTTCTAGAAATAGGAAGGAAAATATTTTGCATACCATACAAAGTTGGCATTTTAAATTTCTGCACAATATCCTATTTGAATTCACATGGCCTACTGAGATAAATGCCATTTCATTCACACTTGAATAAGGGTTTGTTGAATGTCATAAATGTATTCCTTCCCCTTAATTATTACTTGGAACATGGTAAGTCTCTATGCAGCTTTGTCCCAGAATAAGTTGTGTATGTACATATATTACACATTAGTATCATAAAAATAGTTATATATATATATATATAGTGTGTGTATTAGTTCACAAAAATTTTATTCATGTCTATTGTATACA